>OX393559.1:57566674-57577413 GCA_947650365.1 Chamaelirium japonicum
GTCACCGGCAGCCATCCGATCGTGTTGATCAAACCGTCCAAATTAAAAAATATATAAAACAGCTGTTAACAGCTTTTTCATCTTTCACCTACCCGACCAACCCACCTCATCCTCTCTCTCGCCCCCTCCGGCTCCGGCCGTGCATCCGACTACCGGCAGCCCCCGACGGCTCCGGCCACCGGCAGCTCCCTCCGGTCTCCGGCCACCAGCAGCCCACCGACCCGACCCACCTCATCCTCTCTCTCTCTCTCTCTCTCTCTCTCTCTCTCTCTCTCTCTCTCTCTCCCCCTCCGGCTCCGGCCGTGCATCCGACCACCTGCCCCCTCCGTCTCCGTCCACCGGCAGCCCTCCGACCAGCAGCCCCCGACCAGCATCCCCCGACCAGCAGGACCCTCGACTACCGACCCTCGGTGGGCTGCTGGTGGCCGGAGACCGGAGGGGGCTACCGGTGGCCGGAGCCGGAGCGGCTACCGTCGGGGGTTGCCGGTGGACAGAGACGGAGGGGGCCGGTGGTCGGATGGACAGCCGGAGCCGGAGGGGGCGAGAAAGAGAGAGGATCAGGTGGGTCGATCGGTCGGGTCGGGGCTGCTGCCGGAGGGAGCCGCTGCCGGACAGAGGATCCGGCCGGCGTTGGGGGGAGCCGGTGCCGGAGGGGGAGCCGGGCCGGAGGTGGTCGGGCTGGTGCTGGTGCTCGAGCTCGAGATCGGGAGAGAGAGAGAGAGACACACACACAAACACAGTTTTTTTTTTGTTTTTTAATATACGGCTGTGATGGCAATCGGAAGGCTGTGTGCTGACAGCCCAAACTAAGAATTGGGCTGTCAGCTTATTTCCCGTATTCTCATATATATATATATATATATATATATATATATATATATATATATATATATATATATATATATATATATATATATATATATATATATATATATATATATATATATATATATATATATATATATATATATATATATATATATATATATATATATATATATATATATATATATATATATATATATATATATATATATATATAGATATATATAGCATCGCACCGCAGCCGTGTGATGCACTGCTGCGTGCATCGCATGCACGCAGCGCGTGCATCACACGGCTGCGGTGCGATGCCGCACGCACCGCATGCCGCATTCTAGCACTTCCCTATATATATATATATATATATATATATATATATATATATATATATATATATATATATATATATATATATATATATATATATATATAGGTGTTGGATTTATCGATTAATCACTTGGAGGCATGAGTAATTACCAAAAGAAAGATTTCATTAGGAGATTGAGATTAAAACTAGGCCATTAAGTACAGGAAATAAGATTCGGACACTCGTAGGTGCCAAGGGTGGAAAAGATAGGATCTGTCTATTCATCGTCCAAAAAGTCATCGTCGCTATCCTCATCCTCGAACTCGTCTTCGTCGAAGTCGACTAAGACTGACCCGGGTACTACCTTGGGTGTAGGAGCAAGGGTCGGATCTGGTGGAAGTTGGTACGTGGCCTGGATCATCTGCTCAGCCTGTTCTGAGAACTGGGCTCTGATAGCGGCCTCTTGAAGGCGATGCATTTGGGTGATCTCCACCCTGAGTTCCTGGAACTCGGCCCTAGTGATGTGCTCTAGAGGAGGTGGTTGGGCCGGTCGATCACGCGCCTCTATGAGGATCTTATAGCTCCACGTCCAGGCTAAAACCTTGAAGGTCTTCAGGCCATGAACGGAGGGTTCGTTGGCCTGGAAGAGAAAGCCAGCAGCGCGGAGGCGGGTGGTGATGTAGAGGGGGTGGTGGTAGGAGAGTGTCATCCCGACAGTTGATCACTTCCAGATCTCGTTTGTCATGTATTCAATCCATTGGATGATATACTCCGTCAGGCGGAACAACCAGTTATTGTGTGCTGTGGAGAGGAGCCTGAGGATTGGAGGGCGGCGTTCTTGGTCGTGGCCAAAGGCGAACAAGTTGGAAAAGAAAACGTTGTCGATGAACCATAGTTGCTTCGGTAGCAAGGCACGTTGTATGATTCCTACTGCCAGGGTGGCGGGGTTGAGGGATACGAGGATTTTTTCTATCATCGTGGGGGGTAGCTCGCGATTTGCAAACTTTGGCGGCTTATCAAATCGGAGGTTGAGGGCGGCCACCATCATCGCTTGGGTAAAGTCGATGGTGATGTGGTCTATCATTGTGCGATAGACCGTGCATGTCCGACCATCCTGCTCGTCCAGGACCTCTTCCTTCTTGAATTTCTCATAGAATTGTTGGAAGAGGCATGGATAGGAGTTGGTCTCAGATGGCGAGAGGTGAGCTTCCAGTTGGCTTATGGCAAGACGGCAGCAAAAGATACCAAAGGTTGATAGCGCTTGTGTGGGGTCATCGGATTGGAAATAGAGGGCTAGGATGATGAAAGGATATGTAAATGAGTTTGGGAATAAAGTGTGGTAAAATGGTGAAAAGTGGGGATGGTTAAATAGCCGCCCAATGGATCGGCGTCCGCAGGCTTCCGATCAAACGGGCCTCACGGCCGATCAATCAGAAGTCGACATGTCGACCTCTGCGGACGCCGTTCGGGACAGTGGTGGCTGAGGTTAATAGGGGTAATTAGTGGGGTTAATGGGATATAAGTGCATGTGGGTGGTTAGGGGCTATGGTGTTTGAATTTTGAAATTCAAAATTTGATTTTGAATTTAAAATTTTGGAGGGATAGAATAGATGGGGAGAGAATAAAACCAGAACTTAAATCAAATTTTTGCTTTGCTTTGGTTTTTTTTTTTTTTTTTTTAATTCTACGAAGCTCTGGTTGCCTCTCGAGAAGCGCTGAGTTTAACGTCGCCACCCTGACCTAGTTACGTGCTACCAGTCTTGGTAGATTGGAAAAATTAAGTTGATAGTTTCGAAAAGGCGGGGTTCAATGATGTGCTCTATTATAGGCTTTAGACGTTGGCTGCTAACTTTGAACACACTACTGGTTTTGGGATCTTAGATCTCTATCGCACCAAAGTTGGAGGTGGAAATGACAGTGTATGGCCCATCCCATCGGGAGCAAAGTTTGCCCGAGAACACTTTTAATGTAGAGTTGAAAAGCCACTCTTTATGCCCGGGGGTAAACATCTTCCGCCCGATTAGTTTATTGTGAAGGGTTATGTCCTTTACTTGTAGAGTTTAGCATTCTCGTAAGTTTCTTGCCGTAATTCATATAGCTCACTAAGTTGAAGCCTGCGCTGTGCTCCGGCTTCTTTCATGTCAAAGTTGAAGGCTTTGATGGCCCAGTAAGCACGGTGTTCTAGTTCGACTCAGAGGTGGCAGGCTTTGCCAAAAATCAATCTATAGGGTACATGCTGATGGGGGTTTTGAAGGCTGTTCGGTAGGCCCAAAGTGCATCATTTAGTCGTGTTGACCAGTCCTTTCGATCGGGGCAGACCGTTTTCTAAAGAATTTATTTGATTTCTCAATTTAACACCTCGACCTGACCACTAGTTTGAGGGTGATAGAGGGTAGCCGCTTTATGTGTAAGGTTGTATTTGCGAACAAGGGATTCGAATGCCCTGTTATAAAAATGGCTTCCACCATCACTGATGATGGTTCGGGGTGTACCAAAACGAGTGAAGATCTGGTCTTTTAGAAATTGAACCACTACCTTGTGATCATTAGTTTTTGTAGTGATTGCCTCTACCCATTTGGATACACAATCCACTGCTACAAGGATGTATATGAAACCGAATGATGGTGGGAATGAACTCATAAAGTCGATGCCCCATGCGTCAAATATCTCTATGACGAGAATTGGGTTATGGAGCATCATATTTCGGCAATAAATAGTACACATTCGTTGATATCGATCGCATGATTTGCAGAATTGATGAGCATCTCTAAATAGAGTTACAAGTAGAAACCACGTAGAACTTTGTTTGTGGTTTTTATACCACCAAAGTGTCCTCCACATGCCTAAGAGTGACAGAAATTGAGGATACTATGATGATCGCTCTCGAGCACGCATCGATGGATCACCTGGTCAGAACAGAATTTAAAAAGTTTGGGATCATCCTAAAGAAGTGTCGGACCTGCGAGAAGAACCGATCTTTTTCCTTTTTGGACCAGTGGGATGAGATTTGCCCGGTAGAGAGATAGTTAACGATGTGGGCGAACCAGGGTTGGATTCCTTGCGATACTTTAAATAATTGCTTGTCTGGGAACGAGTCATTAATGGGTATGGTGTCACTGGGGGTTTTAGGCATAATTCTTGACAAATGGTCTCCCACAACATTTTTTGTCCCCTTGTGGTCCTTGATTTCATAGCCAAATTCTTGGAATAAAAGGATCCATCTAATCAATTGAGACAATTTGCTTCCTTTTTGTTCAATAGGTATCGCAAGGCAGCTTAATCAGAGAAGATGATTACTTTATATCCTAAGAGATACGATCTAAACTTATCGAAAGCAAACACTACAACTAGGAACTCCTTTTCTGTAGTGGTGTGATTTAATTGTGCTTCTTGGAGGGTCTTGCTCATATAGTAAATAACGTGCGGTGCTCGATCGATCCTCTGACCTAGGACTACTCCAATGGCGAAATTTGAAGCGTCTCATATGATTTCGAATGGATGGGACCAGTCTGGGGAAATAAGAATTGGGGCACTAGTTAGGGCAGACCGAAGTTTCACAATGGCCTCTGTGCAGTCTTTATCAAAATTGAAGGGTACATCCTTGGCAAGTAAGTTGCACATAGGTTGGGATATCTTACTAAAATCTTTAATAAACCTTCGATAGAATCCAACGTAACCTAGAAAGGCTCGTATTTGTTTAACTGTCTGTGCTGGTGGAAGTATTACGATTAAATCGACTTTGCCTTTATCTACTTCAATGCCTCGATGAGAGATGATATGTCCGAGAATGATTCCCTCTTGGACCATAAAATGGTTTTTCTCCCAACTGAGTACGAGGTTTATCCCTTTACATTGTTGAAGCACTAAATCTAAGTTATAAAGGCAGTCATCGAAGGATGGTCCAAAAATATAAGTCATCCATAAAAACTTCTAAAAAATTCCCCACCGTATCAGAGAAAATGGACATCACACATCATTGAAAGGTTGTCGGTGCATTGCATAACCCAAATGGCATTCGCCGATAAGCGAATGTACCAAAGGGGCACATGAAAGTGGTATTTTCTTGGTCATCTGGGAATACGGGTATCTGGTTGTACCCTGAATAGCCATCTAGGAAACAGTACAAGCATTGACCCGTGACTCGTTCTAAGATTTGATCGAGGAACGAAAGTGCAAAATGATCTCTGCGAGTGGTGGCATTGAGTTTTTGATAGTCGATATATACCCTACATCCAGTTGTGGTACGTGTGGGTATGAGTTTGTTTCGTGGGTTTTTAACCGATGTTATCCCTGATTTCTTAGGAACTACTTAAGTGGGGCTTACCCATTTACTGTCAAAGATGGGATGAATAATGTCAGCATCAAGTAGCTTGACTACTTCCTTCAAAATGACTTCTTTCATATTAGGGTTCAACCTCCGTTGTGGTTCACACATAGACTTGGCATCTTCTTCGAGGTGAATACGATGCACACAAATAGAGGAGTCGATTCTCTTAAGGTCAGCTACTGATCAGCCGATCGCCTTTTTGTGTTTTCTCAGGATTTCCATGAGGCGATTTTCTTGGTCGTTTAGTAGATTTACGGCTATAATAACTAGAAGGGAATCATTGGGTCACAAGAAGACTTATTTGAGTAAAGTAGGAAGTTGCTTAAGCTCGAGATCAGGTGGTGAAGTGATTGAAGGTAAATAAGGTTTCATAGAGGGTGTCAAAAGTTTTTCAAATTTGGCTCTCCACGGTGGGTTGTATAACGAATTCGTGGAATCCAATGAAGTGATTATTTCTCTCATGCTTTCCTCTAAGCTTGAGTCAGATTGGTTGAAGTGTGTGAGGCAGGCTTCCAAGGGATCTTCAGCTAAGATAAATAGGAGTGCTTCCTCGACATAATCGTCAAAGAGGTTGATCTGGTAGAACTCTATGTATTGAGATCCTTGGTTGGCCGAATTAAAAATATTTAGTTTTACTCTCATGTTCCCAAATGATACATCCATTATCCTACTGCGGTAGTTGATACAGGCGTTTGTTGTCGCGAGGAAAGGATGACCGAGAATTACTGTGATTTGTCGAGAGGGGTTCCTAATTGGTTCCATGTCTAGAACTAGAAAGTCTATCGGAAAATAGAATTTGTCTACTTTTATTAGGACATTTTTGATGATTCCTCGGGGCATTTTAATGGAATGGTCGGCGAGTTGTAGTGTGAAAGTTGTTGGTTGTAACTCGCCTAAGTCAAGTTTTTCGTATACTAAATAAGGTAGTAGATTGACACTTGCTCCGAGATCTAGAAGTGCTCGGTCGATGGAGTAGTCGCCAATGACACAGAAAATGGTTGGGGTACCAGGATCCTTTAACTTCAGGGGTGTGTCTTTCATAAATAGAGAACATAACTTGCTCAGTAACGGTCGATCTGGATTTGCATTTATGAGCACACATATCCTTGAGAAATTTTACATAAGCAGGAATTTATTTGATGGCTTCCAACAGAAGTAGGTTTATCTTAATTTGTTGGAAGGTGTCGAGAATGTCTTCGATTGCCGCTCGTTTCATCTTGATCGAAGTTGGGCTTTTAAAACTTTTGGGGAAATGAACTCGAGGAGCATGTTGGTCGTTAGTTGGTGTAGGGGTCTGAGTGGTTTGTGTAGGATGGGTTTCGTTTGGTTTGTTCGTAAGGGTTTCTGGAGCAGAGTCCTTTATGAGTTCGTCGACTTTATTATCTATGACTCTACTACTTCGGAGGGCTGTAATGCCCTTGGCTTGTTCATGGTAGGCGTTTTCATGAATCTCATCGATTTGGTTCTGGCTCCTTAGGTTCGGAACTAGTTGGCTAGGATGCTTCCCTTTTTCTCTGCGACTCAGGGCGTTCGCTAGCTATCCCATTTGAGACTTGAGTTTCGAGATTGATTGGGTGTGGGAGTGCAATAGTTGTGTGTTGGCTTCAAGATTTTTCAGAGTTACCAACACCTTATCTTCGAAGGTTTGGTTTCTTTGCGTATGTTGGTTCAAATTTTGGTATTGCGGCTGGGGTTGTCGATAATTTTGATTGGGGTTCTAGAATGGTGGCCTAGGAGGTTGTGGATAGGAGGGAACAGGAGCTTGGGGTTTTTAGATAAAGTTAGGGTGGTTCCTCTATCTAGGGTTATAGGTGTTGGAATATGGGTTGTTCCCTTGATAGGTGCCCATGGAATTTATCTTCTCTTACACAAATTCGGGATATTGGGGTGCTAGAGCGCACATAATAATATGATGGTTAGGTAGAGAACATAGGGTGCGCAAACTTCGGGTTGAGGGGGAGGATCAAATGTTGGGTTTGTAAACGTGGATGGTATTCCTATGGATAATAATTGATCTAGTTTTTGTGCTAGAGCGTCTACCTTATTAGAGACGCTTGTCGAGTTTGAAAGCTCGTACATACCTCCTTGTTTTGTTATGGTAGTAGGATTTGTTCCTGTATCTCTTCCTGATGAGGCATGCTGAAGGAAATTATCAAAGAGGTTTTTTAATAATTCTCATGCCTTATCTTCGTTTTTCAACATAAATATACCTCCACATGCTGCGTCGATCATGTGGCGATTTGTATCGATCAGTCCATTGTAGAAGTTTTAGATGGTTTGTCATTGGGGTACGGCGTGATAGGGATATTTTCAGAGTAAATCTTTACGCCTTTTCCTAGTTTCATGGAATTGTTCACTGTCCAATTGGGAGAAGCTAGTGATAGCTCTCCTATATTGGTTGGTTTTACTAATAGGGAAGTACTTTTTAAGAAATTCTTATTCGAGTATATACCCAAGTGGTGATAGTAGCATTCCATAACGTTTAAAGTCAATATTTGGCTTTATCCTTAATTAAAAAAGGGAACAAACGCAGTTTTGTTGCCTCATCATCTAAGGTTTGTAATTTAAAGGTTGTGTATAGTTCTAAGAATTTGTCCAGGTATTTGTATAGGTCTTCGTTAGAGAGCCCATAGAAAGATGGTAGTATATTAATTATGCTGGACTTTATCTAGCAGTTTTCTGTCGGAGCGGCGGGGAGTCTTATGCACAATGGAGAGGTATATGCGATGGGTGTAACGTGTGCCCTAAGTGTGCGGGGGTTTCGGAGGCCTCTTGTGTCTCACGTGCATTGTGGCGTGGTGGGTCCTCTATGTTGCCTTCCATTTTGGATTGGCAGGAGTTTTTAAAAAAAGATATGAGTGTAAGCCCGAGGTCAAAGTCTAAAGGGATTAGATGTGACCTTAGCAAGCGATGACTAAGTATGCAATTGCTAAAAGAAAAAGGGATGCAAAAAGTAAATAAGCAAAGTTAACTATAGTTGCGCCTGCTTTTAGTGAGGACGACATCATCACACATAAACCTCCTTGGTTTATGTGCCGAGCTTTCCCAAACAGGACGGATTTTTTATTATTATTTAATAAATTAAGCGAAGATTATGACGGAAAGTAAAGACTTCAAATAAAAGGAAGATCAGGGGTACTTATTTTAAGGGAAGACGGTTTAATTCCTATCTCTCGCGAACAAAGTACCTGAAAAAGAAAAGAAAAAAAGCGAGTACTAAGATTATGAAAAAGAAACCTAAGAGATTAATTCCTAAAATTATTTCTAAGTTATCGTTGACAATCCCCGACAACGGTGCCAAAATTTTTTGATCAAACTCAACTACACCGGTATCTTAAGGCCGAATCATTTTCAGTAAGGGTTAATTACCGGTATCATCCTCAGGAATTATGACTGTGCAACTAAGGTTGATTTTAGGAATTAATGCAATTAGGCGAATAAACTTGATTGGTGATTGTATGATTATCTAAAAAATAAAGCTAACCAATTAAACTAACGAGGGAAATCAAGAGATAGAGTTTAAAGCGGAAAATCCACCACTAGCCAAGGACTAGTTCAATTATGCTAATTAGGGTTTTGTAAATTCTAGTAGAGCATTTCGACCTATTATAATTGAAATTGTATTGGATTCAATGGTGGGTCTTATCCTCAATGCCATGTGTGTGTACCATTCCCTCTTGGAGCCGGCAAAGCAACAGTCGGAGAGAAGGAAGGGGGGGATCGGCCATGCAACAAACACCCCCCCCCCCCTCTCTCTGGGTCGGCATGTAGCCAGAAGGAGGGAGGGGGGGTCGGCCGGTCACCAAGGAGGCACCCCCCCTGGGTCGGCATGTACCCAGAGGGGGGGGGGGGGTGGGGTCGGTCGGTTGGTCCACAAGGAAGCACACCCCCCCCCCCTGGGTCGGCATGTACCCAGAGAGGGGGGGGGGTCGGTCGGTTGGTCCACAAGGAAGCACACCCCCCCCTGGGTCGGCATGTACCCAGAGAGGGGGGGGTCGGTCGGTTGGTCCACAAGGAAGCACACCCCCCCTGGGTCGGCATGTACCCAGAGAGGGGGGGGGGGTCGGTCGGTTGGTCCACAAGGAGGCACACCCCCCCCCCCCCCTGGGTCGGCATATAGCCAGAGGGGGGGGTCGGTCGGCCGGTCACCAAGGAGGCACACCCCCCTCTCGATGGGACATGCAACGAGCCGAGGAGTGAAGAACCAGTCGAACACAGAGGTCTCGCTGTGCTGACGACGCTCCGCGATTTCCGGCCCAACGTGACCAGGTGTCAACCGCGCGCCACGTCACCGCGGCGGTTGAGCTCATTGCGGGGACATGTCACTCGCCCGATTTTCGCGGAGTGTAACCGTCACCCCGCCACTATAAAAGGGGACCTACCCCTTCAGCGAAAGAGAGGAAGAATTCTGGAGGAGACGCTGCCCGTTTCGTCCCGGAATTTGCGGAGCTGCGGAGATCGGTCGGTCTGCATCCAGAGGCTGTCAGCGGAGATCGGTTGGTCTGCACCCAGAGGCTGTCTGCGGAGGTCGGTTGGTCTGCACCCAGAGGCTGTCTGCGGAGGTCGGTCGGTCTGCACCCAGAGTCTGTCTACGGAGGTCGGTCGGTCAGCAGCCAGACACTGTTTGCAAGCGACCTGCAGACAGACGCTGACCGCAGCGGTCGGTAGACTGAGTGAAATTACAGAGGTCGGTAGTTTGGGAGACCGGTCCTCAGGGTATGTAATTGGGGTTAAGGTGAGAGATTGTAACTGAAAGATAGATTAGTCTTAGTGCATTCTCGCCCCACCCGTGGTTTTTTCCCCTTCGACGTTGCGAAGGGGTTTTTCCACGTAAATACTGTCTTCACTCTTCTCTTTGGCTTGTTGGATTGTGCTTGCCACCCGAACCGCCCGGTTCGACTAAAAACCCCCCACAATCTTGGCGCCGTCTGTGGGATAGTCTTCGAGACTTCCTACTAGAGCTTTTGACTGCTGACCCGTGGGTGTCGACCAGTCCGAGGCTACCTGCAACCAGCAATCCACGACCACACGGTTGAAGAACGATGGCCGGTGGACCGTATCGTACTCGCTCGATGTCGCAACTCCTGTCCGAAGCCGCACCACTCGGAGATGCAAATGACGTCGGGCGGCTTGTTCAACTATCAACGGACACGGAGCGCGCAGTCCCGTTGGCGAATCCTGTACTGGGGGTCGGGGAGTCCAGTCAAGCTCCGGTAGCAACCCTGGCTCCTCTGACAGGGGGTCTATCGGAAGCTTTTTTGGCAACGATGATGATGACCCAGC
>OX393559.1:57577913-57897913 GCA_947650365.1 Chamaelirium japonicum
ACACTAGATCGCGTGTTGAAATTACCAAAAAAATGATATTGCATTCCGAGCAGAAGGAACTGTTGTATAATCAAGGATGGGTACTGGTGGATCCACCAGCTGAACTCTTTTCATTTTCCTTCTCTTATGTTTAGGAGCATCCTCCTTTACCTCATCCCCTTTTTGTTTTTTAGTGGTATACCTCATCCCCTTTTGCTTTAATCTTTGGTGGACTTCTTACAAATGGAGGAGGTTTTCTTGCTCATGTAGTAATTGCTCTTGGAGGAGAATTGCTTTGCTTATTACGAGGTGGTGTCACGCCCCAGAAATCTGGGACCGATTTCTGGGGTGTGAGGTGAGGAAAACCAAGGGGATTTAGGGTTTGGTCAACTATCTACTCCAAAAGGGGTTTCTCACAGGGCTTCTACTCTCTCATTAATGAAGAAAAAGAAGAAGAGAGAAACAAGAGGTATTTTAAAACTAGGTTTTTCTGAAAATATTTTATTTCTAAGGAATATAGAGAAATAAAAAATTTTGTCGACAGAGATATAACTAAGCTCGACTTTCGAAAGGCTATCCTCTCAGTATGAGCGGCATATCAGAGCCACTACATATCGATAGAGGTCCTTCTAAAGGAGCACGAGGCTCAAGCCTCCGACGGCGAGCTAGGAATCTCACCCACTCTCGGACACTCGGTACACTGGTCTAGAGGTCCTATCTACCCGGTTAGTCAATTAGGTCATTTTACAACTTATATTTTCGTAATGGGCTCCCCTAGGCTTGGGGCCTTGAGGAGAGGCCTACCTAAAAGAATTCAGTTATATCATTACCACTTACAAATAACAAAACAATAATCTTAAACTAAATGATTCTTATCCAAAATCCACCTTAATACATTGCCACGAAACTACATACCAAATAAAACACGACTGTAACCATAAAACTGCCTCTGGCCTCCCACTGCTACTCCTGAACCTCCGGACCTGCAGGAGAGTCTACTCGTGGGAAAGAGTAGCCCCCAATGGAAAATTAGGAGATTAGCCAATTTAATGGCTAGTGACATCCTAATAGTCTTTAATAATATGAGACAACATATTTAATTGAATTAAATTACATTAGCAGTCTAAGTATTAATGGAGCTTACAGAAGGTTAGCCTAAGCCTACCAGTAGTCTATGTTCACATGCAATTCCTACTGTCACTAGGTTATCTACCACACAGTCCATTCGATGTTACCACACAGTCCATTCAATGTTCTACCATGCTTAATTATGAATCAAATAAGATTACAATATAAGTCATCTATCCTAAAGTGAACCCCGGATTATCATAAGGGATTTTCCGTCTTTCATAGTGGAGCTCTACCACCCCACTTGCGTTACTTTGGGGACTTCAACTATCCCGGGACAGAGTTGCTAGGCCAATCTCCACTAGAGGGCTACTCCTATTGGCTTTACCACAACCCTTGCCCGTGACCCCTTAGCCTACTGGTCTTCGGCTGTGCATGCAGGGTGGTTCACGACCCTTGCGCACACGGGGTCCAATCTTCTCACATGATTGAGTATTATAATAATAAAATAACTTTGACGTTTTACCCCGGGATTAGCACCACGCTCACAACCCATGCATCACAATTACTCTCTCCCGTATTCCCATATGCCCGGGTCTCCACACTTCACTTAGGAGGGTAGGACCCGATAATTATTATTTAATAATTAATTTCCAAAACTTAAGGGAATTCCTACTTACGGTGTCCAAGCAATCAGCAGAAAGATTATTATTTAATTATTAATATTTTTAAGCATGCGTCGCCGGATTCGCGACTCCGCATGCAAGGCGGGGTCCACTCGACCAATGCGGCGATATCCGGCGGGACCCGCATGCAGCGTTATGGATATCTACCCTTAGTCATTCTCATTTCCCACTATTAAAGACCAAGCAAAGGTAGAAGATGTCACTTGGTTGAGACGCACGAACTTTCGTCAACTGCCTTCTGCTCCGCTTGCGGTTGGATCGTCCCAGTCACGAACTGGTAATTTGCCTACATTTACACGTTACTAATAAGACTATCACAAGGTGTGTAACACTGCTAAATTAAACAGAGTTAGGCCTAAGTTGGCCGAGTCGAGAATTTATGTGTCGTCGGACGCCGGTCTACTGGCATGCAAAATGATGCGTCAAAAGTACCATCTTGGTTAGTCAACGTTGCCGACACGAAGAATCACACTACAGCTCAACTATACGATTCTGCCTAAATGGTCGCATCCGCATTGGTTATTGCCACTAGCCTGCAAGGAGGGGTTTATACGAGAATCGCACTAGTGACCAATCAAGGTCGCTAAGCAGCGCATTGTTGTTGTTATGAGATCGATCTCGCACGCAAACAGCTACACGAGGCGGTCAGACCCGCATCCGGATTACCAATTCCAAGCGAGCGTGGTTCGGTGAGATCGGGCCCGCTAACCTCGAGTGTGGCTCATGGGGCTAGGTTAACATATATCGTGGGGAGGTCGAGGGTTGGGGGTTGGTGTGCCAGGCTAGAGCTTGGCGTGAGATAATCGAAGCTAGATCTACACACACAATTTTAACCTACAAACCTTCCGAGCCTCGACTCGGATTGGCGAGGGTTATTACACACTGCCCGGTCGGATCTCAAAATTGGTTGATTTAATGATTTAGGTGCCGGTCCATTAGCATGCAAAAGGACACATTTTATGGCACTCGTCTCACATAGGCGGCATAACCGACGCTAAGGGTCCCACTATGGTCCAACTAACTCGTCTAGGCGATCGATACCACGTGCTACTATAAGAATGTTTTCCTGCTCTGTAGAGTCTTTCGGTACCACGAGCAAAGTGTTGACAAGTTTGGTCGGCCCAAACAAGAGTAAGTCGGTTGCGATCAAGCACCAGAAGCGTCGAGGAACGCGACACATCGCAAGAGTGGATCGAACACCGAGGTTAGTCATAACTATTTACTTGCGGGTTGTCAGCCCGAGTTTGAAAGACAGGGTGAGGTTCCCCAATGGTGGGGCGGCACTTGGCTCACAACTGTTCGATCGTCGGTCCTCAAGTCGACAACATCAACATGCAAAAAGGCGTTACTCCGCTAAACCGCAGTCAAAGGTCGGGTTGGGCCTTGCCGACTATCTAGCTGGAGACATCCATGGTTGCAACAAGACGGAGGCCAACGGGCCGGCTTCGCCGGCTGCACAGCCACCGGCTACCTGGCCGGCAGCCATGGCCGCAGCGAAGACAAAGCCACAGGAGCCGGGTTTGGTCGGATCACCATCGCACCAAAGAAAAAAAAAACAGGGGAAAGGGGGCTGGTCTGGACGGTGCCCAGGAATAGAACAGGAAAGAAAATGAAGGGGGAGGACCGACCTGATGCCAGGGATCGTCGGCTCCGGCTGCCGTCTTTCTTCGGCCGGCTGCTCCTTCTTCTTCTTCGGCGAACTAAATCACCACGCAAAGAGAAAATTGAGAGCGAGGGAGGGAGTTGGGCTGGGCTGCTCGGGGGGGGGGGGCGTCGGCTGTAATTGCTCTGGCCGACGGCTCCCCTCCGGCCGGCTTCCTTCTCCGGCACCGGCGCACGCAGGCCGCAGAGAGAGAGAGAGAGAGAGAGAGAGAGAGAGAGAGAGAGAGAGAATTAGAGTGTGAGAGAGAAATAGAGAGAGATCGGAGAGGAAGAGAGGGTCGGGTAAGGGTTTTAAAAAGGGGAAGGGGGTCTGCTGATAGGGTTGAGGGGGGGGGGGCGGGATTTGCGACGGAGTTTGCGGGATCGGGAAGAAGGGGGCGGCTCATAGGGTAGAGGGAGGCGGCTCATAGGGTAGAGGGGGCGGCTGGGCTGCGGTTAGGGGTACGTGATTGGGTTCGGTTGGGGGGAAAGATCCGAAAGTGGGAGAGGAGGAAGATGATGGATCGGGTGAGAGGGAGAAAGGTGAGATCTGAGAGCGAGAGAATCCGAGAGAGAGGGGGAGAGATCTGAGAGAAGAGAGAGAGATGGGAGAGAAGAGAGAGAGGGAAAGAGGGTCGCTGGGTGAGTATGAGGGTCGGGGTTGGGTCGGGTTTTGGGCTTTATGTTGGGTTTAGGTTTTAGATTTAAATTTAGTTTTTTTTTTTTTGTTTTTTTTTCATTTCCTTTTCTTTCTTTCTTTTTTCTAATACCGGTCGTTACAGGTGGCATCGGCAAAATATAACGTAGTTGTATAAGGGTAAAGGAATAAAAGGAGGAAGGAAAAAAAAACACAATAAATCTAGCACAGATAGAAAGCAAACTAAAGAATCATAAACGCATGACCGACGCAAGAACCTTACGTTCTATTGTGCTGAACGCAACTGTGGGGAGAAATTACGGCCGTTGTATGATCTCCCTTCAACAGTCGATTGAAGGTTAAGTTTGAAGTGCGATACATTGTTTGAGTGTTGAGCTGTCGCGTACTGAGTCATCACGCTAACACTGTTGAGTAGAGAAAGAGATAGTGAGAAGGAGAATTGACACAGGATGTAATGAAGTTCGGCCGAAGCCTACACCTACGTACCGTAAGACACAAACTTTGAATCCACTATCTCTGAAAAAGTAGAGGTACTCTCGACATGCCGAGGAGTGCTTAAACAAGTAGACTGAGGGTGGAGTAGGCTTGACTAGAGTCTGATCACCAGAAGGCTCAGAGAGCTCTGGAAAACAGAAAGTGAAGTTGGGAATAATGAATTTTCAATCTGGTTTATTTACAGGATCTACTATTTATAGCATTTTGGGAATATCTAAGGTGGTTTTCGTAAATATCTGAGGGGATTACCGGGGCCCAAACTGCCTTTTTGGGCCCCAAGCAGGGCTGGTGGGTCCCACTATCATTTTTGTGGGTCCAAGCAGGGTTGGTGGGTCCCACTGTCATCTCTGTGGGCCCCAGGCAGGACTGGCGGGTCCCACCGTCAGGCATTAGCCAGATTTTACACCCACAGTTACCCCCCCCCCAACTAGGCAGGTGCTAACCTAGTTGGTTGGGACTCCATGGTGCGAAATCATCTTATTGATGTCAAGACACTTTGACGAGCGTTAGATAGAATCTATCGACCCCTTGCCTAGGGCTGACCAAAGTTTTGATTGCTGACCTGCTGTCTGGGCTGACCGTAGCATCTGTAGATTCGTTATCGAAGGATCGGGCGAGAGGGGATAGCGAGAGCCAAGGAGGTAGAGCGGTGCCCAAGAGTTTAGCAGAAGGAGGAAGTCATTTCCGAGGTACAAGGGCTGAAGGAATCTGTCCTGGTTGCCCGTCGAGGGGTTCGAGTTTATTGAGCTTCTCTAACTGCATATGACAACCCCCTGCCAAAGGCCGACCGTATATGTCTTCCAGCCAACCCGTTGTCCGTGGATGGTCGTCGCGTCTGTCGCCCCCCTGCATAGGGCCGACCAAAAGTCTGTTCGTACACCCACTGTCCGAGGCTAACTGCTTTGTTTCCCGATCCCCTACCAAGGGACCGAGTGATCGGGGGGAGCGAGCCCTGTCGAAGGAGAAGGTATCGACCTCGCGAGGCTGATATAGGTATCGATCTCTGGAGGCCGATACCTACATTGGCCTCGAGGTTTTGATGATCGACTCCAAAGAGGCCTTCTGGGGCCGATAGGGGGTATCGGCCTTGCGAGGAACCTATATCGGCCTTGAAGTTTTGATGATCGGCCCCATAGAGGTCTTTTGGGGCCGATAGGGGGTATCAGCCTTGAGGTTTTGATGATCAGCCTCAGAGGCCCTCCTTGAGGTCGATCATTCGAGAATCGAAGCCGACAGGATATCGACTTCGAGGTTTTGATGATCGGCCTCAGAGGCCCTCCCTGAGGCCGATCATTCGAGAATCAGGGTCGATAGGCTATCTGCCTCATGAAACTGGTATGGGTATTGGCCTCTGGAGGTCGATACCTATATCGGCCTTGAGGTTTTGATGATCGACCTCAGAGTCCCTCCCTCAAGACAATCATTCGAGAATCGAGACCGATAGCCTATCAGCCTCTTGAAGCTGATGGGCAATTGATCTTTGGAGGTCGATCATTAACTTTGCAAGGCTGATATTCTGGAGGTCGATCATTAACTTTGCAAGGCTGATATTCTGGAGGTCGATACGATGTCAGATGTCTATCGGCATCGCAAAATTGATGATCGACCTCAGAGACCCCCTTGAGGCCGATCATTCGAGAATCGAGGCCAATAGGCTATCAACCTCTGGAGGCCGATAGGATCTCAGGTGCCCATCGGCCTCGTAAAATTAATGATCGGCCTCAGAGACCTTCCCTGAGGCTGACCATTCGAGAATTGGGGTCAATAGGCTATCAATCTTTGGAGGCCGATAGGCTATCATCGGCCTCTGGAGGCCTATAGGATATCAAGTGCCTATCAACCTCGCGAAATTGATGATCGGCCTCAGAGACCCCCCCTGAGGCCGATCATTCGAGATAAGCTATTGACCTGTAGAGGTCGACATGATGTCAGATGCCTATTGGCCTCGTGAAGTTGATGATTGACCTCGAAGACCCTCTTTGGCCGATCACCTAGAATCGTGATCGATAGTCTATCGGTCTCTGAAGGCCTATAAGCTATCAGTTTCTGCGTACCAAATTGGAATGAAGTTGTTTGATGGCGAGGTTGGTTGCTGATGTGGCAAGGATGCTGATATGGCATAGTGCTGATGTGGCAAGGATGTTAACCTGGCTTGCTGGAAGGCGAAGGGTCTTGTTGGAAGGCGAAGGGTCTCACTTTGTACATTGAATCTGGCTAAGTCTTTTCATTTTCTGCCTTTTCGCTTCCTGCCTTTACGTTTATCGAGGTGAGAGATTTTGAAGTCTATAAGTAAGGGCTCTCGATGAAAACTCATTTCCACTGCTTTGAGAAATCCAGAGCTCGAACCCTTGCTACTGCTCTCTGAGTCCTTTGAGTACGAGAATTTGGATAGCTTCTAAGGGTGGTGCGTCTGTTCCTTTCATCCCCTTTACTGGTGGGAAACTAAAGATCAAGGTGGTATTGCCAAAGAGTAGAGGCTCCGGATCGAAGAAAGTGTCTGACACTGCCTCAATCGGACCGAATTACCATATGGGAGGTGGGAAAGGGATGAAGAGGCACAAGGACACTACCTTCCGGTCCCATAGCCCCCAACAAGCCCAGTACCATTCTGAAGATGTTGTTCACCCTTGGGCCTCTGATGCCCCTGTCAGAGGAGAACGTGATGGGATGGGAGGCCGGCTTCCAAATGGCGGCGGAGAAGCGTGAGGCCTGGACTTCCATGATAAGGAAGTTCAGGGAGAAGGACCCGAGGCCGAGGATCACTCAGATCCAGAATGCCTTTGGCATAGACCCCCCCCCCCCCCCCCCCCCGAGAATCTTTATCTATGTGCCAAGCAAGGAGAAGATCGTTGGCATGGTCATCTCCGTGGGGCAGATGAACAACAGCTTGAGGCTGCCTTTGTCGCCCTTCACTGCCAGGCTGCTCAATACTTCGGGGCTAGAGCCAGGGCAGATTAGCGGCAACGCCTGGCGAATCATCTACTCCTTCTGCTGGATGGAGTCGGACTGTCGCGAGGCACTCAGGTCCTGCTACTCCGAGATCCCCAAAGGCAAGGAGCCCCGGATCGAGTTGGGGTACTTCTTCTTCCACTACAAGTGGACCTTAGGAAAGGACAGGGCCTTTGCCAACCTGGTCGGGGAGTCTGCCCTCTGCTCGATCGAGGAGACCCTCCAATCCGATAAGAACTACACCTACTGGTCAATTTCGGTCTTAGGGGAATGGACTCCCCTTTCGATGCCATCGATGGAGAGGAAGGAGCTCTCCTTTGAGGTTATGCGCTAACAGGTGGGTGGCGACCGCACCTACACTCCTGAGAGGGCTGGCACATTCAACAACCTCTTTCTCGAGATGACGGGTGGGAGACTTTCATGGAAGCAGTTTAGATGTTGCCCGGTGCGCTGGGGCCTTGCCAACCTGATGCGTAAGTCGAAGAACAGGTTCGAGGAGGTACTCATAGTACAAGGACGATGGTGTCGCTGACCCCCATCCCCTTTGTTGCTGATAGTGGAGCGGCCTCGAAATGTGGTGGTAATGCAGTAGTTCCCCACCAAGAGGACGAAGGGCACCCTCTCGGAAAGGATCGTTGTCAGCAAGAAGCAGCTGGCACAAGGGAGGAATCCCCCTTCGAAGGTGTCCTCACCCCAGACCACTCTTGATGGCACGCCGCTAACCCCGGGCAAGGCCTCGTCGACCTCTGGGAAGGAAGGCTCCTCTGCTGATGAGTCAAAAGAGTAGGGCAAGGAGGAGAGAGGAGAAGCAGTAGCAGGCGAGGCAATTCAGAGAACAAGGGGGTTCCGATGATGGTCGAGACCTAGGCTATCGTACTTCTCCAAGCCACGGCAACCTAGACTCTGAGGCCTGGTGCCTTGAGAAGGAGATGAAGTAGCTGAGCCCCGGGCGCCAGGCGGAGCCGAAGTTTGACTTCGATCCCCTGAGGAAGGCCCCGAGGGCAAAGCAGGTGGTGGTCACTCCTCCACTCGACGCCTCTCCAATTGGCATTGATGTCGGCACATCGACGCCAAAGCCAGTGGGCATTGCCACAAATACCCCCATGGTCCTCGCTGCTCTGCTGGAGCTAAAGGCGACAACAGAGGCTGGGGGAGGTGAGGACTTCCCATCAAGGTCTCCCTCACCCTCCCCGAGGTTGCTCGAGGGGCCATCTCCGGTAGCTTCTTCTCCATCACCATTGGACGAGGAGGATACGACTGGCGACTCCCTGTCATTGCTCCCCAAGCTTCCACAGCAAGGTATGAAGAAATACTATAACTCATAGAGCTTCGAATCTAATAGTCAATGATGTTCTGCTTTGTTGGTGACTCAGGTGAGGACACGCCTCCCAAATATTATGAGTTCGGTCGCGTCAACCTGAATAAGTCGGGTCCTGTGCTGAAGAGGATCGCGGGCATCTTGGACGAGCCTCACGACACCATCGCGAGACGCACTGAGAGGATAGTAAATTTTATGTCCTTGAAAGTTCGAAATAATTCTATCACTTTGGTAACTTGTCTTGACTTGGTTTGCCCGCAGGTCATGTCCTTGATGTGCATAGTAGAGAATAGCGCTCGGTCTAACGGCAAGACCGACTCCTTGGCAATGATTGCTCAGCTCCAAGAGGAGCTGTGGGAGGCCAAGGAGGTCCTGACTAAGCAGGGTGAGACCATGGCCGAGCCGGAGAAGAGCCTCTCCTATGCTCGTACCGAGCTGAGGAAAACTCGGGATAGTGCTTCGGACGCTAAGTGGGTGAATGTGGAACTGTCCCAGGAGATGGTGAAGCTAAAGGCTGCGCTTGACGAGGGAGCTCTTCGGGAGAAGAGGCTCAACGATGAAGTACAATAGCTGAGGGCCACTTTTGTACTCCTCTTGAGATAATAAAATGATAGTTCGACTCCGTGTTCTCTCTTTGTTTGAATGTTTTGAGATTGAATGATGATCAAAATGTCTTTGGATGTTTGATAATTAGAACCCGGTAGTTGGATTGCAAGTCTGGTCGACGGAGTACCGAAACAATGATGCTTTGGGAATGTCATCAAGTGTTAAGGGTGAGACCCTGAATTTGTCGAGTGCCAAGGTGCTGAACACATTGGACTTTCTCTTCGAGAGCCAAGGGTGAGACCCTGGACTTGTCGGGTGCCAAAGCGTTGAATACCTTGGACTTTGTCTTTGAGTGTCAAGAGCGAGACCCTGGACTTGTCGAGTGCCGAGGCGTTGAACACCTCGAACTTTGTCTTCAAGTGCCAAGGGTGAGACCCTAGACTTGTCGAGTTCAAAGGCGTTGAATACCTCGAACTTAGCGTAGCGCTGTTGTATCAGTTGACTTAGGCAAACCGTCATTTTGGTCTAGTTAATCTACATCGGGACGTATAACTTCATACTGTTGCAGGTTAGTCGGTCGTGTCGCAACCCAAACCGAACTAACTGTGGCGAGGTACAGAAGCATGAGTTCTTACGTAACTTACGAGCATATGTAATGCCGATGATTCGGAGTACTTAGCGTAGTGCCTTTGTATTGGTTGACTTAAACGAAGTGCCGTTTCGGTAAAACCTACATCAGGATGCGTAGCTTCATACTGTTACTGGCTAGTCGGTCGTGTTACAACCTGAATCGAACTAACTGTGGTGAAACACGAGAGCATGAGTTCTTATGTAACTTGGGAGCATGTGCAATGCCGATGATTCGGAGTACTTAGCACAACTCCTTCGTATCGGTTGACTTAGGCAAAGTGCCATTTCGATCAAACCTACACTAGGACGCGTAGCTTTATATTGTTGTAGGTTAATTGGTCATTTAGCAACCCGAACCGAACTAAGTATGGCAAGGCATGGGAGCATAAGTTCTCACCTAACTCGGGAGCATGTGCGATGTCAGTGATTTGGAGTACTTAGCGTAGCGCCTTTGTATCGGTTGACTTACGCGAAGCACCGTTTCAATCAAACCTATGTCGGGGCGCGTAACTTTATACTGTTGCAAGTTAGTCGGTCGTATCGCAACCTGAACCAAACTAACTATGGCGAGACACGGGAACATAAGTTCTTACGTAACTCGGGAGCATATGCGACGCCAATGGTTTGGAGTATGTAGCATAGCGTTTTTATATCGGCTGACTTAGGCAAAGCGCTATTTCGGTTAGGGGTGTGACTTGGGCGGGTTCGACCCGAACCCGACCAACCCAACCCGAATAATAGAAAAGCATGAAAAACTTGGACTGATTTGGACAAAAAAATATCAACCCGATTTCAATTTGGAAGGGTTCGCGTACCGATCTTCCCAACTTGGGGAACTCGAGGAACCCAAGTATAATGGCATACTTGCATCCCGTGGAACTCCTTGTTATATTTCTATGCTTTGGTAGTTTTCTTTATTCAAATCAAAGATTGTCTGTTTGATGTTAAATACTAAAAATTCGTTTGAAATATGTGAAGATATAAAGATTTGAGTTTGTGTTTTCTTTATGCAAATTAAAGATCTGTTGGTTTTTTTTATGCAAATCAAATATTTGTTGGTTATTTTTCCCCCATTTGTTTATATTTCACAAGTATTTCTAATTGGGCAACCCACCCAACCCGTCCATTTTTTTGCAAATTAGGCAATCCGAGCAACCCGAGCGACTTGAATGGGCAAGCACGGGTTGTGCTTCTACGGGTTCCCCCTCCACGGGCAAAACAGGTTAAGGTTTATGTAAATCGGGTTGTGCATGGACATACCCTTCAACCCGCCCAACCTGCCCAAGTCCCACCCCTAATTTCAGTTGAACCTATATCGGGACGCATAGCTTCATATTGTTGCAGGTTAGTCGATCATGTCGCAACCCAAACCGAACGAATTGTAGAGAGGCACGGGAGCATGAGTTCTTACGTAACTCGGGAGCATGTGCAATGCCGATGATTCGGAGTACTTAGCGTAATGCCTTTGTTTCGATTGACTTAGACAAAGCGTCGTTTCGGTCGAAGGTATATCGAGACACGTAGCTTCATACTAATGCAGGTTAATCGGTCGTGTCGCAATTCGAACCGAACTAACTGTGGCATTGTATAGAATTTGGAATATAATTCAATAAATTTGAAATGGTGGCCATCTTATTAATAACTCGAAGGCGGTTACATCTATTGATAAAATCTTTTGAGGTGTGACACATTCCATGCCCTTGAAAGTCGTCGTCCTTCGGGGGAGACGAGTTGATATAAACCTTTTTTGTCTATTGACTCAACGATGAACGATCCTTCCTAATTCGGAGCGAACTTGTCGGTGCCGTGTTCCTTTGTATTCAGGAAGACCACTGTAAGGATGAGGTCACCGATATTGAACTGCCTTCGGTGGACCTTGCGATTGTAAATTGATTTGATCTTCTGTTGGTAGTTGGCAATACGCAAGGTTGCTTGGTCACAGAGTTCATCTATTTGGTCAAGGTCATTGACGCAAAGCTCCTCGTTGATTCCTTATTGTAAAGCTTGAGTCTTCTGAGTCGGGCAGATTGCTTCTGTAGGTAGAACCACTTCTGACCCTTAAGTCAAACAGAAAGGAGAGAATCTAGTCGATCGACGAGGCATGGTCCGATAACCCTACAGGACCTTGATCGAACTCGACCACACCGATATCATAAGGCCAAATCTTTTGCAGAAAAGGTTAATTACCAATTTCGTCCTCAGGGATTATGACTGTGTAACAAAGGATGATTTTAGGGATTAAAGTAATTAGGCAAATAAAGTTGATTGGTGATTGTACAATTATCTAAAAATTGAAACTAAGCAATTAAATTAACAAGGGAAATCAAGAGAGAGAGAGAGAGTTTAGGGCAGAGAATCCACCACTAGCCAAGGACTAGTTCAATTATGCTAATTACGGTTTTGTAAATTCCTGTGGAGCTTTTCAACCCATTATAATTGAAATTGTAATGAATTTCAATGGTGGTTTTTATCCTCAATTGCATGGGTTTTCTTTAATTAGCATGATCCGTCCTTTGGGGGCACGGATCGTCTCCCCTTAGCATAGCCCATTTCATCTAAGGATAATGATCAAAACAAATGATGCTTTATCATCATACACATGGCATGCCCCATCTTAGTTTAGCACGATCTATTTTTTAGGTTACGGATCATCTTTCTAGGTATGGTGTATCTCTTGTAAGATGGTAAGAAACATTAAACGAATGACGCGAGACAAGATCGGTTCCATTCAATTTCAATAAGATAGATTACAAATAAACGCATGCATTTGAAAAAGATGAACAACGAATTCTAATATTAAAAGATTTTGTCTTAGAAATGTCTCCAATTAGAATTACAAACATCTAAAGAATATAAAAGAACTATAACCTAGCTAGAGCTTCATCGAAGCCCTAGAAGAGGATTAGCCTCTCATGATGAAGGTGACGATGAAAGTGTTGATAAAGGATGCTTGATGAACCATGGTGGCTTCTCTTCTTTTTTTTTCCTCCCGATCTTCTCCCAAGGATGACGAAATTCGAGCCAAAATTCGAACGCATTTCTTCTAAATATAGGCCTATTTATAGATTCCCCAAAGTATCTAAGTTGCAGAATTCTTGCAATATATCTAGATCGTCCGATATAGGGTGTCGGAGGCTCAGATGGCGACTTTCGATCGATCGAGCCTCGCGGTCGATCAATCGGACTTGACAAAGCTTTTGTCTGCAAGAACGGTCATGTTCCAATCGATCGGGCTTCGCGACGATCGATCGGACTTTGAGAAATCTTTTATCTGTAGGAACAGCCATGTTCCGATCGATTGGGCTTCATGCCGATCGATCGGTCGCAATGTTTTCTTGCAACTTTGTTGCCTTTGGAGATGCTCCTTCGTGTAGTTGCCCTTTTGAATTTTTCGTTGGTTTTGCAATTGATGTGTTCCTTGCTATTGTGGTCATTTTTCTGTCGGTCATGGAAAAACAAGTAATTAGCGCCTTTTATGACAAAAATATTATGATTCGGCTTGTGCTTAGAGGTATAGACACATTATATTTATGCACTGATTACACCCTCAAAATTAAACCTTACTCGTCCTCGAGTAAGATCGAAATTGAAAAAGACAAGATTTAACATTAAGGATGCATAGTAGTATTGGAATGCGTACATTAGCAACATATAGAATTATCATATCATTATTTATTCATAGAAATGAATCTGATTATAATAAATTGTATCAAAACAGAATTCTTCCAACTTTATGCATTGCTCATTTTAAAATCAAATTGCGACTTAGATTATGTTGGCATAATCATGTCTATGTAGTGGAAGCCCTAGCTACACAACATCATACCTTTATCCTACGATAACTGCGGGTAATGTATCGGATTCCCTGATTCTTAACCAAAATAGTGAACGAACCAAGTTCATAATTATACAAACATATACATAAAATCAGTATACAAATTTTTTTTTTATAGGAGTATGTGCAATGTCTAACCCCATTAAGCTTTTTACGTAACCTATTTATCAAGTTTTCTGGTCAATGAGTACTCCTTAGCCAGATGGCTTCAGGGCACTAGATATGGAGACACTCCTAAGGACCTACTGGCTCGGGCTACAAGGTCAGACTAGGCTATCAATCTGTATTACTTTGACTTCCCACTGTTTGACGCAAAACCCTAACTAGTTAGGTCGGGCACCCCGGTTACTAGGTGGTGGTCTTGGCTTACAGGTTACCTCATCTTAACTTCTCACTGTTTGACGTGGAATCCTAACGAGTTAGGTTGAGCGCCCCGGGTACTAGGTGATAATTAAGTTGAAGTTGTTATTTATTTATGACTAAGCACTTTGTATAAATCAAAAGAACATGAGTATATAATTATTAGTCTGGTCCATTCCTTATTTGGGTCATAAATTAGTTCATCTTAAGTATTGCTATTAGATTATTTCCGGATGTTTATCTCTTGAGCTTAGTTGGAGTGCATGTGAAAGGTAGGCATGATCATGTGTCGATTTTTGATTCATAATTCATCAAATAAAATGAGCTAAGCAAAAACTAGAAAATCTCCTAATTTCTAATAATTTCTTGCTAAAAGATTTATTTTCAGAGACAAATTTTGATCTAGTCAATTAAGTATGTGCTAATATGCACACCCCCAAACTTAAATTGCAAATCGTCCTCAATATGTAAAATTACTAGCATATATATCATTATGTTGGAGAATTATCAAGGCATAAAAATATATAGTGGAAGGGTATTGCCTGGTTTTTGATCGAGTACTCTTGATAAAATCTTGGTACCCCCAAACTTAAAGTTTAGAATAACTGCATTATTAGTTGAAGAGAAGAGAATATATATATATATATATATATATATATATATATATATATTGTAGCATGCCACATGGATAATAAGATTATGTATCAATAACTTTTTATTCAAAATAAATTAAATACATAATAAAAGATGCAGTAGAAAAACATAGGTTGTCTCCTAAGAGCGCTAAGTTTTGTCTTCAGCCAAACGTTACAAAATTGTGCCTCGTAGGTCGAGAATTGTCGAGGCAAGCTAGTACGGTAGTGTCGCTTCTTCGTGACTGCACAGGTCATGAGAAGGTCGTAATGTAATTGTCTGACTGTTAATCATGAATGTGAATGAGGTCATGCGACCGTCATGAGTGGTACTGTGATCGTATTGCCAAGGTCGTCCAAGGATGATTTGAAATTATCAAGTGGGATAACATGGCACCAAATAACGTCCGTGTAGTCCGGGACAATATGAATATTGATCGTGCATTTGTGGAAAACTCTGATTTTGTTGCCTTTGTTTATCCATCCGACCAAGTATGATGTTGCCAAGGAAAACTGTTTGAACCCGAAGAGCTCAACTAGTTAGGATGAAACGTAGTTGCCCTGACTACCACCATCGATCATTAGAGAACATTCAATTCCTCGGACGAAACATGGGGTTACGAAGAGTTGGTCTTGTGTCCACTCTTGCGTTTCTTGTCATCGAGGTTTTGGTGGTGGTAAGGGTGGGTTTCGGAAATATTCGTGAGGCGCGAATTGGAGTTTCCGAATAATGTTATCGCATAGCCCCTCGATAGAAATTATAGCCGTTGCGTCTTGATCGATCGTTGTTTGGATGACCATCTCGTTGGCTGCAGTGTACAAAATCTAGGGCTCGATCATCATTGAAGGCGTCCTAGCTCGGACAGGAAGAGAAGGAAAAAGATATTGCGTCAATGTCGTTTGAATTACCTCCGAGCTTCGTGTCATAGCCATAACCGAGCTTGGCGTACTAAGATGGCGTTAATTCGGACGTGGAATAGGAAAGTCGTCATTGTGGATGATGGCTAGAGCTAGGGGAGATGTTAGAGATGATGTCGATTGTGGGGAAGTGGTCGTGCTTAAATAAGTCATAAATCCCATGGTCGTATGTTCGTAGGTTTCAAATGCTGGCATGTCCGATCGACCGGGGCTTACGGCCAATCGATCGGTTGTGTCAATTCTCTGTTATGCATTCAGTTGAGGGAATGATTGATTAAAACTAATTTAAATCCTAACCACTATAATTATCTTATGATATAATATTAATATATATATATATATATATATATATATAGAGAGAGAGAGAGAGAGAGAAAGAGAGAGAGTATGGGGTATGAGCTGACAGCCCATTTGTTCAAATGGGCTATCACCGGCAACCATCCGATCGTGTTGATCAAACCGTCCAAATTAAAAAATATATAAAACAGCTGTTAACAGCTTTTTCATCTTTCACCTACCCGACCAACCCACCTCATCCTCTCTCTCGCCCCCTCCGGCTCCGGCCGTGCATCCGACCACCGGCAGCCCCCGACGGCTCCGGCCACCGGCAGCCCCCTCCGGTCTCCGGCCACCAGCAGCCCACCGACCCGACCCACCTCATCCTTTCTCTCTCTCTCTCTCTCTCTCTCTCTCTCTCTCTCTCTCTCTCTCTCTCTCTCTCTCTCTCTCGCCCCCTCCGGCTCCGGCCGTGCATCCGACCACCTGCCCCCTCCGTCTCCGTCCACCGGCAGCCCTCCGACCAGCAGCCCCCGACCAGCAGGACCCTCGACTACCGACCCTCGGTGGGCTGCTGGTGGCCGAAGACCGGAGGGGGCTACCGGTGGCCGGAGCCGGAGCGGCTGCCGTCGGGGGTTGCCGGTGGACAGAGACGGAGGGGGCCGGTGGTCGGATGGACAGCCGGAGCCTGAGGGGGCGAGAGAGAGAGGATCAGGTGGGTCAGTCGGTCGGGTCGGGGCTGCTGCCGGAGGGAGCCGCTGCCGGACGGAGGATCCGGCCGGCGTCGGGGGGAGCCGGTGCCGGAGGGGGAGCCGGGCCGGAGGTGGTCGGGCTGGGGCTGGTGCTGGTGCTCGAGCTCGAGATCGGAGAGAGAGAGAGAGAGAGAGAGAGAGAGAGAGAGAGAGAGAGAGAGAGAGAGAGAGAGAGAGAGACACACACAAACACAGTTTTTTTTCGTTTTTTAATCTACGGCTGTGATGGCAATCGGACGGCTGTGTGCTGACAGCCCAAACTAAGAATTGGGCTGTCAGCTTATTTCCCGTATTCTCATATATATATATATATATATATATATATATATATATATATATATATATATATATATATATATATATATATATATATATATATATATATATATATATATATATATATATATATATATATATATATATATATAGGTGTTGGATTTATCGATTAATCACTTGGAGGCATGAGTAATTACCAAAAGAAAGATTTCATTAGGAGATTGAGATTAAAACTAGGCCATTAAGTACAAGAAATAAGATTCGGACACTCGTAGGTGCCAAGGGTGGAAAAGATAGGATCTGTCTATTCATCGTCCAAAAAGTCATCGTCGCTATCCTCATCCTCGAACTCGTCTTCGTCGAAGTCGACTAAGACTGACCCGGGTACTACCTTGGGTGTAGGAGCAAGGGTCGGATCTGGTGGAAGTTGGTACGTGGCCTGGATCATCTGCTCAGCCTGTTCTGAGAACTGGGCTCTGATAGCGGCCTCTTGAAGGCGATGCATTTGGGTGATCTCCACCCTGAGTTCCTGGAACTCGGCCCTAGTGATGTGCTCTAGAGGAGGTGGTTGGGCCGGTCGATCACGCGCCTTGATGAGGATCTTATAGCTCCACGTCCAGGCTAAAACCTTGAAGGTCTTCAGGCCATGAACGGAGGGTTCGTTGGCCTGGAAGAGAAAGCCAGCAGCGCGGAGGCGGGTGGTGATGTAGAGGGGGTAGTGGTAGGAGAGTGTCATCCCGATAGTTGATCACTTCCAGATCTCGTCCGTCATGTATTAAATCCATTGGATGATATACTCCGTCAGGCGAAACAACCAGTTATTGTGTGCTGTGGAGAGGAGCCTGAGGATTGGAGGGCGGCATTCTTGGGCATGGCCAAAGGCGAACAAGTTGGAAAAGAAAACGTTGTCGATGAACCATAGTTGCTTCGGTAGCAAGGCACGTTGTATGATTCCTACTGCCAGGGTGGCGGGGTTGAGGGATACGAGGATTTTTTCTATCATCGTGGGGGGTAGCTCGCGATTTGCAAACTCTGGCGGCTTATCAAATCGGAGGTTGAGGGCGGCCACCATCATCCCTTGGGTAAAGTCGATGGTGATGTGGTCTATCATTGTGCGATAGACCGTGCATGTCCGACCATCCTGCTCGTCCAGGACCTCCTCCTTCTTGAATTTCTCATAGAATTGTTGGAAGAGGCATGGATAGGAGTTGGTCTCAGATGGCGAGAGGTGAGCTTCCAGTTGGCTTATGGCAAGACGGCAGCAAAAGATACCAAAGGTTGATAGCGCTTGTGTGGGGTCATCGGATTGGAAATAGAGGGCTAGGATGATGAAAGGATATGTAAATGAGTTTGGGAATAAAGTGCGGTAAAATGGTGAAAAGTGGGGATGGTTAAATAGCCGCCCAATGGATCGGCGTCCGCAGGCTTCCGATCAAACGGGCCTCACGGCCGATCAATCAGAAGTCGACATGTCGACCTCTGCGGACGCCGTTCGGGACAGTGGTGGTTGAGGTTAATAGGGGTAATTAGTGGGGTTAATGGGATATAAGTGCATGTGGGTGGTTAGGGGCTATGGTGTTTGAATTTTGAAATTCAAAATTTGATTTTGAATTTAAAATTTTGGAGGGATAGAATAGATGGGGAGAGAATAAAACCAGAACTTAAATCAAATTTTTGCTTTGCTTTGGTTTTTTTTTTTAATTCTACGAAGCTCTGGTTGCCTCTCGAGAAGCGCTGAGTTTAACGTCGCCACCCTGACCTAGTTACGTGCTACCAGTCTTGGTAGATTGGGAAAATTAAGTTGATAGTTTCGAAAAGGCGGGGTTCAATGATGTGCTCTATTACAGGCTTTAGACGTTGGCTGCTAACTTTGAACACACTACTGGTTTTGGGATCTTAGATCTCTATCGCACCAAAGTTGGAGGTGGAAATGACAGTGTATGGCCCATCCCATCGGGAGCAAAGTTTGCCCGAGAACACTTTTAATGTAGAGTTGAAAAGCCACTCTTTATGCTCGGGGGTGAACATCTTCCGCCCGATTAGTTTATTGTGAAGGGTTATGTCCTTTACTTGTAGAGTTTAGCATTCTCGTAAGTTTCTTGCTGTAATTCATATAGCTCACTAAGTTGAAGCCTGCGCTGTGCTCCGGCTTCTTTCATGTCAAAGTTGAAGGCTTTGATGGCCCAGTAAACACGGTGTTCTAGTTCGACTCAGAGGTGGCAGGCTTTGCCAAAAATCAATCTATAGGGTACATGCTGATGGGGGTTTTGAAGGCTGTTCGGTAGGCCCAAAGTGCATCGTTTAGTCGTGTTGACCAGTCCTTTCGATCGGGGCAGACCGTTTTCTAAGGAATTTATTTGATTTCTCAATTTAACACCTCGACCTGACCACTAGTTTGAGGGTGATAGAGGGTAGCCGCTTTATGTGTAAGGTTGTATTTGCGAACAAGGGATTCGAATGCCCTGTTATAAAAATGGCTTCCACCATCACTGATGATGGTTCGGGGTGTACCAAAACAAGTGAAGATCTGGTCTTTTAGAAATTGAACCACTACCTTGTGATCATTGGTTTTTGTAGTGATTGCCTCTACCCATTTGGATACACAATCCACTGCTACGAGGATCTATATGAAGCCGAATGATGGTGGGAATGAACTCATAAAGTCGATGCCCCATGCGTCAAATATCTCTATGATGAGAATTGGGTTAAGGAGCATCATATTTCGGCAATAAATAGTACACATTCGTTGACATCGATCGCATGATTTGCATAATTGATGAGCATCTCTAAATAGAGTTACAAGTAGAAACCGTGTAGAACTTTGTTTGTGGTTTTTATACCACCAAAGTGTCCTCCACATGCCTAAGAGTGACAGAAATTGAGGATACTATGATGATCGCTCTTGAGCACGCATCGATGGATCACCTGGTCAGAACAGAATTTAAAAAGTTTGGGATCATCCTAAAGAAGTGTCGGACCTGCGAGAAGAACCGATCTTTTTCCTTTTTGGACCAGTGGGATGAGATTTGCCCAGTAGAGAGATAGTTAACGATGTGGGCGAACCAGGGTTGGATTCCTTGTGATACTTTAAATAATTGCTTGTCTGGGAACGAGTCATTAATGGGTATGGTGTCACTGGGGGTTTTAGGCATAATTCTTGACAAATGGTCTCCCACAACATTTTTTGTCCCCTTGTGGTCCTTGATTTCATAGCCAAATTCTTGGAGTAAAAGGATCCATCTAATCAATTGAGACAATTTGCTTCCTTTTTGTTCAATAGGTATCCCAAGGCAGCTTAATCAGAGAAGATGATTACTTTATATCCTAAGAGATACGATCTAAACTTATCTAAAGCAAACAGTAAAACTAGGAACTCCTTTTCTGTAGTGGTGTGATTTAATTGGGCTTCTTGGAGGGTCTTGCTCATATAGTAAATAACGTGCGGTGCTCGATCGATCCTCTGACTTAGGACTGCTCCAATGGCAAAATTTGAAGCGTCGCATATGATTTCGAATGGATGGGACCAGTCTGGGGAAATAAGAATTGGGGCACTAGTAAGGGCAGACCGAAGTTTCACAAAGGCCTCTATGCAGTCTTTATCAAAATTGAAGGGTAAATCCTTGGCAAGTAAGTTGCACATAGGTTGGGATATCTTACTAAAATCTTTAATAAACTTTCGATAGAATCCAGCGTAACCTAGAAAGGCTCGTATTTGTTTAACTATCTGTGGTGGTGGAAGTATTACGATTAAATCGACTTTGCCTTTATCTACTTCAATGCCTCGATGAGAGATGATATGTCCGAGAATGATTCCCTCTTGGACCATAAAATGGTTTTTCTCCCAACTGAGTACGAGGTTCATCTCTTTACATTGTTGAAGCACTAAATCTAAGTTATAAAGGCAGTCATCGAAGGATGGTCCAAAAATATAAGTCATCCATAAAAACTTCTAAAAATTTCTCCACCATATCAGAGAAAATGGACATCACACATCGTTGAAAGGTTGCGGGTGTATTGCATAACCCAAATGGCATTCGCCGATAAGCGAATGTACCAAAGGGGCACATGAAAGTGGTATTTTCTTGGTCATCTGGGAATACGGGTATCTGGTTGTACCCTGAATAGCCATCTAGGAAACAGTACAAGCATTGACCCGTGACTCATTCTAAGATTTGATCGAGGAACGAAAGTGGAAAATGATCTCTGCGAGTGGTGGCGTTGAGTTTTTGATAGTCGATACATACCCTACATCCAGTGGTGGTACGTGTGGGTATGAGTTTGTTTCGTGGGTTTTTAACCGTTGTTATACCTGATTTCTTAGGAACTACTTAAGTGGGGCTTACCCATTTACTATCAAAGATGGGATGAATAATGTCAGCATCAAGTAGCTTGACTACTTCCTTCAAAATGACTTCTTTCATATTAGGGTTCAACCTCCATTGTGGTTTACACATAGGTTTGGCATCTTCTTCGAGGTGAATACGATGCACACAAATAGAGGAGTCGATTCTCTTAAGGTCAGCTACTGATCAGCCGATCGCCTTTTTGTGTTTTCTCAGGATTTTCATGAGGTGATTTTCTTGGTCGTTTAGTAGATTTACGGCTATAATAACTAGAAGGGAATCATTGGGTCACAAGAAGACTTATTTGAGTAAAGTAGGAAGTTGCTTAAGCTCGAGATCAGGTGGTGAAGTGATTGAAAGTAAATAAGGTTTCATAGAGGGTGTCAAGTTTTTCAAATTTGGCTCTCCACGGTGGGTTGTATAACGAATTCGTGGAATCCAATGAAGTGATTATTTCTCTCATGCTTTTGTGGGGGAAAATCTTCGTGCCGACCCGAAGACTTCGCCACACCAGTCAATTGAGGTTCGAGTCGAAGATCGTTGTTCGATCTGTTGATTGGGAGTTGCCGTTCTCAATACACAAACAGAGAGAGATGCGATCAGAGAGTTGACACGAGAGGTGATCTCGGAGTTCAGCCGAAGCCTACGTCTCCGTGCTATAGGAAGCAACCCGAATTCACTAACTCTTTTCTCGAAGTGATCTCGACAGACCAAGTATCACTGAAGCCTCTCCGATCTCTTCAAAGACAAGAAGAAGATCGAGGAGAGGTGAAGGATGGGAAGCTAGAAAATTCCAGAGCTCTGGTAGTCTTCGTGGGCCCACCTGGCAGGGCCGGTGGGTCCCTGAAGTCATCTCTGTGGGCCCACCAGGCAGGGCCGGTGGGTCCCACGGTAGTCTTCGTGGGCCCACCAGGCAGGGCCGGTGGGTCCTGCGGTAGTCTTCGTGGGTCCACCAAGCAGGGCCGGTGGGTCCCGTGGTTTGTAGACCTCTCTGCCAAAATTTGCACCCACAGTTACCCCCTCCAAGTTAGCTAGAGGCCACCCTGGCTGGCTTGGATTCTTGGTGCAAATCAACGACCCCCTGTTATGAAATGCAAAGCAGCTTGTCGAGTGTCAGCGTCGAAGGACTGATCGGCTAATTTCTGACTGATCAGTCAAAGTTGACCGATCGGTCAATTTTGACCGATCGGTCGAACTTGACCGATCGGTTAAGTTCAACCGGTCGGGGTCGAAGTGATCGGTCAAAAAACACAGTTTTTTAACCGATCCAATAGAAAATCGATCGATCGGTCAAGTTTGACCGATCGGTTAAGTTCAACCGGTCGAGGTCGAAGTGATTGGTCAAAAAACACAGTTTTTTGACCGGTCCAGTAGAAAATTGACCGATCGGTTGAACTTGACCGATCGGTCAAGTTTGATCGATCGGTTAAATTTCAACCGGTCGAGGTTGAGGTGATCGGTAAAAAACGCAGTTTTTCGACCGATTCAGTAGAAAATCGATCGATCGGTTGAACTTGACCGATCGGTCAAGTTTGACCGATCGGTTAAGTTCAACCGGTCGAGGTTGAGGTGATCGGTAAAAAACCCAGTTTTTCGACCGATTCAGTAGAAAATCGACCGATCGGTTGAACTTGACTGATCGGTCAAGTTTGACCGATCGGTTAAGTTCAACCGGTCGAGGTTGAAGTGATCAGTCAAAAAACCCTTGGTTTTTGCCCGATTCAGTAGAAATCGACCGATCGGTTGAACTTGACCGATCGGTTGAACTTGACCGATCGGTCAAGTTTGATCGATCGGTTAAGTTCAACCGGTCGAGGTTGAAATGATCGGTAAAAAACCCTTGGTTTTTACCCGATTCAGTAGAAAATCGACCGATCGGTTGAACTTGACCGATCAATCAAGTTTGACCGATCGGTTAAGTTCAGCCGGTCGAGGTTGAAGTAATCGGTAAAAAACCCTTGGTTTTTGCCCGATTCAGTAGAAAATCGACCGATCGGCTGAACTTGATCGATCGGTCAAGTTTGACCGATCGGTTAAGTTCAACCGGTCGAGGTTGAAGTGATCGGTAAAAAACCCTTGGTTTTTGCTCGATTCAGTAGAAAATTGACCGATCGGTTGAACTTGACCGATCGGTCAAGTTTGACCGATCGGTTAAGTTCAACCGGTCGAGGTTGAAGTGATCGGTAAAAAACCCTTGGTTTTTGCCCGATTCAGTAGAAAATCGACCGATCGGTTGAACTTGACCGATCGGTCAAGTTTGACCGATCGGTTGATCCATCGATGCCGAGGCGATTGGGCAAAAGAGCCTGTGTTCTGCCCAATCCTTTGGTAAATTTACCCGATCGTCTGCCTGTCGAACGGGTAAAGTCTTCGAATCATGCTCTTTTGATTACATCATTTGAGTTGGCAGTTCATCTGGGCCGGTGATTCTTCTGAACCGGCGGTTCGCTTGGACTATCGGTTCGCTTGGACCGGCGATTCGTATAGACCGGCGGTTTATGTGGTTCGACGCTTCGTCTGGCCCCGATGCTTCGCCTGGAAGAGCGCTCGCTACGGATTGGTGCCATGTGTCCCTGTAAAAACACAGGATTTGACCTGGAGATGCCACCTGTCTCTTCGATCTTCGCGCCAGTTTCCTCTGGGTATATAAGCCTTTCTGGATTTCATTTTTGCCTCACGCTTCCAGAATTTTTCAAACTCCAGAACTCTTTGCTCTCGATTTTCTGTTCTTCGCAATCTCCCGATCGGTCGAAATGGCCTCTTCTTCTGGCTTGATCAAGATTAAGAACTTGGTTCCCTCAAAGAGGAAGGAATCGGGTAGGGCTCCACAATCTCCCGTGCAGAAAGGCAGAGGCAAAGGCAAAGGCGCCCTCGGTGAGCTTGGCAAGAGGCACCAGGGAGTGGGATTTGCCTCTGCACTATCAAAGCCAGAGCATATCCCCAAGGCGAGCTTCGTTCTGGCGCCCCTGATGTCACTGACGGAGGAGCCTGCCTACGAATACAATGTCAGTGGGAAGCTCACAGACGTTAAGAGGGCAAAGTGGTAGACACTGCTTGCTTGCTTCACAGAGGGGAAGGTTCGTCCATCTCTTCCTGGAGTTCAGTCCGCCTTCGGCATCGACAAGTAGACGGTCTTCACAAATTTTGCCAGCAAGGAGCAAGTAATGGGGACTGTGGTCACCATAGGCCAGCTGAATTGCGGACTGCGCCTCCCGCTGCTACCCTTCGCTGCGAGGTTGCTAAATACCTCAGGTCTTTGTCCCGGGCAGATTTTCGGGAACGCGTGGAGGATCATCTACGCCTTCTGCCATGTAGAATCTGATTTTCAAGAGGAGCTGAAGGCTTGCTACTCCAGCATTCCTGAGGGAGAGGAAGCAAGGATAGAGTTGGGCTATTTCTTCTACCACTATAAGTAGGCTTCAAGGAAGGATAGCCCATTCTTCAACTTGATAGGTGTCTCTGCCCTGCGCCCGATCGTCGACACCGTCGCCTCCGACAAACTTTATACCGATTGGACGATCTCGGTTTCCAGTGCATGGACTCCTCTTTCGGTGCCTGAGACCCCTAGGAATCAGGTACACAAAGAGGTCAAAATGTACTACACGGGAGGAGCCTTTGCTTGGACGTCCGATCGGGTTGGAGCCCTGGACAATTTTTTTTTAGAGCTGATGTGTAGCACGCGTTTGTGGAAGCAGTTTTTGAACTGCCCCATCCGTCACGGCAACGCCAACCTCCTCCACCGATTGCGGGCCCGGTACGAGGACAACGAGGTCTTGTACTCCGATTATGAGGAGGATCCTCAATCGGGCAAGATCGTCAGAAGAATCCGGGCCGAGAAGAAGGCGTACGGAGCAAGGCGTCGTCTGCCAACTGAGGAGAGGCTCGTGATCAATCGCAGGGTCCAGGTGAAGAAGAGAAAGGTCTTCATCGAGGAGAAGAAGAAAGAAGAAGAAGAAGAAGAAGAGAATGAGAAGGAAGATGAAGATGAAGATGATGAAAATGAAGATGGAGGTGATGACGATGATGACGACGATGGGAATGACGATGATGATGACGACGACGATGAAGGGAGCGGTGATGGTGGTGAAGGGATTCCTCCCACCCCTGCTGGAGGTGATGAAGGAAAAGAGGGTGGTGAGGAAGAAATTCTTCCCACCCCCACTGGTGGTGATAAAGAAGAAGGGGGTGGTGAGGAAAAAATTCCTCCCACCCCTGCTGGTGGAGAAGAGGATTCACCGCCCATCCCCATCGACGAGGCTAAGGCCTATCGAATGGAAGCTGTGATGGACGTCGTGAGTGACGACCAGAAGGTACAGCCCACGTACCACTTCGAGGAGCTGAAGCGCCCAATGCGCATCAGGATCAGATTCTCGGAGAGTGATGGGGTTGCAAGCAACCCCACACCCCTCGACCAAATACCTCCTAGCCCCGTTCGCCTCGAGGGGGCTACGACTAGCGGGGGCTTGGAGGTTGAACAGCCTCCGCCGCTCTCGTCGTGTTCTTCGGCTGCTCAAGTGGCTGAGGAGATGGCTGCCATCATGGCTAGGCTCAAGGAGCCTGGCGAGCAGCAAGAAGAAGGGGAGGTCACTCCTCGAGGTGTCCCTTCCCCCGCACACATGGAGGGAGGGAGCCGCATCGAGGCTGGGACTCCCCAACCTCCACTAGAGATAACCCCCGCCAAGGAGAAATCGACCCTCAGGGGTAAGAGCTCCGACCGTGGGAAGGGGAAAACGCCTCTAGTCGATGCCACAGGTACCCTTGCTAACCTCTTTCGAACTGTATTGTGCTTCTGATGTTTGAAATATTTTAACTCTTTGAACTTTTGTGACGATTGCAGATGCTCCTGCTGGCACGGCTCTGTTTTTGAAGGACTTGGGTGAGGTTGACATCAACCACCCAACTCCTGTAATCCGGAAGCTCTTCAATCTTCCAGATGCTACGCTCGAAGAGGCCGACAATAGGCTTGAAGTAGTGGTAAGTGTATCAGCTTGACTTCATTCTTTGAATTGTATCTTCAGAAATATTTCTAATTCCTTTTGTTTGCTTGCAGAATTCAGCTATTCTGAAGTTCGCTACAAGGCTCTTCAAGAGGGTCGGAGAGTGGGAGGCTTCATCTGAAGTTTCTCGTTTGACGGCTAAACTTGAAGCTGCCAACGAGCAGAAAGAGAAATTAAGGAAAATCCTATCTTCCAAGAAGGAGTCTTTGAAGGCCAAGATCGAGGCTCTTCGCAAGGAGAAGCTCGAAAGCAAGGGCTGGCATGATGGTTATGTGGCTCGGGGTCACGAGCTTGAAAAATTGAAGAATCAATTCTTCAGGATCGAGACTCTGGCTCATGACTGATCGGTGGAGCTGCAGGAGCTGAAGAGCCAACTGGCTGCCAAGGAAGCTGCCCTCGCTGCTAAGGAGGCTGCTCTTGCTGCCAAAGAAGAGTCCTTCAAGAAGGAATTAGAGCATACGCGCGCTGAATGTGAGAGCTTCAGGGAGACGGCAGAGAAAGCGGTGGAAGCACTCAGGGTTCACGCTAGCATCATCTAATCTTCGAAGGCGTCTGCAGCGAGCAAGGCTCGGGGTGGATCCGAAGGAGAGAGGTCTCGTGCTGCTAGTGTAGCCAAACCTTGATATGCTCTATCTTTTTTTTTATTGTTGTACCTGTAAACTCTTCATATATAAAAGCTCACTCATGTACTTGGCAATTTTGAGAAAGAAATATATCTTTTTGTTGTTTGAGATTGTTTCTCTTGTGTTGAATATCTTTGCATGTTGTGTTTTGGATGGTCTTGGAATGTTTGAGTATATATAAACACTTGAATGTAAGGGGCCGAGTCGCAACTCGATCACCCAAACTTGTTAAGTAACTTGAAAATTGAAGGTTGTGTTGTAGCACAACTTGAAATCGTTTAACATTGGTATGTGAGGGGTTGAGTCGCAACTCAAGCACCCAAACCTGTTAGACGATATTGAAATTGAAGGTAATTTAACATTTGTACGTAAGGGGTAGTGTCACAACACAAACTCCCAAACTTGTTAAATTGACCTAGCGACTTGAAGGTTGTTTTGTATTATAACCCGAAACCGTTTAACATCTGCCTGAAAGGGGTTGAGTTGCAACTCAAGCACCCAAATTTATTAAACGACCATGTAATGTGAATGTAGATAATTCAGAGCTTTGAAAGATAATTGAAACTGCTTCAGCACTTGATTTGACAAGAAGAACATTTGAAATTGATCTTTATTCAGCACCAAGATTACATCAAGGATAAAACATTTTCAAATGCCTATAGTTCCAAGCTCGTGGTAATCTGTGTCCTGGCGAAATCAATCGATAAGAACCTTTGCCTCCTATAGATTTGACGATGTAGGGACCTTCCCAGTTGGGAGCTAGTTTCCCACTGTTGTGCTCTTTCGTGTTGTAGAAGACTGCTCTGAGGACCAAGCTGCCAATCAGGAACTGTCTTTTGTAGACCTTCTGATCATAGGCTCGTTTGATCTTCTGCTGGTACTTGGCCACACGAAGGGTTGCTTGGTCCCGTAGTTCTTCAGAAAAATCTAGATCATTGACTCGAAGCTTCTCATTAGCTCCTTCTTCAATTGCCTTGGTCTTCAAAGTACTTGATATATTTTTGATTGGGAGCACTGCTTCAGATCCATATGTTAGGCGGAAAGGCGAGAACCCAGTTGATCTTCTTGGAGTTGTGCGATAGCCCCATAAGACTTCGGGCAGGACTTGCTCCCACAATCCTTTCTTGTTATCGAGCTTTTTCTTGAGCAGACCAAGGATAGCTCTATTGGAAGCTTCGGCTTGACCATTGCACTAAGGATACCTTGGTGTTGAGTAGAAAAGTTTGATCCCATTGTTGAGACAGAACTCGTAGAATTTGTCTGAGTCGAATTGAGCTCCATTGTCAGCAACAAGAGCCTGTGGCGTGCCAAATCTCGAGAAGATATTGTGTCTGATGAACTTGATCACTTCATCATCAGTCTCTCGAAATAGGGGCACTGTTTCAACTCATTTGGTGAAGTAATCTGTAGCTAGCAGCAGATACTTCTTCTTGCTGGGTGCTGGTGGGAAAGGACCCAAGAAGTCCAACCCCCATTGATGAAAGGGCCATGGACTTGTTAGTTGATGGAGCTCATCTGCCGGGAGATGGATAGCTCGAGCATGTCGTTGGCAAGGCTCGCATCTTTGAACCACTTGGTGAGCATCCCTTGCCATTGTTGGCTAGTAGTAGCCTTGTAGCTTCGTCTTGGCTTCAAGAGATCTCCTTCCCGAATAATTCCCGCAGGCTCCAGAGTGGATGTCAACCAGGATTGCCTTTGCTTGTTCAGGGCCAATGCATTTGAGCAACATCCCGTTGTGAGACTTGAAATATAGATCTTCACCTTGAAAGTTATAGCATGGAAGCTTTCTTTATAGTCTTCGGGCTTGATTTGGATCTTCGGTACCTTGCCATGTTTAAAGAAGTCAATGATTGGCTGTCTCCAATCATCGAGCTCATTTGTGGTGGTAAGGTTCGAGGCCAATTGTTCTCCACCCCCAGATCTTTCTGTAGTGGCGACGATCTATTGTTCGGGGGCGGTCTTGGGCGCTTCTTGGGTTTGTATTTGTCTTTCTCCAAGTGAATCTCCAAGAACCGAAGCAGCATTGGCTAGAGCATCTGCTTCTTGATTTTTTGCCCTTGGGATTTGAATGAATTCGGTGCTAGCAAAACATTGTTGAAGACGTCGCACTAGGGTCAAGTAATTCTGTATTCTTTCTTCTCGTGCTATGTACTCCCCGTTGATTTGCCTTATGATTAGCTAGGAGTCGCTGTAGATGATGATTCGATCCACCTCCAGGGATTCAGCCATTTCGAGCCCGGAAATAAGTGCTTCGTATTCGGCTTCGTTGTTGGTGGCATTGAATCCGAGGAGAGTGGACTTCTGAAGATGATCAAGTTCGGGGGATACCAAGACTATCCCAGTTCCCGAACCGATCGCACTTGAAGCTCCATCAGTATAAAACTTCCATGGAGTTGGTGTTGTGGCAGGAGCCTCAAGGCTTGGATCAATCTTTGTAGCCGTATTGGATAGAGGTTCATCTTCGCCTTCAAGAAGTATATCAACATCTTCCTCCCAAGTTATGGGGTCTTCAACTGGGAAGTCGGCTAGAAAGTCAGCAATTGCCTGCCCCTTGATTGAAGTGCGAGATTCGAATTGGATCCCTAGAGAACTCATCTCGATTACCCACTTGGTCATTCGACCTGCTCGACCCGCCTTGTCGATAATGTCTTTGAGTGGGTGTTCTGAGATGACTATGATCTGCTGGGAAACAAAGTAGGGTTGAAGACGACGCGATACGATGAGTGAGGCCAGTATGACCTTCTCAGTTTTCGAGTAGCGAGTTTCAGCTGGAAGAAGCGTATAGCTGATGTAGTAGACCGGATGTTCGACGCCTTCTCTTCCACTGACTAGGACCGCACTGATTGCTTGATCGGTGACGGTAATATATAGCCAGAGGTCTTCTTTTGGAAGTGGAGCTATTAGGATGGGAGCTCGCACGAGATATCTCTTGACGTCTTGAAAGGCTTGTTCGCAAGTTGGACTCCAGCCAGATGTATCTACCTTTCGTAGCTTGTCGAAGAGCGGTTTGCACTTATCGGAGGACTTCAAGATGAATCGATTGAGGGCAGCTAATCTTCCAGTGAGACGTTGCACTTCCTTCCGATTGGTAGGTGATGGCATATTTAGAATAGCTCGAATTTGGTCAGGATTAGCTTCGATACCCCTCCTGGTCACAAGGTGGCCCAGGAACTTGCCCGATTGAACTCAAAAAGCGCATTTGGCTGGATTGAGCTTCATGCGATATTTTCGAAGGACTTGAAAGGTTTCCGCCAGATCGGATAGATGGCTCTTTCGAGTAGAGCTCTTGGTAAGGAGGTCGTCGACGTAGACTTCGATATTGCGCCCGATCTGATCTTCGAACATCTTCGTGACTAGCCGTTGATAGGTAGACCCGGCGTTTTTGAGGCCGAAGGGCATTATGTTGTAGCAGTAAAGTCCCCGGTTAGTCACAAAGCACTTCTTCTCTTGATCGTTCGGATGAAGAGGAATTTGATTATACCCAGAGTACCCATCCATGAAAGATAGGAGCTCATGGCCAGTAGTGGCATCGACGAGCTTATCTATCCTTGGCATGGGGAATGGATCTTTGGGACAAGCCTTGTTGAGGTTGGTGAAGTCGATGCACACTCTGACCTTCCCATTCTTCTTTGGGACAGCAACTATATTGGAGATCCATGTAGGGTACTCTAATTCGAGAATGAAGCCCGCTGCGAGTAGCTTACCGATCTCTTCTTGAACTGCAACTTGTAGTTCTGGTCGGATTGTGCGTGGCTTCTGTTTCATAGGCTTTACTTCTGCTTTGATCGCGAGTCGATGACACGCGTCGTCTGGAGTAATCCCAGACATATCTTCGAAGCACCAGGCGAAAACGTCGATGTTGGACTGAAGGAAAGATACCATGTCTCGCGCTTCTACGTTGCTGAGACCGGTACCAATGAATGTTTGTTGAGGGAGATCTCCACTGCCGATATGGATTGGAATGATTTCTTCGATTGAAGGTGAAGCTTCCCACTCGATCGGTGGGGGCTCGGTCAGCGGGATCTCCTTTGGTTGCTATTTCGAGGATGGGCCAGCTTTATCTCTGGGTCGCTTTGGGGGAGCGATGTTTATCTTGCAATCCGTTTTTGCAGCAGCCGCTTCGCAGGATCGCTCGGCTTGTTGGTCTCCCCGAATGCAGACGATACCTTCTCCCGTTGCAAATTTGAGAAGCTGGTGATAGGAAGAGGAGATGGCATTGATCTGATGTAGAAATGGTCGACCCAGGATGACGTTGTAGTTGGACGTTCATTCGACGATTGCAAACCTTACCGAGACTCGAGTCTCTCGGCTAAGGTCGAGGGTAAACCTCGATTCGCCCATTGTGATGCTTTGCTCGCCGTTGAAGCCCGTGATAACCGTCGAGACGACGTCAAGGCTTGAGTATTTATGACCCAGACGCTTGAAGCAGTCTGAGAACATTATGTCGATGGAGCTCCCGGTGTCAATGAGGATGCGATTGACAGTGCTTCCGTCGATGAGGAGCTTCAAGACCAGGGGGTCTCGATGGGGAGTATGAACTCCTTGGAGATCGGTGTCATTGAAAATGATGGAGGGCCAGGCTAAGCCTTTGACGGGCTTCTCGATCCAGGTATCTTCCTTATTCGCCGCAGAGCGAACATGGAAGATGCGTCGAACTTGTCGATCTACTTCCTTCCTGGTCAATGCTTGATTATGCAATGTCCCGTGAATGCCAAAGACGTTGGCATTCACAACGATAGGCGATCGGTTGGAAGAGATTTGATGGACCCAGCAAGCCTCTTTCCCCTTTGCGGAGGTTCGACGCTGATCTTGTCCGCCCTTGACGAACTCTTGGAGATGGCCCTCTCGCAGCAGGTCTTCAAGATGATACCTCAACCGATAGCACCGATCGGTGGAATGACGGTGACTTTGGTGGAAGTCGCAATAGACCGTTTTGTCAGCCGTGACTTTAGTGTCAGGCTGAAGAGGATTGGGCCTTCGAAGGAATTTCTCATGTTGAATGCGGTCAAGGATCTGCTCGATCGGTAAATTCCACTCGGTGAAAGTGGTCTTCTTTGATGGAGATCGGCGTCCGTCGTTTCTTGATCGCTTGTTCGCAGGGGGAACTGCTGCTTCTGCATTGTGAGCTTTGGTAGTGTACTTCAGAGCTTCTCTCTCAGCAGGCCTTCGCTTCGACTCTCGCCCCTTTCGGGCGACTTGATCATCCTCAACCTCAATCTCCCTTTGGATTCGATCAAACATTGATCCCAGGGAAGGAGGGGGATTGCGGATGAAGTCATTGTAGATGTGGAGGTCGAAGTGGAGAGCATTCTGGAAGGCTAGCATGATAGCCTCATCGTCCAAATGTCTTCCTGAGAGGGTGGCGTGCTCGTTGCGGAATCTCCTTGTGAAGCTGCGGAGACTCTCGTCAGCACCCATCCTCAACCGGTAGAGGGAATCAAGTTTCTTCTCTGGCTTCAAGTTCAGCTGGTAGTGCTGCACGAAGTGATTTGCCAAGACATCAAACTGGGTGATGGACCCGGCTCGGAGATTATGGTACCAATCGAGGGATGGCTCGTCGAGGCTTCCGACGAAGGTGCGACAGAGCACGTTGTTTTCTTCTTCGTGCGACGTCAGAGCTTGCTTGAAGGCGAGAATATGGAGAGTTGGATCTCCCTTGAGGCAATTGAATTTGGGAAGAGTGGGCGTTCTCCATCCCCTTGGAAATGTAGATTCGAACAGACTTTGATAGAGTGGCCCAGCGGAGGAGTATCCGTCTCTACGACCATGCCCCCGACCTGGATGCAGGTCAAGAGGCAAGATCGCAAGGTCTTGTCCAGGCCTTTGAGTATCTGCCGGTTGGAGTCGGTGACGAAGGTCCGATCCGAGTCCACGTTGAAGCGGAATGGTCTGAGAAACTCTACTCTTTGAGGGAGCCCGTTTCATCTGGTGTCACCTTGGTATGTCGAGCTTTGAAAGTGTCCTCTTGGCGCAGTTACGACCGGAAGAGGATTGGGAGGACTCATCGTCGATGCGATCCCACACACTCTTCTTTCACGGGAAAGCAGAGGGAGTTGGGTCACGACGAATCCTCTCGAGGGCAGCAGTGCCCATTGATCTCCGTGGCTCGGAGTGAATCGATTGTCGTGGTAGATCGACCCTCTCGTTAGTCGAAGGGATAGGGAGAGCAATCCCAGCCTCGGAGGCTGCCTTCTTGAGGGCATCCCTCTCAGCGGTGAGGGCGGCATTCTGCTTAGCTAGTTGTAGTAATTGAAAATCGATCGCCAAGATTTGGTATGTGGATGGCGGGTCTTCAACAGGAGTAGGGGCAATTTGCCCCGTTGATTGTCGAGGGGGTTGAGGGATCGGTCGATCAATCGATCTCCCACTGCCTGAATGAGCACCCATATCGGGGACAGCAAGGGGCTGTCCGAAGTTAATCCTTTGACTCATTGAATGAGTCTCAGGACGAGCTTGATGTGTGTTACTTTCTTCTGGTTGACCCTGATGCTTCATCCTCGCCATTTAGTAGAGAGCGAAGGGTGCAACGAAAGTGCCGGCGTCCTAACGGTTGTCTGCTCAACCGAAGGGGCTAGGAAGTTTGACTATTTAGATCAGTTGTCTGCTCAACCGATCTGATAGTTGTTATGGAGCGGACTTGGCTTTTCGAAACAATCCCACAGACGGTGCCAAACTGTGGGGGAAAATCTTCGTGCCGACCCGAAGACTTCGCCACACCAGTCAATTAAGGTTCGAGTCGAAGATCGTTGTTCGATCTGTTGATTGGAGTTGCCGTTCTCAATACACAAACAGAGAGAGATGCAATCAGAGAGTTGACACGAGAGGTGATCTCGGAGTTCAGCCGAAGCCTACGTCTCCGTGCTATAGGGAGCAACCCGAATTCACTAACTCTTTTCTCGAAGTGATCTCGACAGACCGAGTATCACTGAAGCCTCTCCGATCTCTTCAAAGACAAGAAGAAGATCGAGGAGAGGTGAAGGATGGGAAGCTAGAAAATTTCAGAGCTCTGGTTTCTGAAATTAGATCTCAGAACTGAAAATCGGATCTCTTTTACATTTGAAGGGTCTGCTATTTATAGAGAAATTCTGGGGTAAATGGCGGTTTCTGGTTGCTTCTGGAAGAATCTCCAGGCAGGGCTGGTGGGTCCCGCGGTAGTCTTCGTGGGCCCACCAGGCAGGGCCGGTGGGTCCCTGAAGTCATCTCTGTGGGCCCACCAGGCAGGGTCGGTGGGTCCCGCGGTAGTCTTCGTGGGCCCACCAGGCAGGGCCGGTGGGTCCTGCGGTAGTCTTCGTGGGCCCACCAGGCAGGGCCGGTGGGTCCTACGGTTTGTAGACCTCTTTGCCAAAATTTGCACCCACAGCTTTCCTCTAAGCTTGAGTCAGATTGGTTGAAGTGTGTGAGGCAGGCTTCCAAGGGATCTTCAGCTAAGATAAATAGGAGTGCTTCCTCGACATAATCATCAAACAGGTTGATCTGGTAGCACTCTATGTATTGAGATCCTTGGTTGGCCGAATTAAAAATATTTAGTTTTACTCTCATGTTCCCAAATGATACGTCCATTATCCTACTGCGGCAGTTGATACAGGCAATTGTTGTCGCAAGGAAAGGATGACCGAGAATTACTGTGATTTGTCGAGTGGGGTTCCTGATTGGTTCCATGTCTAGAACTAGAAAGTCTATCGGAAAATAGAATTTGTCTACTTTTATTAGGACATTTTTGATGATTCCTCGGGGCATTTTAATGGAATGGTCGGCGAGTTGTAGTGTGACAGTTGTTGGTTGTAACTCGCCTAAGTCAAGTTTTTCGTATACTGAATAAGGTAGTAGATTGACACTTGCTCCGAGATCTAGAAGTGCTCGGTCGATGGAGTAGTCGCCAATGACACAGAAAATGGTTGGGGTACCAGGATCCTTTAACTTCAGGGGTGTGTCTTTCATAAATAGAGAACGTAACTTGCTCAGTAACGGTCGATCTGGATTTGCATTTATGAGCACACATATCCTATAGAAATTTTACATAAGCAGGAATTTATTTGATGGCTTCCAACAGAGATAGATTTATCTTAATTTGTTGGAAGGTGTCGAGAATGTCTTCGATTGCTGCTCGTTTCATCTTGATCGAAGTTGGGCTTTTAAAACTTTTGGGGAAATGAACTCGAGGAGCATGTTGGTCGTTAGTTGGTGTAGGGGTCTGAGTGGTTTGTGTAGGATGGGTTTCGTTTGGTTTGTTCATAAGGGTTTCTGGAGCAGAGTCCTTTATGAGTTCGTCGACTTTATTATCTACGACTCTACTACTTCGGAGGGCTGTGATGCCCTTGGCTTGTTCATGGTAGGTGTTTTCATGAATCTCATCGATTTGGTTCTGGCTCCTTAGGTTCGGAACTAGTTGGCTAGGATGCTTCCCTTCTTCTCTGCGACTCAGGGCGTTCGCTAGCTATCCCATTTGAGACTTGAGTTTCGAGATTGATTGGGTGTGGGAGTGCAATAGTTGTGTGTTGGCTTCAAGATTTTTCAAAGCTCCCAACACCTTATCTTCGAAGGTTTGGTTTCTTTGCGTATGTTGGTTCAAATTTTAGTATTGAGGCTGGGGTTGTCGATAATTTTGATTGGGGTTCTAGAATGGTGGCCTGCGAGGTTGTGGATAGGAGGGAACAGGAGCTTGGGGTTTTTAGATAAAGATAGGTTGGTTCCTCTATCCAGGGTTATAGGTGTTGGAATATGGGTTGTTCCCTTGATAGGTGCCCATGGCATTTATCTTCTCTTACACAAATTCGGGATATTGGGGTGCTAGAGCGCACATACTAATATGATGGTTAGGCAGAGAACATAGGGTGCGCAAACTTCGGGTTGAGGGGGAGGATCAAATGTTGGGTTTGTAAACGTGGATGGTATTCCTATGGATAATAATTGATCTAGTTTTTGTACTAGAGCGTCTACCATATTAGAGACGCTTGTCGAGTTTGAAAGCTCGTACATACCTCCTTGTTTTGTTATGGTAGTGGGATTTGTTCCTGTATCTCTTCCTGATGAGGCATGCTGAAGGAAATTATCAAAGAGATTTTTGAATAGTTCTCATGCCTTATCTTCGTTTTTCAACATAAATATACCTCCACATGTTGTGTCGATCATGTGGCGATTTGTCTCAATCAGTCCATTGTAGAAGTTTTAGACGATTTGCCATTGGGGTACGGCGTGATAGGGGTATTTTCAGAGTAAATCTTTACGCCTTTTCCTAGTTTCATGGAATTGTTCACCGTCCAATTGGGAGAAGCTAGTGATAGCTCTCCTATATTGGTTGGTTTTACTAATAGGGAAGTACTTTTTAAGAAATTCTTGTTCGAGTTATACCCAAGTGGTGATAGTAGCATTCCATAAAGTTTAAAGTCAATATTTGGCTTTATCCTTAATTAAAAAAGGGAACAAACGCAGTTTTGTTGCCTCATCATCTAAGGTTTGTAATTTAAAGGTTGTGTATAGTTCTAAGAATTCGTCCAGGTATTTGTATAGGTCTTCGTTAGAGAGCCTATAGAAAGATGGTAGTATATTAACTATGTTGGACTTTATCTAGCAGTTTTCTGTCGGAGCGGCGGGGAGTCTTATGCACAATGGACAAGTATATGCGATGGGTGTAACGTGTGCCCTAAGTGTGCGGGGGTCTTCGGAGGCCTCTTGTGTCTCACGTGCATTGTGGCGTGGTGGGTCATCTATGTTGCCTTCCAATTTGGATTGGCAGGAGTTTTTAAAAAAAGATATGAGCGTAAGCCTGAGGTCAAAGTCTAAAGGGATTAGAGGTGACCTTAGCAAGCGATGACTAAGTATGCAATTGCTAAAAGAAAAAGGGATGCAAAAAGTAAATAAGCAAAGTTAACTATAGTTGCACCTGCTTTTAATGAGGACGACATCATCACACATAAACCTCCTTGGTTTATGTGCCGAGCTTTCCCAGACAGGCACGGGTTTTTTATTATTATTTAATAAATTAAGCGAAGATTATGACGGAAAGTAAAGACTTAAAATAAAAGGAAGATCAGGGGTACTTATTTTGAGGGAAGATGGTTTAATTCCTATCTCTCGAGAACAAAGTACCTGAAAAAGAAAAGAAAAAAAGCGAGTACTAAGATTATGAAAAAGAAACCCAAGAGATTAATTCCTAAAATTATTCCTAAGTTATCGTTGACAATCCCCGACAACGGCGCCAAAATTTTTTGATCAAACTCGACTACACCGGTATCTTAAGGCCGAATCGTTTTCAGTAAGGGTTAATTACCGGTATCATCCTCAGGAATTATGACTGTGTAACTAAGGTTGATTTTAGGAATTAATGCAATTAGGCGAATAAACTTGATTGGTGATTGTATGATTATCTAAAAAATAAAGCTAAACAATTAAACTAACGAGGGAAATCAAGAGATAGAGTCTAAAGCGGAAAATCCACCACTAGCCAAGGACTAGTTCAATTATGCTAATTAGGGTTTTGTAAATTCTAGTTGAGCATTTCGACCTATTATAATCGAAATTGTAATGGATTCAATGGTGGGTCTTATCCTCAATGCCATGGGCTATCTTTGGTCGGTACGATTCGTCCTTTGGGAGCACAGATCGTCTCCCCTTAGCATAGCCCATCTCATCTAGGGATAATAATCCAAACAAATGGTGCTTTATCATCAAGCATATGGAATGTGCCATCTTAGTTTAGCACGATCGCCATCTTTTTAGGGTATGAAATGTCTTCCTAGGCATGGCACATCTCTTGCAAGATGGTAAGAAACATTAAACGAACGGAGTAAGACAAGATCAGTTCCTTTTAATTCCATCGAGATAGATTACAAATAAACGCATGCATACGAATGAGATGAACCATGAATTTCAATATTAAAAGATCTTGTTTTAGCAATGTCTCCAATTGAAATTACAAAAACCTAAAGAACTAAAACCTAACTAAGGCTTCATCAAAGCTCTAGAAGAGGATTAGCCGCTCATGACAAAGGTGACGATGAAGGCATTGATGGAGGATGCTTGATGAACCATGGTGGCTTCTTTTCTTTTTCTTCTCCCGATATTCTCCCAAGTATGACAAACTTCTAGTCAAAATTCGGATGCCTTTCTTCAAGAGATAGGCCTATTTATAGATTCCCCAGTGTATCTAAGTTATAGAATTTTCGCAGCATATCTAGATCGTCCAATCTAGGGCATCGGAGACTCGAATGGCGACTTCCGATCAATCAGGCATCACGGCCAATCGATCATACTTGACAAAGCTTTTGTCTATGAGAACGGTCGTGTTTCGATCGATCAGGCTTCACGATGATCGATTAAACTTTAAGAAATCTCTGTCTGCAAGAACAGTCATGTTCCGATCGATCGGGTTTCATGCTGATTCGATCAGTCGTCGTGTTTCCTTACGACTTTGATGTCGTGGGGGTTGCCTTTGAAGATGATCTTTCGTGCAGTTGCCTTTATGAATTTTCCGCTGGGTTTGCAATTGATGTATTCCTTACTGTTGTGGTCCTTTTCCTATCGGTCATGGAAACACAAGTAATCAGTGCTTTTTATGATAGAAATATTGTAATTCGATTAATACTTAGAGGTGTAGACATATTGTATTTATGCACCGATCACCCCAAACTTAAACCTTACTCGTCCTCGAGTTAGATCGAAGTTGAGAAAGACAAGAATTAATATTGAGGATGCATGGTCGTATTGGAATGCATACATCAGCGACATACAGAATTACCAAATCATTATTTATTCATAGAAACAAATCTGATTACAGTAAATTGTGTTGAAACATAATACTTCCAACTTTATGCATTACTCATTTTAAAATCAAATTGTGACTCGGATTATCTTGGTATGATCATATCTGTGTAATGGAAGGCCTAGCTATGCAACATCAGACTACTATCCTACCAATAACCGCAGGCAATGTGTCGGATTCCCTGATTCTCAACCAAAATAGTGAACGGACTAGGTTCACAATTATACAAACCTATACTTAAAATCAGTAGACAAAGTTTTTTTTATATATAGAAGCCTGTGCAATGTCTAACCCTCTGAAGCTTTCTACGCAACCCATTTATCGAGTTTTCTGATCAATGACTCCGTAGCCATATGGCTTCAAAGCACTAGGTGTGGAGATACCCCTGAGAACCTACTGGCTCGGGCTACAAAGGCTACAAAGTCAAACTAGGCTACCTGCCTGTATCACTTTGACTTTCCACTATTTGACATGAAAGCCCAACTGGTTAGGTCGGGCGCCCCGGTTACGAGGTGGTGGTCTTGGATTACATGTTAACTCATCTTAACTTCTCACTGTTTGATACGAAACTCCAACTGGTTAGGTCGGACGCCCCAGTTACAAGGTGATAATTAAGATGAAGTTGTTATTTATTTATGACTACGCACTTTATATAAATCAAAAGAATAAGAGTATATACATGACAGTTTGAGTAATATGTTAGTTTGAGGGACTAGGGGTTAAGTCAAAATGCCCACAAAATAATGCATAAAGTAACTAGGGTTAGTTTGAGCAATATGTGACGATTGAGGGATTTTTTTTTTTTTTTTTTTTTGAGAGGGGGGGGGGGGGGGGGGGGGGGGACATATATTATTTATGCATCTTTTTCCAAATTCAAAATGACTGAAAGAACATTTCAGAGGGACAGAAACAGAAGATAAGTGAACTTTCTATTCACTTGTAATTTTAGAAAGAGCATTGGATGCCACTCAAAGGCCTAAGCCAATATCAACATGAATTTGGACAAGCTCATCAATCAGAAGCAGCTCTCAAGCACAAAGATCCTATTCAGCCCAAGGTATAGAGGAACTTCTCCAAAATCTGGACCTGAAGAGATTACTGAAGGAGAACCTCCCCCCGTCCCTCGCCTGAGATTTCGGGTCCATCTCCCTCTCCCCCTTCACCAGCAGAACAGTCTGTCCGATTTCACTCCTCACCGCCTCAATCGTCTCGCTCTGAACCGGATTCCCCGAAGCGTCTGCGACGTAGAACACGTTCGCCGCCTGCGACCCCCTCGTAGAGACCTCCGCCCGCGTGACCGAGAGCCCGTTCTCTCTGAAGATACGGGTTACGTCCGATAGGAGGCCAACCCTGTCTTCACCGTAGAGCTCGAGCCTCACACCCTGTAGACAACTATCGGTAAACCGGGCGAAATGGATATCGCGAACAAAACTTACTGAAATCTCGACATACAGTACTAATTACCTCGGAATTTCTCCGTCTGATCGCGGCCTCCAGGCAATGGATTACCCGTTGCCGCTCCCCTTCGGAGCTAACGGGGCATCCATCAATGTGCCTAATGTAATACTCCTACATAATTACCAGGATTGATCATATTAGAAGAGCAGTACTATGTAATAAAACTGTTAGATACCCTCACCCCCTGAAACCCAAGTCTTAAGGGGAGTATGCGGAGGAGGCACAATCGGAGGCCGTATCCAAAGGGATACGATGAACCCAACTCTGATACCATGTTAGATATCCTCACACCACAAAACCCGGATGATGGGTGCCTCCCTCACCGACGTGGGACTAATCTGTGGACTTTCTCAATACCCCTCCTTTCAAGGGGAGTATGCGGAACGAGACACAATCGGAAGGGGCCGCACGTAGAGAGATACGATGAATCCAACTCTGATACCATGTTAGATATCCTCACACCACAAAACCTGGGTGATGGGTGCCTCCCTCACCGATGTGGGACTATCCGTCAACACAGAGACCTCGAAGGGTTTGAAGAAAACCTGATAGGCTTCGGGGCCTTCGGCGATGACGGTTGCGTGGAACACAACATATTGCATGTCCGTCAGAGTGCAGACGGTGTCGAAGAGGAGCTTCGGCCGATCCCAGGAGCTGACATTGACGACGGTGTACCCTTTCTCCGCGCAGTCCTCCACCGTGACAAGAAGCTTCCGCCTCCCATTCCTCGCCTCGTCGCGGCCGATGTCGCCCCTGTCGTAGTCGCGATCGTCGTACATCATCTGATGCAGCCTCCGCTCGGTGTGCGTCGCGCCGAGGGAGATCGCCGTTCTCGCGCTCCGTTTGTCGACGTTCCCTCTAAGGACGTAGCGGAGGAGATGCTTGATCTTGGAGAGGCGGTCGGGGTCATCGATCGCCGCCCCGGTGGCGGCATCGGTGACGTGAACGAGGGACGCCAGCCGTGAATTATGGGTCCAGGCCTCGGCGGACACCACATTGCACTTGAGGTCGGTGAGAACGGCGAAGATCTCCGAGAGCAGCCCGGGGCGGTCTCGGCCGATCAGTTCGATCGAGGTGTGGTTCGTCGCGGCCTGGACGCCGACCGACCTTCGCAGTGGCCGGAAGCTGAATGCTCTAGCTCCAAGTGACTGCAAAATGGTGTGAAGATCCAATCCTGGGAGATTCTAGCTCGAAATGGGAATTGGGTTGTAGGATTTTTTTACCCGTTGAATGCGGCCGATGACCTCGCCGTCGGCGAGCTTATTCCCATCTTGGTCGACAACGTGGAACACTACAGAGTGGCAATACAGATTAGTAGTACAGAAGGAGAGAGAAGAGGTATATGGGAAGTCTGAACAATGGCTCACCATCCATGAACCATTCGCCATCAGAGGAGATGTAGGCTCTGCTGATGTTGAGGTTCAGATCAGTCAAGACCTGCACAACCTCCAACAAGCTCCCATGCTTGTTGGCGCTGTCCACCTGCGAACCCAAACCCCACAAAAGAATTCAGGACCCAGAACCCAGAACCCCTCAAAAACCCGAAAATCCAATGGCCACACCCACACAACAGACCTTCACCAATGTGACTGTCCCGCTGGAATTGTTGTCCACAGTCACCCTGTAAGAAGAGAGAGAGAGAGAGAGAGAGAGAGAGAGAGAGAGAGAGAGAGAGAGAGAGAGAGAGAGAGAGAGAGAGGCTGTGTCATCAAAAAGGCTCCAACTTTGCAAATCCCAAACCACTCACAGCCCCCAAAAACAGGGGAATTCCGCAATGATACAGGAACCCATTTCAGTACAACACAAAGCAACAAGCCCCCCCTTCATCTAGATCAGCAATCCAAACCCACTTCCATGTAGAGAGAGCAGGGAAGGGTAAGAGGGTTTTCACCTTGGTGGGTTCATCCGAATAACCAGCTTCTCATACTCGTCGTCGACTTCGTACAGGGGAGATTCACACTCCATCATTGTTTGATGATAGAGAGAGAGAGAGAGAGAGAGAGAGAGAGAGAGAGAGAGAGAACAAAAGAGGCCCTCTTTGCACTTGTGAAATCTCACCCTCTTCTCTCCTCCCTCCAATGTTGTTCCGTGCCCTGTTTTTTTTATACTGACTGTTGGTGGCCCTTCGGTTGGGCGAAGGGAGAGAGAGAGAGAGAGAGAGAGAGAGAGAGAGAGAGAGAGAGAGAGAGAGAGAGAGAGAGAGGACTTGAGAGAGAGAGAGAGAGAGAGAGAGAGAGAGAGAGAGAGAGAGAGAGAGAGAGATGGGGGGGAGGGGACCGGGAGGAGGGTTTTTGTTTTGCTGCTTCTGCTAGTGGGAAGGTGGCACACCATACCATGATCTCCATATCAAGGTTGAATATCCGGTTGCCAACCAAATCTGGACATCCTGACGTGGCACCGATCATAGCTGTTCCTTTTCTTGCCAGTCTAGCTGAGTGCGATTCTTCTGTGGGGTGTGATGCAACGAACGGATGTGATCAGGTACCACGCCAGGATGCCCCGATATGGATGGAAAACTGGATGGCTGAATGAGTGGGTTAAACATGGTAGGCCCCGGATATTCTGATGGACCAGGTCCATGTGTGTTTGTATTGGTTTCCCTCTCTCCGTTTCTCGTTTCTTCGACGCTCTCGGCCTACCCTTTCCATCTAAAGTTGTGGGATTCTGTGGATCACCATACCTTTCATGTTTATAATGTGCAGCCAACAACTTCCCCCCTTGTATCTTTGGAATCGTTTTCCGATTCCTGCATGAGATCCGGGTGTCTTCAATGGGGGGATTTGGATTCATGGGACTTGAACTCCCACCGGAAAAGAGAGGAGATGGCTTCGGAGACTATAACGAGAGTCATAAGTCGGGAGATTATTACCGCAGCATCTGCCCCTAACTCCAGGCGGGTCTGGAGGGAGCGTCCACGGGATGTTGTAGACAGACTGATCCAATGCGGCATAGGTCTCCTGTCAGAGGGCGAGTCTGGGTTGACAAGGGCTCCAGCAGAATCTCTGGCGCCGTCACCCATTTGATAGAGGACTCTGGATTCTCTTTTGTGGGTGATTACGAGTCTACGCTCGCACGCTTTCATGAATTAGAGAGTTAGAGGTCGTCATGGGACCTAAAGTATCATTAGGGTTCGCCCTATGGTTTGCAATATTGTCAGGATGCAAGTAGAGTGCTTTAGGCATTCTTTAAGGTGTTTTCCCTCTTGGTGAGAGTTAAACTTGCTTGTTCTTTCTTGGAACATTAATAAGAAACCCAGACAATGCCCGAATGTGCTTGATGCACGCCATTTGGCAAAAATGACATCACAACTGTTCGAAGAAGTGTAAAATCTGAAGTAAGTGTGATTCACTAGTTAGAGAGAGAGAGAGAGAGAGAGAGAGAGAGAGAGAGAGAGAGATATTAACATCAAATGACCATTAAATGTCATTGAATTAAAGTTTATCATCTTTAGAGTAGGTTTTAAAATGGATTTAAAAGAGAGCCGTGTTCACACACGGAAGAAGAATTCTAGCTCTTTAAAAGACATCCACGTGTCAAACACGGGAGAGAGATTTTAGTATATACTAGTAAGAAACCCGGGCAATGCCTAGATGATCTTGATGCACATCCATTTGGCATAGATGACATCACAACTGTTCGAATAAATATAAAATCTAAAGTGAGTGTGATTCACTTGTTAGAGAGAGAGAGGGAGAGAGATTAACATCAAATGATAATTAAATGCCATTGAATGAGTGTTTTATTATCTTTATGGTAGGTTTTTAATAGGATTTAAAACTAAGCTGTGTTCACACATGGAAGAATGATCATAGTTCTTTAAAAGATGTCCACGTGTCGCAACACGGAAGAGAGGCTTCCGTTTTAGTATATAGTATAGACTAGTAAGAAACCCGGGCGATGTCCGAATGTCCTTGATGCATGTCATTTGGCAAAGACGACATCGCAACTGTTCGAAGAAGTGTGAAATCTGAAGTGAGTGTGATTCATTTGTTAAAGAGAAAGACAGATTAACATCAAATGACTATTAAATGTCATTGAATGAAAATTTATCATCTTTATGGTAGGTTTTTAAATGGATTTAAAAGAGAGCTCCGTTCACACACGGAAGAAAAATTCTAGCTCTTTAAAAGAAGTCCACGTGCCACAACACGGAAGAGAGACGTTCATTTTAGTATATACTAGTAAGAAACCCGGGCAATACCCGAATGTACTTGATGCACGCCATTTGGCAAAGACGACATCGCAACTGTTCGAAGGGTGTGAAATCTGAAGCAAGTGTGATTCACTTGTTAGAGAGAGAGATTAACATCAAATGACCATTAAATACCATTGAATGAAAATTTATCATCTTTATGGTAGGTTTTAAATAGATTTTAAAAAAAGCCACGTTCACACACGGAAGAAGAATTCTAGCTCTTTAAAAGATGTCCACGTGTCATGACACGGGAGAGAGGCTTCCATTTTAGTATATATATAGATATAAATATAGATTTTCAGGTGTCCTTGGTTTTTACTTTAATAACCACCCCCCCCCCCCCCCCCCTCCTTTTTTTTCGTTTCGTTTCAGTGAGACCTTCTCAAAAAAAAAACATGATCCAACTTGGGCAAGTTGGCAATTGTGGATCCTCTCTGGGGGTAAAATCATAAATATGTCAAAAATATATTTTCGCAATCTAGAAAATTCAAAAACTCCATCAAACCAGGATTATAAATATAAAAATATTTTAAAAATACACGGACCTGGAAAAGCATGAAAACGTCAAAGCGATCAAAACATATACAAATTGATAATAATGTAGGGTTTCAACACGAACTAAACCCTTCACACTCCAAACAAATGAATCATGGTATAAGTACGAGCTAGGCAGTCTGATCTCATCCTGATACAGCGCTGCACTTCTGAAGTCTTCAATGGGTTGTGAATGTACATGTCGTCCTAACTCATAGATTACACAAACCTCACAAAGTTGTTTGCGCTCACAAACTCGCAAACAAAAATAAATGTTTAACATACGTTGTAACACCCCCTAGCCGATGTAGGACTAAATTAACCCAACAATCTCCTCCTCACACGAGCCTTGGGCTGGAAAAACTCTTATGGCCCGGCCCCATTCTCGTGTGGAACGCCATGAGGCTAGGGCTAGACAGACTCCGACTACCCCTTCTCGTGCCAAATGCTGGAAGAGGCACCACCTCGCCCCTCCCGAATTGGGACTAGGCAGAACCTTGCTCTGATACCACTTTAGATACCCTCTCGCATCAAAACCCGGGTTGTAAGGGGAGGTCTACATAGGTTATATGAAGACACCACCACCCAGCCCCCTAGCCGATGTGGGACTAAACCTAATACGAACATTATTTGGGGGTTTGAAACCGATAGATCTGATGATGGCAAAACGGTGGTTCTAATACGCTAGATTCAACGTTCGGACCATTTGGTTCGAATTGTCTGGTTTGGTAAGTTGTAAGTATTTGAAATACCTCACGTGACTTACTCTGCTTGGTTTGAAGTAAGTCGCTTTGAGGTAAGATATTCAGCTTACTGTAAATATCTCGGACACCTCATAACTCAAGTATTCCAATGTCACAAAATTAGTGGTAAGGTAAATACTATATCTTACCAGTTGCTCCCGATCCCAATGCAGCCATCGGACCACTCAAACCACCGATGAATTGTCTCCTCTGGTCATCAAGCTACCGTTGATCACCATCGGACTATTGCAGGACCACTGTTGCCCACCAAACCAATGGCAACCACCGAACCATCATTGATCAATCACCGGACCATCGTTGAACCATCGGGTCTAGTCACTGAACCACCACTATTTTTTTTATATATATTTGGATAAATTTTTCAATATTTACCTCAAATTATACTTCAAACCAAATGAAGTAAGGTATTCATATATTGAAGTATTTACATACTTCAGTAATCTTGACACCTCATTAATTACTCATATGTGCAATACCCCCATCCAAATAAAGTCTAATGCTCAGAATCCCTTCAAAGATCAAGTCAGTGTCACCATCTCTAATCAACGCAAAGAAGTTTGCTTTAAATATGAAAGGCTTCCTCGTTTTTGCCATTTATGTGGAAGAATGGGGCATGAGTCCAATTAGACAAAATATTAGACTCTATTTGGTTCGAAGTATCCTTTGCAGTAAGTTGCTTTAAGGTAAGTATTTAGAAAACCATGTATGACTTACCGTATTTGTTTTGCAGCATCTAGTGCAATAAGTCGATTTGATGTCTCTCAGATACCTCATAACTGAGGCAACTGATCAATACCACCAAATGAGCGGTAAAACAAATACCTTATATCCAAAATACATCGTACTCATAATACCTCACAGGATACTTCGAACCAAGAGAAGCCTTATGGTTTTCCTAGAGGAATTTAAGGAAGATGAAGCTGAAGGAGCTATTGTTGCCAAGATTGTCTAAACAACTTCATTCATCAACTTCATCTGCCCTCTCTCCATAGACGGCTCATGACCAGTTGCGGGCCAGTACCGGCGGGTGTGGCAAAAATAAAAAAAGCAAATTGATCTATTGTACTTTAAATAGGGGTTCGATATTTATTTTACAACACAGAGATTAAAAGGGGCAGAACAATTCCCGGGGCAACACCTACAATTGTGTTGCTGCCCCCGGTAATATGTCATGCAAACCACCACTCATCTCCGTGGCTCCTCAGTGTTGTCAGACCACCGGCCTGTCCTGTATGTGCAGATCGTCACTCGTCTGCCACCCGCCTATCCTTTGTCGTCAGTCCCATCTAAACTCACCTCCATTGCTGCATCCTCCTCCCTCTTCTACCTCTTCCTCCCCCATCTTCCTCCTCCTCCTCCTCCTCCTCCTCCTCCTCTCTCTCTCTCTCTCTCTCTCTCTCTCTCTCTCTCTCTCTCTCTCTCTCTCTCTCTCTCTCTCTCTCTCTCTCTCTCTCTCTCTCTCTCTCTCTCTCTCTCTCTCTCTCAGTTTGCAGGCAGAGTGCCCAAACTGTGAACTCGGTCATGCGATGCAGAGTGCTGCTACAGCCCATTCGACCATGATGGCCGAATGGGGGGAAGGGGGGAGGAGGAAGGAAGAAGAAGAATTGAGGAGGAGGAGGAGGAGGAGCATGAGGAAGTGGCGATGGATTTCATGAGGCCGATAAAGGTGGAGGTGTGCGGCATTCTGCACAGTGTGGTCGGAGTCCGCGGCGGGTCTAAGTTGCCCTCATCCATGGCGCAAATGTAGGATAGGGTCTTCTTCTTCTTTTTTTTGTAAATGTGTTGTCCATTGTAAACTCTGTGTTGTAAATAGCCTGACTCTTCAAACAGATCGTATCTAACAATAAGGATAGGTAAATAGATGCTTTAGCGCTAGGTCCTATCATTTGACAAATATCCATTTTACCTCTAAACGTAGAGAAATAACATGACAAGTAATAATTCGGTAATAAAGAGCAACATTTCTTTGAAATCACATTTCATTGTAGCCGCTACAGTGATATCACTATAGATTGCTACAATGATTTCACTATAGCAAAGAGTAACAATCTGCCAAAGTACTTTGAGATTGTTACTCTTTGCTACAGTACTTTGTTGATTGATACTCTTTGCTATAGTACTTTGTTGATTGTTACTCTTTGCTATAGTGAAATCACTGTAGCAGTCACTTTATATGCTACAATAAAATCACTGAAGCAAAGAGTAATAATTTGCAAGTTACTGTAGTTAAAGAGTAACAATTGCATATTGCTACTCTTTCGCTAAAGTGAAGTGTAACATTTGTGACGGTTTTGTCATTTAAAGCGGAGAAAAAGTCACCGGAAGAACTTGTTGTAAATGCATATTTTTGGGAGGGATCTGGTGCAAAATTGTCTCTTTGTTTGTCCTTTTCACCAAACAGATATGTAGTCAGGAACCTAACACTAAATCTCCGGAGTAACAAAACATGGTCTAGCATGAATTGGTAAAACTATCTCTGTCTATCATTGGATTCAGTGGTACACATTGAAAATTTTATGTTCAACATGTATTACGAATCGTCTTTGTGTACCGAAGCCGTCTCCCTTAGCCATGGCTTACACCATCATGCTCCACAGTAACACGTAGTACACACAGGGATGGATCCAGGGGGGGCGTGTGGGGAAGATCACCTCCCATAAATTCGAAAGAGAACCCCTTATTATAGTAGTGTTAGCTAGGATTATTTTAAAATTATATAAGTTCACTCCTCCTTAATTTTTAACAAAATTTAAGACCCTGCCCCCCCAAAGATTTTTCTAACATTCGGCCCCCAAGGTTTGATTCCTGGATCCGTCCCTGAGTATAGGTTGCATAGAACCCTAAGTACTACTATGATTCTCGGATCCTTAGATCCTTGTCATCCCTCCTTACACGACCCTTCAACCATCTTTACCCATTAATTACATGGGAAAAGTACAGTATGGGGCCATGTTTTGAAATTATATACCATAATGGACAGTGGCAATTTGGTATGTTTTTGAAAACCAGAATCTCGTAAAAGCACAAATACATCCCTAAATTTTTAATGATAATTTGATGGGTGGCTGGAGGGGTCGGTGGTGGGTCACTGGCGGCGACAGGTGGTGGCCGACGGGACGGCAATGTCTCCGATGGCTGCAGCGGTGGTGTTCAGCGGAACGACGGTGAGCGGCGTGGCCGACAGTGGCAGGTGGTGGCCGACGAGGTGGCGGTGGTTGGCGGAGGTGGTGGCCGGCGTGGTCAACGATAGCGGTGGTCGGCGGCAGGCGGGCGGTGGTCGATGGAAGTGGTGGCTGGCGTGGTCAACGATAGCGGTGGTCGGCGACGGCTGGTGGTGGCGGGGTCCAGTGGTGGTGGCATCCCACTAGGATTCATCCCATGGGCTATAGTTTAAAGAAAAAAAAGTACAAAATGGATAGTTTTGTCAATTCACTACAAACAAGATCCCCAAACTTAAAATTACGCCATTTTCAAATTTTCTTGGATAAATTACACATAGAACCCCTAGTTTGACAGATTATCACTTACACCCCTTATGTTTAAAACCCTACAAATGTGCCCCCTTATAGTTTGAAAAACATATAACTTGCACCCCATCCAAGGGCCTCTAAAGGGAGTCTATGTGTATGGTTTTTCAAACTATAAGGGGACATTTGTAGGGTTTTAAACATAAGGGGATGTAAGTGATAATTGATCAAATTACATAGGATCTATGTGTAATTTATCCAAAATTTTTTACAACCTGGTCTGGAGCAGTAGTTTTCAAAGTTTGAGGATCCGGCCTGGTCAAGCGCCTTTAATGCATTGGTACATCAGTTTCACTCGTAACCCTTCATGAATTGAGCATCATTTTGACTTGTTGTGTTGCGCCTGCATATGGCACCTCCTCATTCGCCTGGTGGCGATTTCTTTGCAGCCGTAGGGTTATCTTTATCTATAGCGCTGGCATGTGGCGCCTCCCGAAGGTCCGGTTGGAACCTCCTCCTTTAACATACCCAAAAAAAAAAATCTACTATCCCTATAAACTTAGCACCCTTAGTTATCGTCTTCAATTCCTTTAATTCTTGTCGATGGACCCACCATTCATAGCATGGTTGGTCCGCCATTCCTATAGCGACCACTTGGTGTATGATCCACCTTGAGTTTTGAGTTTTGAGGGATATATTATGGGGTATTTGGCTTTGTTCCCTACGATCATTACGATGTTTTGGAGAACAATCGATGCCAAACACCCCTTTAGATTTTTCTAATCGCTCGCATGCGACAACTGTGTCGCAACCAAACGATGAGCGAGCAGAGTATCTAACTCAGCAAGAACAGATAATTGAGATTCATGAACATTCATGAAAAAATCCCAACAAATCTCTCCCTCCCACTAAGGCCGTGGGTTCGAGGAACTAATTGGTGCTCGGGAGGCACTAGCACTTGCAAGGAGGCCTGGGGTGCGGAAGCGAACACACCCTTCCTCCACCAAGGGGGTGTTTAGCATCATTCTGGAACCGCCGTTTCTATTCCCAATGGAAACTTTTTGTTCCACACATTTCTATGCCAACTGGACCATTGAGCCCTCAATTTACACTAGAAATGCTCATTGACGGAAATGCCCCTCTTCTGGATGAGATTTAAGCGAAACAAAAGTTCCGCATGCCAAACACCCCCAAATCAGCATGGGCTTGGGCCAACCTAGGATCTGATCCCATTTGTAGATACCCTCTCACCCCAAAACCCGGGTCGTAAGGGGGGTCCACTAGAGGGTATATGAGGACGATCGTTGTCAGAAACTCCTCATCTTTCATTCTTATTGTTAGTGATTGTTATAATAGCCTTCATATACATGTATCTTTATCATTCTTTTTGTAACATAATCTATAATTTTTTATACTGAGTTTGTACATGTATGATATTTGTCTGTCTGTACATATTGCTCTCTAAGTGTGGTGGTCAGACTCATTTAGGCTTTCAACTTGTAATTGTACTAGTATGGACTAAATGCCAATGAGCTTACTATTCCCTCTATCACTTGCTTCTCTGGTTTCATGGCATTTGAACCTTGATCTTAGGTAGAATACAGAGACCAATAAGTTTCTGGCAAGTTCTTGCTCAAAAAGAGTTTCTAGCAATTTATCATTCTCATTGATGAAGTAAGGTGAGAGTAATGGAGGTCAATATGGGAATATGAAAAGGTGGTGAGTTGGAATGGGGATAAAAAGAGAGGTGACATGTGTCATCCACATGTGCAAGTGGGACCACATACAAAAAGACCAAAATACCCCCAACCACACAAAATTATATGAAGAATTACTACATCCCTAAAAAAAAATTTACATAAAATCTAAAAACAATCCCTCCTTAAATGATTTTTCAGAGATTGAATCAAGCTTGGATCTAAGAAGTTCCTTTGGCGAGCGATCTGATTAAGATGTCGGGGGTGTTGTCGGTACATCACAACTCCTTGACTTCAATTGTTCCATAACCACATAATCATATCATCAAGATATAGAAGAACAATGACATACAATTTTTCATGCTTCTTAACAAACAAGCTAGAATCAGAGTACCATACCAAGCTCTAGGAGCTTGCTTTAAACCATAGAGGGCCTTCTTGAGCTCGCAAACGTACTTTGGATGCCTATCAATTTCACCCTAAAATAAGGCACTTTTGACATCTAGGTGTCATAGCTTCCACGCATAGCAAGCCGCCAAAGAAATCACGACCTGAACCAAAGTCATCTTTGCCAAAGAAATGATCCTCTCTGTATCTTTATGAGAACACAAGGCCAACAATACTTGCTTTGTGTCTATCCACACTACCATCTACCTTGTGTTTTAGTTTACAAAACCGCTTTAAAATGATAAGACTTCATATCATTGGGTTAGGCACAAGATCCCAAGTTTAGTTTTTCGAAGGAGGGTATGTTCATCATCATCCATGGGACTAGCAAGAAACCATGAAGGCACATTTACAAAATTTCCACTTCCATAGCAGGCTGGCAAGACAAGTTGCCTCTTAGACCTTTTATGAGGTGGTGCATCCTCTACCTCCACAACATTATGAATACTTTACTGCTCATGAGTCATGACAACTCCACTGCCCATCACATTGATCTCCCAAGGATGAAGAACCATCAGACATTGTAGGGGCATTTGCAGTTATAGATAACCTAAGTTCTTTCTATAGATCAACATGACCATGAGTGTTAGTTACCATGAATGCAAGCACACCCACTACACAAACACAACATCCCGAGAAACCACAAAGCAATGGTTCCAGGATTCATGCACTTCCAACAATTTTACCCATCATCATAATCAACAAAAAATACACTTCACAGCATTTGCATCCAATTTTGCACTTTTTTCCATCACGAATATCAAAATAACAAGTAGATCTCAAAACACTTTGAGATGCTTGACGTTAGGCTTCTCTCCGAGTATCAATTCATATGGAAATCACACATTAGACCGAGTTAAGAGGCATGCAATTAATCACATGGGTTTCACATCATACCCTCCACTCATAAGGCCCTAGGTAAATTTTTTGCACGTAACCAGCATTTACAAGTCTCTACAATGTGTCTATTCTTTCATCTGGAGCTCTATTTTGTTATATGATGTATAGGCACAAGAAAGTTCTCTTTCGATACATTAGCACGGCAAGATGAGTAGAAGTCATTTGAATGAAATTACCCTTCATTGTTCATCCACAATCTCCTAATCCTCTTCTCAAGAGTATCTACAATTGTCATTTTTAAATCCTTGAACTTTGAAAAAATATCAGATTTTTCTTTTACAAAATAAACCCAGGTGTATCTTGTGAAGTCATCTGCAAACAACAGCATACGAAAGCCCTGATATTATGGAGTAGCACAAGGTCCCCTTAATTCACTATGAATAAGCTTTAATGAGGCCTTGCACTTGGAATAAACCTACCAAATTGAAGGCGATGTGCCTGACCATATTAACAACCTTCATATACTTCACCATTTCCAAATATTAAAATCATGGCTTTGAATTTGTCCATGTTTAGATGCCTCAATCTAGCATGCCAAATTGGAGCATCATCATTTGTACTCATGCCATCAACATATTATATGGTGGATAATAGGACATATAAATCTTTAATTCTCTTATCGATGTGGATGATGTTCGCCTTCAAGTTGGAGATATTCATGAGTAACTTTACATCTCTGGGCTCGAATAAAACATAATGCCCCAAGTCCACCGTAATTGCAACGGAGAAGAGACTCTACTTCATGCCCAGTGCATGAAAGTTGAAACACATTCCTCAGAGTAATAGCTTAATCTTCATTGCCTTTCATAGTGAACCCTTCCTTCTCCACGAGATGGATAGAATTGTCTATCATGACAAAAGCATCAATCCTGTTGTACTCATGAAAAGATGAGAACTTTGAATCATCACTGGTTACATGATGACCACAAACGAAATCAACGATCCAATCATTCTCAAAATTGATTGAACTTAAAGTTTTAACCGAAGTGGTTCCCACCATGAATCATTGTCCCCACTCCTCATCACCCTTGTTTTCACATTCCTTCTCAGCTATATTGTCCTTTTAATTTCATATGGCAATTCATATTTTGTGCCCAAGTTTATAACTGTAACAATTGGAACTTGTATGATTTCCATCACCTTCCACCATGACTCTTCATCGCCACCATGCTTGTTAGAAGGATTGTAGTTTTTAAACCTTCTACCCTTCTCCTTCTCCATGATATGATTCAATTTATAAGTTGAAAATAAAGCACCTCCTTTATTCTCTTAGATTGAGTGTGAGCCAATAATTCTTGAAGAGTAAAAAAAGATAATCAAACTCTACCATAGGTGGCTGTATAGCCCACCCTTGGGTAGAAGTAACAAAAGGACCGCATTCTCTCTTTAACCCGCAATAATATGTCAGTGCATTTTTGCTTCCGAGATGGGTTCATTCGGTTCAAGAATAGAAATCTCGAAACATACATTTTTTATCTTCAAGAATACTTGAAAAATGGAGACATCACCTTGAGTTTTTGTAGCCAACTCATTTTCTAACAATTGCAATACAGTTGTGTCATTCAGTCATTGTGTAACAACACCATAAAAAGCAGGACAAATTGCATAAGTCAGCTTGCATCCCATAGTGTGGTCAAATAAGCCATAAGAGATATACCACTTCAAGATAGACTCTGTCACTTCGTATTTGCAAGTCATTCACCATTTCTTCAAATCAACAACATTCTCCGAGTGATCTTAAAGAGCCACCAAATTATCTTTGCTAACAATGTCTCATGAGTCCTCATCCACAAGGTAGGACTCCATGCATATCTTCCATGTTTTGTAGTTGGATTAAGCAAGCAACTCAATACCAAAACCATTGAACTTTCCATCCGAATCCATCTTCAAAATACCCAATTGACCTTCTTTACTGAGGGAGTCAAAGGAAAATATCATCACTACTCTTGTTGCTCTGATACCATGTGGAGGAAGACAAGATCAATATGGGAATTCCACTTTTCAAAATAATGTAAAATTACGCTAGCCCAAAACTCAAACCAATGAGGAAGAAGAAAAACAATCACAATAGAAAAAAGGGGAAAATGTTCATCCAAAAATGAACCTTGAACACAATTTAGGATAACGACCTGCACAAGATATGGAACTTAAGTGATGATGAACATCACCCTCTCTGTATGCTTTACCAAGGACTATTTCGAGGACTTGAGAGTTGAGAATACAAAAGACCATACATATGCTTGTATAGTAAATGGAAGAAATTTCTAGCAAGTTGGCATTCTCATTCACTAGATTGTTGTCCTGTTCAACTGGGTAATTGGATTAGATACAGGTACACTATCCTTATTCTCAACTTTCACCCTCTCTGTCATCTTCACCGGATGATTGGTTCTCATCTCGTGATGATGAAGACAACTTCATGAAGGGTGCAGAAGTACTTTTAGAAGTGGAAGCATTCATATTATTGGAAATACCCGAACCATGAGTGTAGGAAGTTGTGTGATCTGCTCTTCCATTTAAGAATAGTTGGTTTAGATTATCACCATCTCTATTCCTTCGACGAATTGTGTAACCTAATGTTGGAATGTCGATAACGATTGCAGATATGGACCATAAACTAGGGTTCCATTGCATGAAAACTACAGCTCCGTACCAACTTAATTGGATAAGAAGGAAAGGATACTTCAAACCCATAAACTCGAATCTCAAGCATGGTTTGAGATTTCGACCGAAATTTCGGTTTCAGCCGTTACCGAAACGAAACTACTAAGTGAAACCCTGAAAGTCTAGGTTTCAAGTGACTTCGGATCCTTTTGGTGGTTTTCGGTGAATTTCGATCGAAACCAGCGAATTTTCAATCGAAATAGGTGGGCCTGGGATGAGGTGGCAATTCGACAAGTTTTCGACAAGATTTCAGCAAAATTTCAGTTTGATGCTGTGGGGCAATCGAAATGAGATGATGTTGACTCTTTCAATGATTTTGGTGAGATTCCCTCCGAAATCATGTGGGTTCAAAAACCAAAAGCATCTTTCAGACAGATTTCAATCGGAATCACGCGGGTTTCGTTACATTTGGTGCTTTCAGCAAAAGAAGTCGAAACTTGTCATTTCGTACCGAAATTTTTACCACTTCGAACGAAATTGCCCCTAATGGCTGAGCCTATAAATGGGAACCCAAAGGCTTCGTTGGAAACCATATATTTTGACCCAATCTCTTAATTCACCACTTGCCTCCGGATTTCGGCCAAAATTTCTAGATCTCGACCGAAATTGCCCAATTTTGGCCCTTTGTCGCCTGATCGTGACCATATCTCGCCGGATTTCGGCCATTCATCGTTGGATCGCCGTCAATGGCGGGTACGCAGTTGCGGAGCTCGCTCCAATAGCAGAGCTTGTTCCAGAGGAAGTTGACCTTAAACAGTTTTACCCTAGAACCGAGATACTTTCAGGAGTCGAATGAAGATTATAACTGATACATTAGTACATATCTGGGAGGTCATCTAACCTGGTCTATCCATGGTCACCACTGACATGGGACCAGTTTTGTCTGGCTAGATTAAGTGGGAAGCAGAGGGCGACGGGGAATGCAAAGTACTCTGAGTAGCATAATGATAATAGTTTTCAAGAACCTCGTAGCTCATTTTGGTATTGAGGGTTACGAGGTTTACTGTTATTATATATGATGTTCATTTATATGGTGAATCTTGTATGGATTGTCGTATTTGCTATAATTTTATGTGTGTGTATATATATATATATATATATATATATATATATATATATATATATATATATATATATATATATATATATATATATATGTGATTATTATCTGGTTGGATCTCAAATATGTGTTTTCTACAAACAATTCATGTCATTATGAATATACAACTATAAAAGACTTAAATTTAAAAAAAATTGACCATTTCGAAATGTTTCCAGGATTTCGATCAAAATATTGATTTCGGTCCCAACTGAAACCAAACACGAAATAGAAATCACAAACCATGATCTCTAGAAACTAGAAAATGGATGAAAGAGAACTAGACATTCCGAAAGAAGGGATTCCCCTTTATGCTTCATCAACAATAAAATTGTGTACGAACAATTACATGAGGGTTCCTTCTATGCTAGTGAGGTTTGTACCAACTCCTGTGGGAGTCGAATTTCTCCTACTTGAAGGTACGAATTTTACAATATATATATATATATATATATATATATATATATATATATATATATATATATATATATATATATATATATATATTATATATGTGTGTGTGTGTGTGTGTGTGTGTGTGATTCCTCGGAGAAATGCAGCCATCGTTTCCTATCATATTCCTTCATTCGACAAATCTGTGATCACTCCAAGAGCGAGCTAACATCTAAGAGGTCATCTGGCCTCCCTCCAATCTCTTTGGTCTCTTTGGAGGAAGAGAAGGATTCCAACGGACTTGAGGAAGCTATGGGACATAGTTGGCATAACTAATTGTTGGAATATTTGGTTAGAGAGGAACACGAGAGTGTTTTAATAAACCTTGGTGGCCTTTCTGAAGTTGTGAGACACATTGAGGAGACCTTGAGAGTGTGGTCTGTTCCCAAAGCAAGCACCCTCAAAGAACAAATTTAATCAATAAACTTCAAATTACCTCTAATTGTACTCTTCAAATAATTTTTCCAAGTCAACAAAATCTATGTTTAAATTTATATCTTGTCTCTAGAATTTTTTCATAAGCAGGGAAATAGATCTTTTAGGTGGGGTAGGTAGTAAGCAGAATATAAAACAGGACAAAACATTAAATAGTACAGTCAGGGAGGGAGATGCAATGCACTTGTCAATCACTAAAGCCTACTAAATCCACTGATTATTCACCTTTTTCTGGAATTAATCGAATGGCTATATCATATGAAAGTTGATTTCCCCGCATGGGCTAGCAATAATCTCTTGTGGTTGATGTCAATGATTCGAAGCAAGATCGTATTCGACGGCCGAAAGGTTGAAAGCAAGATCGTATTCAGAAAGAACAGGCTGATGTAAGTGAAGAGAATTTCTTACGCAGTTATTGATCAAAAAGTTAACCAAAACAAAAGAGACACACTCAACATATCGAGCGGAGAATCTCATGTTTGATCATGTGAAGTGCTAATATTTATTGCTCACAAAAACAAGCCAATCACCACTGCACCCAAACCTACAACCAAAAAAATCGGAGATGCTTACACTCGTATCTACACACCTCAGAATTAAACAAGATGCAATCTTCAAATTCCAAGCTATTCGGATCGGTGGAAGATATGCCTGCAAACTCCAAGGGTGAAATAGAACGATTAGGATCATCGAGCACTGCTCGAAGAACCGAACATATGTCAAAGAGGCGATGGGAAGACAAGTACCTGGATTTGTAAAACCCAACGAAAAACGAGCAGAGGAGACCAAGTCCCAATTCCGTCGATCGAATCATCTCATCTCTTCTTTCTCAATCTTTTCTTAAAGTTGCACACAGATGAAATCAACCCACCCAAAGAAAACCCTCTAGTCTTTACAGCACCTGATTGCGAAACTCTTCCTGTTTCTCCCAAAAATTTCATCCAGGGTTATGTCAACTTGTTACCCTTCTACTGTCTTGACCCTTGTGAATCATCCTTCACTGGAGGATGCTGCTGTTGTTGCTGGTGTAAGTGAAGACTCCCTCCGCCTCCGCCGCCGTCGTCACCTCCGGTGCCGCTTGCTCCTTCCCTTCCCTGGCCGGTCTGCTGATAGAACTCGCTCAGGGCCTGAGGATTCAAGACGCCGATGTGCCCGTCCTGTGAGAGTCCAAGCTCCAGCCCCGGCAGCTGCTGCACGTGCCCCGACAGCATCGATGAGAAGCTCATCGGACCGAGATTGGCGCTCGACAATTCCAGCCCATGCAACCCCATCCTCGGAAAGAAACAACCGGCAGACCCATCGCCGCTGCCGCTCCCCAGATTCGACGTCGAAGGAGCAGCCGCCGAATGCAGGATCCCTGAACCGAACCCACCAGCGGCCTGCGGCGGCCACAGTCCCGGGTGTGATCTCCCGAGGCTCGCACCCAGCGCGGCCCAGTTGGCGCGGCCGACAGAGGGGAGGCTCTGGCCTAATTCACCGAGCTTCGGGTGGAGCCCAGCGGAGGCGGTGGCGGCCGCCTGGTGGGACACGGGGCCGGCGGCGGTGAGGGCGGAGGCGGGGATAGTGCCGGTGCCGGTTGCGGCGATGATGGACGTCTCCGCCTGCTGGAGGAGCCACTGGATGGTCTCCCCGTCCGACTTGTGGCCCAGCTCCCGGGTGAGCTGGAAGATCCTGGCGGCGCAGAGCGCCGGCATCCTGATCCTCCGGCCCCTCCCGTCCACCTTGGTGTGCCGGTCCTTGTTGGAGCTCCGCCTGGGGGCCAGCTGCTTCCTTGACTCATCCTTCTCTGCTGCCACCAACTGGGTCTCTCTGTCTGCTGCTGTGGAGGCCATCACTATCTGCAGGTCTCTGCTTTCTGATGCTGTGGAGCCTTTGGTGGGTTCCCTTTTATCTGGCTTTGCGAGGCCCAGGGATTGGTGGAACTTGGGGGCCTCCTTGGGATCCATGGAGAGAGAGAGAGAGAGAGAGAGAGAGAGAGACAGATAGACAGGCAGAGAAGAGAGAGAGAGAGAGAGAGGTGGGAAAAAAAGAGAGTTTTTTAAGGACTTTGGGTTGTGAGAGATGGAGATGGGTGGGGGGGGGCTAGACTTTCACTCACTGGATTTAGCAAGGGAATGAGATTGGAGGCTGAAAGGCAGGGGGGGGTAAAAGAGGGGGAGGAAGAGTAGAGAGAGATGCTGCCCATCTGAAACTTTTTACTGCAGACCAGGGTCCCCTTGTCCTTGTTTTCTCTCTCACCTCTTGGTTTTCCTCTACTTGCTCATGTTGCCTTCTCTCCTGCTTGACTTGCTTGCTTGTGTGGCTGTCTTGACTGTTCATGGGACAGGTAAGTATCCCTTCCCCTACATTCTACGGATTGTGTCTCCTCTCTCTCTCTTCTCATGCCAGGTGGCATGCTTGCAGAGAGACAGTTGGCAGCACATGAGTGGTCTGTGTTGCCTGTCCACCACTCACCATTCACAATATTTTCTGAAAAGAGAGAGAGAGAGAGAGAGAGAGAGAGAGAGAGGTGGTTTCAGAGTTTTTAATCTTGTGGATTGGCTGTTGCAGTTGGCGAGGGGTTTTAATAATCAAGGCTCTTGTTTGGGTCTGTTTTAGTAATGGGTGGGTCTCCTTTCAATTTTTTGGCTGGGAGGCTTCAGAACCCTGGCAAGTTCATGTCCTCATATGGGACTAACTACAGTTTCTTTGATATTAGAGTGGGATCTTTGGAAAGTGTGGGGGGGGGGGGGGGAGGAGAGAGAGAGAGAGAGGCCCCTCCTCTCACCTTTTTTTTTTCTAATAATAAGCTAGATAATTGACATTAACCAAAATGAGAGTACACACGCCTGACACATCCATCGGAGTCTTGGCGGCTAACTTCAACGAGAAGTTTTCTGTCCAGATACAAATACCCATTAGAAAATTTTCAAAATAAGCTGCCTAATCCGCCGCTGTATTAGGTTCACGGTAAACATGAGAGGTCTCTCATCTTATGGGTACTCTATTCGTATTGGGACACTAGTACATGCCCATAATCAACACAATGAAAAGGACATGAGATCCATCCACATCTTAATCCCTCCACATCATATCATGATGGGACGCTCAAAACGCACTCTTTAAATTAGTGTTTACAATAAAAATAAATAAAAAAATAACCCCCGTTTACTCTCGCCCTTTTCAACCCCCTTTTTCATTTTATCTCCTCTTCTTTCTTTCTTGTTTATCTTTCATGAGTTGAAACCTTAACCAGTGGAGCCAATGTCGGTGGCTGCACTTCGATATTGTCGACAAGCAGCCACCAACATTGGCTCCATGACTTAGGGTTTCGTGGAAGACATGGGAGGGAGGAGGAGGAGGCGACAAATGGGGGCTGAGGACGTCGTGGGATGCAGAGTGGTGGGCGGTGGGACAGGGACGACGACGGAGGGGGCAAAGAGCCCATATAAGAACAATACTTCGCTCCAATAGAGTGCGCGACTCCTCTGTCCAATGTGAACTATTGGATGAATATCACTAGTGATATTCATCTGTTTGGAGTTCTGACAAAATATCAGAAGCCCGCGTGAATGTCACTAGTGATATTCTGTCATAATTTATTGACGGTTGAATTTCACTAGTGATATTCATCAAACGATTCACATAAGACAAAGAAGTCACGCGCTCCAACACTATTAGAGCGAAGTATTGCTCGACATATAGATCAAATAACTTAAAATAGTCACCCTGAACCATTGAATCACCGTGGTTCGGGGTCCAGCCATCGACACATGTCCCCACCCCATTTAATCACCTGGCCCTTATGATGGGAGCCCCTGGGGTTCACCCAGTGACCTATAGATCTCAACAATCCGGATCGGAACGGTCCATTTGGACGGGACTAACAGGCGACGATGGCTGGACACTGAACCACAGTGGTACCGTGGATAGGGAGGACTAAGTTAAGGGCTTTACATATAAATGGGTTGAGGGTCAAGATAAATCTGGGTGCCAATAATAAAGTTTGTGAGTGCATATAGAGTCCCTCCAAATTCCAATGATTAGGGGTGGCAATGGGTCGGGTCAGGTCGGGTTGAGACATAGGTATAAGGGCAAGACACCCAACCCGAACCCGACCTGTTTAATAAACGGGTCAAAAACTTAAACCCAAACCCGACCCGTCTAATAAACGGGTTGACCCAACCCGACCCGTTTAACCCGTTTACTAAACAGGTCAGGTCGTGTCGGGTTGGGTCAACATAACCTATGTAAACCTGTCGGGTTGGGTCAAGACGGATCCGATTGGGCCGGGTTGGGTCGGGTTGGTTCAGGTTGGGTCGGGTCGGTTCGGGTTGGCTCAGGTCGGGTCGGGTCGGGTTGACACGACCAATTTGATAAACGGGTCAAGTCGGGTCAATCGGGTTATAGGTACAAACCCGAACCCAACCCATTAAATAAATGGGTCAATCGGGTCGACCCGTTTATGACCTGAACCCGTTTAGGCCAAACCCAAACCCGCTAACTTCGGGTCGGGTTGGCGGGTCGAGTCAAGGATTGCCACCCCTACCAATGATACTGATGCATGCTCCATGCCGCCTTTGTTTCCCATGTGATCATCCATCCCAGTTGTGGAAGGCCATTCTCGATTAAAGAAGATGAATTTGGTCGAGACCTTTCATGTCTCTGTACCTAACATGTTTCACTTATAGTAGAAAGGGTCAAGAGAATTGCAGGTTTGTGTTATTGTCAAGTACTAGATAGCCCCAGAGGACCAATATATCATACTTAATCGCCCACGAGGATCAAATTGCAATTTTCAATGATTGGTGGTGATCAATCATATGCATGGACACAAAATACAGAGAGTCTTGGACCCCAGATTGTGACTAGCAATAGCGCCCGAGGATCAATCACTCATAAACATACAAAACTAGGACCTTTATTGGATTCTCTTTGCTTAGTTTTTTTTTGTTCTCTTATTTTGATGGGTGAGTGTGATTCTTGCGGAATTAGGACTAAATGAAAGTGACAAGTAACTAGGCCTTCTTAATACTTTTAATTACAAGTGTGTTCGATCTTTCACCTGTAAACTACCATGTCCCTTACCTCCAGCCATTCGAGCACCCGATGTCGCCCCTATCCCCCCACCATCATCCTCTCCCCACTGCCCCCTGTTGCTTCACTTCATCTTCTTCGTCCTCCTCCTCATTCCTCATTCCTCATTCCTCATTCCTCCTCCTCCTTAGTGTTGGGAAACATATATTTTCCCTCTTTGTGTTGTGACGAGAAAAAAAAAAGATTAGGCGGAAGAGAAAAGAAAAAGTACACAGAGATAAAAAGACGTGATTTACTGAGGTTCAACACCCCCCTGTGTCTACGTTCTCCACGCCCCACTCCACCGATTCCACTAAGTGTGAAAAACAAATGACAAGATCACCTTCTCGAGCCGATGAACCATAGCTTGAGGAGATTGAACTTCTCTCACGACTCACTTAAGAGGATGGCACTCACTTACAACTCTCTTGTAGTGAAAAATACATGTAGAACTATCTCATTGGTTGTTTTGCTACACTCATCTCCCCTCCATAGATATATAGGAAAAGCTTGACTCTTGGTATCCCACGTACACCTCATAATGGTGTCACCTCTTCTCAAGCCTTGAGAATGCAAAGTATCAACCCCATCATATTTTGATGCATCCATTCATCTTCTAAGACGTAGGAGAATCCGTTGTGTAGCTTCCGAGAGTCACAAGACTCACAACCAACGCTTGCATGCATGGGTTTAAACCCACACAGTCAACATGAAGAATAAAGGCCAGCATATGTACCAAGTGGGTACTGTGGGGGGGAAATCTTTTGCCGTCAGAAAATATTCTCCCACGGTCAATTGATGTAGGGTGAGTGAATGATTGGTGTGTGGCTTAAGGTGACAATGAGGGGAGTAGAAAGTAAAGAGAGTAGACACAAGGTTTGTTATCGAAGTTCGGCCATAGCCTATGTCTCCGAGCGGTAAGTAACAACCTCTATCCACTAAATTTGAAGTAGTAGCGTTACCCCTCGACAGGCCGAGACGGGCTTGTACAAGTAGGTAGACTAGAACTAGAAGTGTTGAAGGGATAGAAGGTGGAGAAAGAGACATGGGTCCTTGGGTGTGGAGCTTAGCTACTCTCACCCAGGACTCCACTTACACCAAATTAGCAAAGGGTCTCTCCTCTCTCCAAAGGTCAAAAGAGAGGATGCCAAAAAAGTCCCCGAGAAGGTCCCTACTACTGTTGCCTTCTGCAGTATTTATATGTGTTGTTCCCCATGGAGGTGTCTGGGCTATGGTTGCTCCATGTGGTGTCCTATGACTAGTCCATGTGTTGTCATCTGCTGGCTATTCTCTATCAAGAGGTGTCGGACTGCGATTGCTCCATGTGACGCCTCATGACTGGTCCACGCGTCGTTCTCTGCTAGCTGTTCTTCATCGAACCACAAATTGCTCTGGTAAGCTCCTAACTACGCGGGCCCCTGTGGGCCCACTGGCGGTCCACGAGCTACCCTCGTGGACGTGGGCCTCTGTTAACCTGCTGGTGATCCATGAGCTGCCCTCATGGACCTTGAAGACATGGGCCTCTGCCGGCCTACTCGCCTTAAGCCATTTTTTGCACCCCACAGGTACATGCACCAGCCACCTCATTATAGGTATGGAAACTCATTCCCATCAATCTCCCCTCCATACACAAGTAGAGGGATCTTCAATTTGTAGTCATGCCTGCCCCACTCCTACAAAACTCATGTTTCTCCTTCAATAGAGGCTTCGTCATCATATTAGACGGATTTTTACTTGTATCGGTCTTGACGATCTTCATCAATCGATTCTCCAAAGCATACCGGTGGCGACAATTGTACTATCTTTGTTCTCTTGCTTCTCATCTGTCCTTCCTTCATTTTTGTCTTGCTTGAGCTTGTGGCATTCATGTTTTATGTATCCATTCTTACCACAGCGATAGCAAGTTATCTCCTTCCTAGCATTCGATCTTCCTCTCCACTTATCTTGATAATTAGGTTATCGGCTTTTCCTCCTCCCTCTATTCTCGGTAACAAGAGCATGATAATGATAAGAGCCATAGGCTTTTCTTCTAATTTTTTCATTCAAGAGGTTTCTTGTAACTTGATTCATGGACATAACTCCATCTGGAGCTGAGTTGCTAAGAGACACAACCTAGGTCTTCCAACTATCCGGCAACGAGCTAAGAAAAAGCAATGCTTGAAGCTCGTCCTCCAAGTTCATTTTCATAGAGGCTAATTGGTTCACAATACTCTGAGTTTCGTTCAGATGCTCGGTAATGGATTCTCCTTCTTTGAACTTCAGGTCCACAACCTTTCAGATCAAGAAAGTTTTTTTGTCAGCCATCTTTCTTTCATAAAGATCTTCTAGCTAGCTTCTTTCATAAGCTATTTGCCGAAGTCTCATTCAACACATGACGGAACACGGTATCATCCACCCATTGTTGAATGGTGTTGATTGCCTTGCAATTGAGCTTCTTCCAATCTTCATCAAATATGGCATCCTACTATGCTGCATAACCGTTTACCAGTGTATAGAAGTCTTTGCAACAGAGAAGGACCTCCATCTTTACTTTACATATCATCTCGTTGTGGACGTTCAAACCAATCATTCGAATGCCACCTATGGGAGTCTCCATCTTAACACAAGAAATACTAGCAAACCTGACTCTGATACCACTGGATGGGAAACAGCAATTTTCCCTCTTTGTGTTGTGATAAGAAACAAAATAAATACTAGAGGGAAGAGAAAAGAAAAGGCACAAACATAGAAGACACCATAATTACCGAGGTTCAACACCAAGTGGTTCCTACGTCCTCCCTGCCCTATTCCAATGACTCCACTAAATATGAAAAACAAATTAGAAGGGAACCTTCTCAAGCCGATGAACCATAGCTTGAAGTAATTCAATGTATCTCTCACAACTCACTTGAGAGGATGACACTCACTTTCAACTCTCTTGTAGTAAAAAATACATTTAGAACTTTCTCGTTGGTTGTTTTGTTATACCCATCTCCCCTCCATATACATAGGGAAAGCTTGGCTCTTGGCATCCCACACCTCATAATGGTGTCACTTCTTCCCAAGCCATGAGAATGCAAATCATCAACCCTTTCATATTTCGATGAATGCATTCATCCTCCAAGACATAGGAGAACCCACTTTAATAGTTTCCAAGAGTCCCAATCAATGCTTGCATGCATGGTTTCAAACCCACATGATCAACAAGAAGAATAAAGGCCAATATATGTACCAAGTGTGTACATACATTAGCCACCTCATCATGGGTATGGAAACCCATTCTCATACTTAGTAGCTGTTGTTGGCAGGGTAGCCACTACCGTTACCGTGTCCGACACCAACAAAGTCATGTCGGTGGTTTCCCCACCGACAATGTCAGCGAGTAGTCACCGACACTTTTTTTGTATTATTGCTTAGGGTTTCGACGAGGAAAAATTGGAGGAAGAAGGAGGCGGAGGAGGAAGAAGACAAAGGAGGAGGAGAGAGGAGAAAGGAAGGTGTCAAATGAGACTTGGAGAGGTGGAAAGGGGGCGGCGTTGACGGGACGATGGCAAAGCCATGGGGGAATGGGGGCGACGGCGAGATGAGACTAGCTAGAGGTAAGGGACAGAACAATTTAGATATTAAAAAAAATAAAAATATGATCAGTGCTGAGATTAAACCGGTGGGTGCATATTGAACGCGCCAATATTTTATTTTGCATTTAGTTTAAGATTGAACTATGTTAAATTAATGAAAGCATAAAAAATTTAAAGGGAGATGTTTAATTGCAAGACAGAGACATAAACAAAAGAATTAATAAAAAGTGGGGGACTTGGAAAATAAAAACTATTCCAAATAAAGCTTTTTTGTTTGGAAAAATTTAAAACCCGTCCAAAAACATATTTTAGATTATCATTGGTTTGGATTATAAGTTATCACAACATATCATACTAACATAAGGTGGTTTGATTTTCCTTGTGGATTTGAACCAATATACAGAGAGTGGTTTGATTTTCAAATAAGTTTCTATCTGTAATCCATCATTTTTCATGTTATGTGTCTATCTTTGAAAAATGATAAGCATAAACCATCATTTTTTAGCAAAGCATCATACGCAAATATAAGCATCAAATCTAATAATAAAATACTAAACCGGAAGCCTTTCTTATGTGTTGTGACACATGGATCTTTTTTGAAGAGCTAGAATTCTTCTTCCATATGTGAACAAGGTTTTCCCTCATAAATTCTATTAAAAACCTACTATAAAAATGATAAATATACATTTAATAACATTTAATCATGATTTGATATTAATTAGGACAATCATTAGTACTATCTCTCTCTAACAAATGAATCACATCCTGACGAGTGAATCACACTCACTCCAAACTGCACGCTTCTTCCGGACATTGCCCGGGTTTCTTACTTGTAGTATCCATTACTAAGACCCCATTACACAATAAATGAAGATATCATTGACCAAGCATCTTGACCAGCACCTTTTCCCCTAACTCAGCATGCAAGAAGCTTAAACAGCAAGCGAGGCACATGAGAGGTCTGCAATGCAAGCACCTTTCATCCTATCCCTCTCTCATACACATGCATACAACTTTTACTTTGATATGGAGGAGGCCCTTTATTAGTGTTGATAATAATAGTGGGTTGTGGGCTGTGTGTATGTTGGTGCTTGATTTCCTTGCCACATGTGCTTCCCACAATGGGGACATGGAGGCCCCCCTCAAGAGACCTCAAGTGTAGGTGTTGACATATCACCTAAGATAACATGACTTAAAAGCATAAGTAGTAAAAGTATCTTACTTTATATGGTCTGAACAACTTGTTGGGATAAACTTAGCATATATGTTGTGTCTTTAATCATTTGAGCCTCTTAACCCTATCTTTTTCTAAAGCATCAAAGACCTAATTCTCTATTAGCCACCTAAATATTCTCGAAAACCTTAAAGACAATTTAATTTGGGGATCTGCCTAGTTCTCTTTATACTAATGGCTTATCATAGTCTTGGAATAAAAAAAAGAAAGGGTTCACAAGGTTGGGCCATAGGTTAGACCATCTAGTGCAAAACACTTGATTTTTGGCTATATTATCTCCATATTCATAAGAGAGGAGGTACTTCTTCTATAAAAGCATGTCCAACGGCCTCCAAAGAGAGCCCTGAAGGATGACGTGGCTCTCCGAGCGAATTGATGGCGCTCCAACCGGCTCCGTTCGGTGCTCTGAAGACCAATGTGGCGTTCCACATGGGTCCTGTTTGATCGGGACCTTCGAACGGCTCCACGTACAACAGAGGTCCTTCGTAGCCTCTGAACGAATTAATAAAAAAAAAAATTACAAAAAACCACTCATCTTTTTATAAATAATTTTTTATATGTCCAACGATGCATGCACTGTCCAATGGTTATTTTTTACCCGTTTGATGTAAATTTGGAGGGTTTGGATAAGTTACAAATAGGGGGGGGGGGGGGGGGGGGGGCAGGGGAGGCCGTTGGAGGGGTCCTTCTCTTAACTAGGATATTTAGATGAGGTGGCTACCAAAATGGGGCCCACAATGCTTAGAAGGTCCTCCTAGTTTGGAGGCTATTGGAGATGCTCTAATGGTCCGTTTAGTCGGGAGGAGTTCGAACTACAACTGCATGGGTTTTATTTATTTGGTTGGCTAGAATTTTGTTGTTGGAATTCCAAAAATGTTGTTTGATTCAATGAAATTGTAGTTGTGGTCGGCGGTGGCGAGTGATTGTCGGTAGCGACAGATGGTGTTTGGCGGCGATGAGCAGTAAAGAGTGAGGGTGGTGGTTGGCGGTGGCGGGGTGGTGCCCATTGGTGGTCGGTAGCGACAGGTGGTGCCTGATGATGGCTAGCAGGTGGTGGTTGATTGTGGTGGCCACCCGAGTGGTGATTGTGGCTGGTGGGGTACTATAATTTGACACGCTCAAAGTGAATAGTCAGTACTCACCTCAATTTTTGTGTGAGTTTCAATCACTATTACTGTGGTTGGGGGTCCGCTCGTCAATAGCTGTCCCGCCCCATCCAAATCCCTCATCCCTTAAGATGTGATCCCCTTGGGTTCTTCTGGTGGTCTATAGATCACTCACTCTGGAACTGTCAATATCTAAGCAAATGACAGTTGTTGACGAGTGAACCCTGAACCACAGTGATAGTGTGGTTCGGGGCAACTACGTTAAGGGCTTTAGAAACTAAATGGTTAATACAACAAAAACAAATTATTGTGCTGCGTTTATCATGGGTAAAGGTTTAAAATCAGTCTACTAGTCAACAAGATGTTGCATCATCTTTGTGGCGACAATTGTTGTGGTCGCAATTGTTTTCCATACCTTTTTTATTAGGGACAATGATAGGGGAGCCCCGTTCTACAGGCCCCATCAGGAAGCCTCGTTAGGTGGCAACCATCCAATGGCTTACCTATTTTATGTGAAAAAAAAACCAAGATGAAATACCTTTATTGCCCTCAAGAGCGCGCATGATACATACCCGGCAAGCATTAGCCACATTCCCTTCACATTTTTTAAATAATACTTTTTAGGATTTGAGTTTTTCAGTATAAAAAATCCATAACTTCTTGTCTATATATCAAAATTTTATAAAATTTGTATTTTTGGATTCTGCTCATGGAACTCTACAAAACTAGACCCATATTGCCTATGAAATTCTAAGAAAAAAATTTGGATATAAGACTACCCTAGGGTTGTAAAAAAAAGTCCATCGGACTGAGCCCGACCTAACCCGATCAACAGCCCGACCCAAACTGAAAACACCATGGGCCAGGATGAGGCTGCCACCTTGAGCCCGTAGCCTTGCCCGAATGTTATAAAAAATTAAAAATGTCACTTTTGAATCTTGGTTTCACGTTAACTGACTAAATGTCACTTACAAAAGCAAATGTCACATAAAACTGACAGTTACAAAATCAAGATACTTTATCGAACACAAATTGCAGATAAAAGTCTCTTAATTTTATAACTGTCAAAAACTAAAAATGTCATTGTTGAAATCTTTGTTTCACGTTAACTGACTAAATGTCACTTACAAAAGCAAATGTCACGTAAAAATAACACTTGCGAAATCAAGAGACACTTTATCAGAGACATTTTAAGTTTGTGACAGTTGTAAAATTAAAAGACACTTTTATCGGTATTTTATGTCCGATAAAAAGTGCCTCTTGATTTTGCAATTGTCACTTTTACGTGACATTTGCTTTTGTAAGTGACGTTTAGTTAGTTAACGTGAAATCAAGATTTCAAAAGTGACATTTTCAGTTTTTTATAACAATCGAGCTGGGCTAAGGGCTCAAGGGCCCGAACCCGACCCATGGTGTGTTTGGGCCGAGCTGGGTCACGTCGTTAATCGCGCTGGGCCAGGTTTGGGCCGGGCTTGCGTCGAGTTTGGGCTGATGGGCTTTTTAAACAATCATAGGATAGTCTTATATCCAATTTTTTTTCTTAGAATTTCATAGGCAGTATGGATCTAGTATTGTAGAGCATGATTTGTAAATTCCAAAAATATAAATTTTTCATAATTTCGATGAGTATAAAAGAAGTTATGGTTTTTTTTAAATAAAAAACACAACTCACAAATAAAACAAACAACTCATTCATTAATCTTTTAAAAAGTTGAAGGTAAGACAAACCAAGGGTATAAGGGTCCAGTTTGAATTGCCACATCAAGGGGCTTTGTTGGGGCCTATAGAAGGTCAGACGAGAATCATTTTTCTTTTTGTTACTATGGGATGATGCACCTTTCGCTCCACAACGGGAAATCTCTGTGAAAATTTTGCTCTTATTAAATCCGGATTTTGGTCCCATCATTATTTTTTTTCCCATTTTCTAAAGAAATTTATTTCACTTGTTCGTTAATTTCATATCTCAGTACGCAAGTAACGGATTATCATGAAAGGGAGGAAGGGGTAATAAGATAACTACATATCAAGTATATAAATAATAATAATGCACGTGCCTGTCGACACTTGATTACTTCATCTTCTTCTCCCTCTCTCTCTCTCTCTCTCTCTCTCTCTCTCTCTCTCTCTCTCTCTCTCTCTCTCTCTCTCTCTCTCTCTCTCGCTCTCTCTCTCTCTCTCTCTCTCTCCATCAAGCCCACCCACTGTGGGTGCAAATTTTGGCTAAGGAACTACCAACCCTGTCTGAGACCCATAACGACACTTCAGGGCCTACTAGCCATGCCTGGGGCCCAAGACGACACTTTAAGGTCTACCAGTCCTGTCTGGGGCCCACGATGATACTTTGGGACCTACCAACTGCCTTGCTGAGGATATTGGCTTAAAACAAGTCCTCAACATTTCCAAGGTTCGTGCTCGAAAGATGACGAAAGATAAAGCGGCTACAGAGCGAAAAAGGGTCTAGCGCCCTTGGCGCCAACCCGAGGTGGCTCAACCCACGTGCAGAAAACTGGCTCCCAGGTAGGGGTAGCAATGGGTCGGTTCGGGTCTGGTTGAGACATAGGTATAAGGGCAAAACACCTAACCCGAACCCGACCCGTTTAATAAACAGGTCAAAAACTTAAACCCAAACCCAACCCGCCTAATAAACGGGTTGACCCGACCCGACCTGTTTAACCCGTTTACTAAACGGGTCGAGTTGTGTCGGGTCTGGTTGGCTTGGGTTGGGTCAACAGAACCCATGTAAACCTGTCGGGTTGGGTCAATATAGGTCAGATTGGGCCGGGTTTGATCGAGTTGGTTCGGGTTGGCTTGGGTCGGGTCGGGTCGATTTGACACGACCCATTTGTTAATCGGGTCAAATCGAGTTATAAGTACAAATCCGAACCCGACCCATTAAATAAACGGGTCAATCGGGTCGACCTGTTTATGACCCAAACCCGTTTAGGCCAAACTCCGCTAACTTTGGGTCGGGTTGGCGGGTCGGGTCAAGGATTGCCACTCCTACTCCCAGGGCGCCAGGCACCGGATAGGCACGCGTGTAATGCGTTTTTTGTTGCAGTTTTTCGTGGATTTTCAATATAACTTTTAGGGGTTTGTTTCTATCTTCTCTTCTAGGTCTTGCACGAACTTAGGGCTGTAAAAGGACCCCTAAGGATGAAGAAAGGACGATCATGGTGGCACATGAGTATCCCATGTTAGGGTTTAGAAGGTAGCCGTCATCAAGGAAGAGGGAAAGGAAACCATTGGAGACCGAAGGGTTTTCGGAAAGGGTTTTTTCTTGTATTCGGGGTGTAAGGCTGCGGGATCTATTCTCTTTGGGAGGATCTCTTTATGGATGTATGAGGAATTGGTTAGAGAAAATTGTTCTTGTACTCGGGTTTTTCCCATACTAGTAAATCCATTGATCGGTTGTTATCATAATTTCTTATGGTGTTTTACTTGTGTTTATTTTATTACTCGGTCTTGTCGGTGGTTGTCTCCACCATGGTGGTACTACGCGAGTCGTGTTCCGCTGCGTGAGGGCCTCGGATTCCAACAACAATTGGTATTAGAGCTTAAGGTTTGGTAGAAAAACTAATACAAAAAAATTAGTATTAGAGCTTCTTGTTGGTGATCCGAGGAGGCTCTAGTTCGATTGCGTAGATCAAGCTAGATCGAGGAAAAGGGCCATAGACGCACTCGCGGCACACGGTATGACGGAGGACCTGGGAGCGGCATCCAAGGAGGAAGCTAGAAGCCTGAAGGGAGGTTGCGGTATAGCACCTCTTCTCGGGGGAGGCTTGTTGGCGACGATGGTCGGCATACGAGGCGAAGGGCACGGCGGGGAGAGGCACGGTCTAGTGCTCTTCAAGTGGTTTGGGTCTTCGGAGGAGGCTTCGAGGAAGAGGTTGCGGTCGAGCACCTCCTCCCTCAGGGAGGTTCGAGACACCAAGGGCATTAGCCGGGAGAAGGGTGCGGTCTTGGCACCTACTCCCCGGCTTGACGGTTTGCGGCGGAAAAGTCGTAATGGCATGGTATGTGCTGGTGCCTGGATCGAGAGGGAGCACCTTAATGGCACGGGAGTCGCCGACGGTATCGTGTTCAGCCGTCGACAAGCGAACTGATGTGGATTGCCGACGAGCAACTGGTGAAGGTACCGATAGGCACCGGTACAGATCGTCGATGGGCGATGTGGGCACTGAAAGCACGGTAGTGGCAGGCACAGTTGCGGGCACACCTACATTTTAATAGGGTGCAATGGCTGTCGACGGATGGTGGGAAAAAGGTGACAACGGTTGTGGTGGCGGAGGACTCAGTTGCGGGCACACTTGTGGTGCAGAAGATATTCGAGCGTTGGCCGACGGGCAACGGCTCGGGAGCGATGTGCGCGAGAAGTGTTACAGAGCGAATCAAGGGCCATGGTTTACGGCGGGGTCGTCGACGAACGATGGGTGGAGTTTCCATGATGATGACATTAGCTGGGAGAGCGGCGGCACATGCATGGTATTCGGTGAAGAACAAGGGTGCTAGTGGAACATGCTTAGGGGTGAGGTTGATCAGGTGGTCAGCCAAGTCGAAAGACTTGGGCAATTACCAAACTTGGTGATTGGGCTCCCGGTGCGAGGGCAAAGGGGCGACGGCGATCAGGAGATGGATTCACATTTCAAAGAGATGAAGTTCTTGTGCAAGGTTTTGGATATTGTCTTGTTTGAAACCAATGTGGAGATTGTTGAGGATGTTAGCTTAAAACAAGCCCTCAATATGTCCAAGGTGCGTGCGCGAAGGATGGCGGAAGATAGAGTGAAAAAGGGATATGGTGCCCTGGGCACAAGAACTGGCGCCCTGGGCGCTAACCCGAGGCGGCCCGACCCGCGCGCAGAAAACTGGCGCCTAGGGTGCCAGGCATCGGATATACACGCGTGTAACGCATTTTCAGGTGCGGTTTTTCATGGGTTTTCGAGAGAACTATTAAGGGTTTATTTCTATCTTCTCTCCTAGGTCTTGCGCGAACTTGGGGCTATAAAAGGACCCCTATGGATGAAGAAAGGATGATCATGGTGGCACATTAATATCTCGGGTTAGGGTTTAGAAGGTAGTCGTCATCAAGGGAGAGGGAGAGGAAACTATTAGAGACTGGAGGGTTTTGGGGAAGGGTTTCTTCTTGTCTTCAGGGTGTAAGGTTGTGGGATCTATTCTTCTTAGGGGGATCTCTTTGTGGGTGTATAAGGGATTGGTTAGAGATAATTGTTCTTGTACGCAAGTTTAGCTTAATCAGTCGTTGCCAGAATTTCTTTATGGTGTTTTGCTTGTGTTTATTCTATTGCTCGGTCTTGTCGGTGGTTGTCTCCACCGTGGTGGTACTATGCGAGTGATGTTCCGCTGCACGAGGGTCTCAGATTCCAACAATATGCCTGAGGCCAACTTTGACACTTGGGGGCCTACCATCCCTGCCCGAGACCCACGACGACACTTCAAGGCCTACCAGCCCTGCTTGGGGCCCACGACGGCACTTTAGGGCCCACCAGCCCTACCTGGAATCCTCTGATGACTGTTCGAAGCCCAATAACCAGCTCGCATAAACCGCTCGAGATCCTGTAACTTCATTATCTCTATAAAATAAGAGGGTCGACACATATTCCATATCTGATTTCTGATTCTAGAGCTATTCTCCATTTATAGAGTTGTAGAGCTCTGACGAAGAATGCATAGGTTTCTGGAATCCACTCCATAAGAACATATCTTTATTTCTACCCTTTTTTCTCTTCTCTGGTTACTTGTACTAATGATCCTCGGCCTGTCGAGGAGTCATGTTATATTTTGGAGATATTGTGTTAAGGTTGCATCTTATAGCACGAAGACGTAGGCTTTGGCTGAACTTCGATACCACATCCTTGTCTATTTTCTACTATATCGTCTATCATCTGTTATACTTTATATTCTACTCAACATTCCAATCAAGAGTCAAACCAAATCGATTGATTGTTGGTGGGGGGTCTCGGGCGGCAGAAGATCATCCCCCACACTGCCCCCTCTCTCTCTCTCTCTCTCTCTCTCTCTCTCTCTCTCTCTCCCCGCTACCAGATAGATATGTTGCATTTGCTTACGGCCAATCGTGGTGCGCCACATCGTCCTCTGCCAAGGCAAGGCTTGGGCTTATGGGGCTGCAGCCAAGGCAAGGCTTGGGCTTACATGATGGCCAAGGCAAAGCTTGGGCATATGAGATTGCCAAGACAAGGCTTGGGCTTACGGGTTTTTCCAAGGCAAGGCTTGGGCTTACGGGTTTTTCCAAGGCAAGGCTTGGGCTTACGAGGTGCCAAGACGAAACTTGGGCTTCAAGTCTGCCCGTGTAGGGCAACTTGATATGGTATTCCTTACGAAGCTTTACGGGCTAGACACCGGGCTTTAATCCAGGAATCTTGGAATTTTCGAGCAACGACTCGACCTCTGACCTTGGAAAAAGGGCTCTTGAGTGCATACGAGCTCTTGAGTGAAGACCCAACCTAGGATCTGGTAACCGATACCATAGGATTTGCGACGAGGCGACGGCCCAGTCTAGGCCCCTAAGATCAAGAGTCATAGGATTTTCAAATAAGAGGACCGTTAGAGCGCGCTTCTCGACCTAGGCTTGGCGCTGGGATTTTTTTTGAGTATGAAGATCGTCAAAGCATGCTCCTCGACCTAGGCTTGATACTAGAGTTTTCCGAACATGAGGACCGCCAAAGCGTACTTCTTGACCTAGGCTCGATGCATGCTAGGGATTTCTGAGTATGAGGACCATCAAAGGGATTTCTGAGTATGAGGACCATCAAAGCGTGCTCCTTGACCTAGGCCTGACACTAGGGTTTTCAAAGTGAATCGTATGGGGTGCGAAGCCCCCAGCCGAACAACGGGCACACTGCCCAAGTCTAACAATGCAATAGGGAACGAAGTCCCCCAGCTAAACAATGTGCTAACAGTCTCAATCCAATTTAGGTTATGGGGCTAAAAAGCTCGCCAACGGACCGGGTGTCACGTCAGAACGATCGATGTGTGACTGCATATCTCTTAGCTACTTGTTGTGAAGGGATTAGGAATAGCCTTGAAGGCATCTTACAGACAGTGCCAAATTGTAGGCGATATTTTCTAGTAAAATATCGTCATACAACTAATGGTATAGCACACGCATCTAAGAGATAGACAATCATACACAGTTTACGTGGAAAATCCTCCCAAAACGGGAGGGGAAAAACCACAGGGATGGAGTCGGTCGCATAAGCCTCAACACTATAGTCGTAACGGTTACATACAGAGTCGAGGGGAGGAATCGAAGTTGTGACCTCGGTGTAGTCGTCTTGGTGCGAGTCGGATCCGAGCAGGTAGCGTGCTCGTGGCCATAGGGCCACCAAGTCAAGGGGAGGAATCGAAGTTGTGACCTTCTCCATGTCGTTGACCGAAGAGAAGGTGGGGGAGGCGGGCTTACGGCCTTCTCCCTGTCATTGATGTAGATCAGATCAAGGGGAGGAGGGCTGACGGTCTCCTCTTCTGTCATCGTCGCTAATCGGATTTGGGATATCGGACGGGAGAGGATATGCTGAGACAAGCTAGTTGTTACAAGTTGGCTGGATGGGTGTGGCTACAAGAAGTTGGTTGGAGAGGTATGGGTGCAACTCATGACAGTGGGGTATGGATGAAAAGGGTTGGAAGAGAGAGAGAGAGAGAGAGAGAGAGAGAGAGAGAGAGAGAGAGAGATGGATAAGATGGAGGATGGTTGCTCGATGTTGATGAGATGGAGCCCATCTCTGTCCTTTCCTAGCTGGCTAACCAGCACGTGGGTGGTCCATCCCCCTCTTCCGTCTTGCTGTATGTAGAGAAGATTAAGGAGAGGGGGTGTCCAACATGTCGGTGCGAAATACCCCAAAAACGAGGTCGATCCGCCGACTTCGCTTGCCGCAACGGACTACAGTTTTGGTTCTCCGACGATCCGAAGAGAAAGAATGATCACAGATGACAATCACAAAATAAAAGAAAAAACAGTCCCCACAGCACACGAGAATTTATTCACGTGTTCGAAAAAATCCTACCTTTGTGGGTGTTGGTCACCGCTCTTGGAGCACTATAGAATTAGTTGGAAGATCTAAAACCCTCTTGTTCTTCCTCTCCTCTACTGGACCTCAACGAGATGATCCTCCTCTCTCTATCTCCATTGATATCTCTTCGTCGCCCTCAATGGAGAAGCATGTGGGTGCAGAATCTGGCTAAAGCCTGACGGTGGGACCTGCTAGCCCTGACTAGGGCCCGCGAAGACGACGGTGGGATCCACCAGCCCTGCCTGGGGCCTGCTAAGACGACGGTGAGACCCGTCAGCCCTGCATGGGGCCCACACATACTATCTGGGGTCTGGTAAATCCTTCCGGGTATTTACCGAAACCCCCGATATTCCCAAACCTCTATAAATAGCAGACCCGACAAATATTCTGCGACCAGAATTCATTATTCCACAGACCACTTTTTATTTTCCAGAGCTCCTCGAACCCTCTAGTATTCAGACTCTAGTCAAACCTACTCCAATTTCTATCTACTTGTAAAAGCACTCCTTAGTCTGTCGAGAGTAGCTCTACTTCTTCAGAGACAGTGGATTCAAAGGTTGTGTCTTACCGCACAGAGATGTAGGCTTCGGCCAAATTTCGTCACCACATAATCCTGTGTCAACTTCTCTCTATCTCTTTCTCTACTCAACAGTGTTAGCGTAATAGCTCAGCACGTGACAGCTCTGTGCTCTACATTATATCATACCTCGAAACTCTACCCCTTAATCGATTGTTAGAGGGAGATCGTACGATGGTCGTAATTTTCCTCCACAGTTTGGCATCGTCTATGGGATCCTTCCCTATCGACTTGTGACCTCAGAGCTTCCTAGATCATTCGGTCAAGCAACAACTATCGATTACCCGAGCAATTCGTCTGTCTCTATCGCTATACCAGAATGGCGAAGACACAACCAGTGGACCAGCTGAATGGAAGAAACCTGTACGAAGACGTTCCGCATCCTGCAACCCGCTCAATGAGTCGTAGGTTTGCGATAAGTCCGCACCAGGAGCAGCAACTCATTGTGGATTCGAGAAGTCACCGGTCGGTTGATTAAGCCAAACTCATTAGCCTGTCGACGCAACTACTCAACGCCCGGGGAAAGCGCATGCCTCACCTGTCGTCGATTCTCAAGAGACATATCAACTTTCGCCGAATGAATTCCAGCTGCTCACCCCCATGAATCAAAACACTGCTCTTATGAATAAGAGAGACTACATTCGATGGATCGCCATCGAGGCAGGAGTCAATCTCCCATAATTAATCGCCAGCATCAACGACAGAGCAAACGTTCGCTGGTCGGTCGACCCGTCTCCCGCTCCTTCCTGACGATCTGTCACATACACCCTGCGACGGTCCCTCAAACCCCTCTCGAGATGACCCTTATCTATTCCTTCTAGACTGATAATCTAGGAGCGTCTCGATGAGTGATCTGCTCGTCGCCCTGAGCCACTCGGTTCCAAGTCATCCTCCAATCCCTACATCGTGAGGGATACCCGAAACGATAGCCGCCACCCCAGAATTCAATAGCATCGTAACAACGATCGAGCTTTGACAAAGCATCGCATGGTGAGAAAAACTTCTGCACCCTCATGACCTCCCCTTCCTCCGAGACACCTCTCTGACCAGCGAGATGATAGTCGAAGCAACCACGCCTCCAAGGAACCTCTCCATCAACAAATTCTTCAAGCACCTTTCCCTTAGAGTAAGAGAACTCCAGTTCTCCCCGCTTTCAAGTAGACGTTAATGCCACACGATCACAACAACCAAGTATTGTGATACACCTTCGCCGGTAGCCTGGACGACATGTCACTTGACTGGTATCGCTATCTCCCGACAGGCTCCGTGAGTTGGTTTGAAGATCTGCCAAACCTCTTCGTTCAACACTATCGGCTGAACCTCAAGCCAGACAAGATGCTGAACTCTCTCTGCCGGTTCAGGATGGGATCGGATGAAACCCTTCAAGAGTTCACTCGGAGGTTTCGAAACAAGCACAATGCGCTCTCTAAACATCACCTCGACGATGAAGCGGTCATACTGACATTCTAGAACACCCTACGCTATAACCTCCATATTTATAACGACTCCATTAGAAATAATCCGGCCTCCCTTGGAGTGTTGTTTGATCGTATTCAATGGGAGATCGAAGTAGAGGACAACCAGGTTGCTCGCAAAGGATATGAAACCATAAGACATCTACCCAAGAAGGAAACACCAAAGCAAATGTTCAAAGTTCACAATGCTCAATCAAAGGAAGGCAATCCATCCAAACGACCTTAGGATGGGGACCATATACCTCCCTTGCCCAAAAAAGCTAAGTTCACAGACTGGAATCTACTGGTAGATCAGATACTCGAGTAGATCCAGCACGAAGAATTTCTTAAGTGGCCTAACCCTCTCCAACCTGATTCAAAACATATGAGAAACAAATTGGTTTATTGTGACTTCCACCGATGCCACGGACACCCAATGGTGAATTGCAAGTCTCTCGTAGTACTTGAAAGACCTCTAGCAGGAGGGATATCTCCAGGACTTCAAAGAAAGACAGGGATCATGTCAGGACCCCCCCTCTACAACCAGGGGGAAGCATCACATCGACCGATCATAGTAGAATGCCATTGATTGTCAACAACTCGGAATGTCGGTTGTCTGAAACTCATCATGTAACATCTTTCAAGTTATCAATAAAATGGCAACTTATCGCTTTCCGTGTAGAAATCCTTCCAAAACTTTTGATCAACCAGTGTTTCACCGCTATTAAGCTCTGAAGGTACAAGCTCGGTGTCCCCTTCAATGGTTCGATCGCACAGGGTCTCCCCACGATCGGCCAGCATTCAAAAACACCTGCTATGTACCCCGTAATCGATTGGGTCGGTAAGAGCTGTTAGAATTGGTGAGGTCTACAGCTCGTAAAAACCTATAGTTTAGCTATGTATGGTTGATAGTATAGGATTGCATATTGGTACGTACCTTAGTACGTGTTCTGATTACAGAACAGAGAGCCATGGCTATATGGTAATCCACTTGAGTGGGAGACTCAATGGACTGGTCCCATGTAACCTAAATACGTTCGCAGCTCTGATTAGGGTTGGTCGCCCTATCAGGATAAGATGTTGAGATGACAGAGTATGGGTGTCTCCACCATGGTCATTACCAGGCACAGTGTCTGTGGCTGAACGGAACCAACACGGTGCATAGATCGGTGAGCAGACACCGATGCACTAAACCGTGTTTCTACTTAGGGTAAAATGGTCATAAACCCTGAGGAACCATGTCTGGTGGACTAACCAGTTGTGTGGTGCTTTAGCGCACCAATGTGTGAGGATCCGAATACAGTGATCCAAAACCACGGTATACTGCGTTACCCGGCTGGCGTTGCATCAGCGTGTCACTCCTGTAAGCTATCCACACCCCTAACAGGAGGTACGTTCATTGGTCTGACCTACGTCGTATTAAACCCTGGTCAGGTGGTCATCAGTTGGACTGGTGACAGATCCGGTTGCTCGGAAGAGTAATCGGAGGTACGATGTATGTGGTCAACCTAGAAGGAACCGAGTCATATGAGCACTCGAGTCTGACGGTATTCTCCACCGCTCGAGTTGCATCATGGCACCAGATAGAGGGACAATAAGTTTACCATACTAAGCAGAGAGCAGGGGTATAAGGGAGAACATAGTAAGTCCGGGGGAATTGAAGTGCAGCCTGCGTCACACTCTGGGTGGCCACGCAGGTTAACTCAGACTCAGAGGATCGATGGTAAACTCGGGTAGTGTGTCGATCGAGTCTAAGTTGGAAGCCATGAACCGTGGTCCCTGAAGGTTCCACCTTATCGACATTATGTACGGTTCTTATACCATCTCCTCGAAACACAGAACGTAGTTAGAGGAAGCGAGAAGTCCAAGCATACACTTTGTGAGTGCTTTGCACTAGTGCACAGAAGATGCGTAGCTACGTGTGTGCACTAAGGGGGACGCATGTAGCAATTCCTTGCTATAAGTGGGCTTTGCCACATGGGTGCGATGCACCGAGACATGTTGCGAGTTGACTAGTTGACTTTACTAAGGGCACCCTACGGGAACCTCAGAGAATAGTAAAATCACTGGTGCACTTTACTTATGTGTGCCTTGCAAAGTCTCGTACTCGAGGAACGACCAACTAGTGACATAAGGGCGTTTTGGTCATACCATGCGTCACTATGTACTAGGGGGGCCGGCCCTAAGTGTTGAGAGACTGGTCAAGGCCGGCCCCATTGGTTTCAGGAGGTTGTTGCTTGAGGCATAGAAAATGGGCTAGTTTTGACCGTTTTCAAAACCAAGGAAAAAATAGAGATAAAGAAGAGATATATAGGGAGAAGGTTTGAATCAGTCAAACTTATCCGTACCATCCCTATCTATATGGATAGGCTGACCCTATACATAGGGAAAGGGGAGAGGGGGGTCAGCCATCAATAGATGACAAGCCCTAGGGGGTCCGGCCATGCCATAGGGAAACCCTAACCGCCCCCTCTCCTCTCTTCTCTTCTCCTCTCTTGTCTCTCTCTCCCTCGCTTGCACCATTGGATGGCGACTCGTCTTCCTTGCATGGTGTTTTGTAGAAGTAAAAGTCTCATCGGATGGAGGCACTCAGAGATCCATCGACGAGGTGTCGTGCATCGTGTGAGATTGGGTGAACTAGAAGGCATCTCCCGTAATCTTTTGTTGTCCAGAATCTGCACAGAAAATCAGCATTGTTTCTATGATTTTGAGAGTTACAGAAGTCCAAACTAGGTGAAACTTATTGCAAACGTTGCGTCTTGGCTACTTGCAGTCCAAATTTCAGCCAAATCCGAGTTTGGAAGAGAAAGTTATGACTGTCGCACCGAAGCTATATCAAACATATTCGAGCACGCTCCATCGACAAAGAAGAAACTTATCGTGGTGAAAGAATCCGCACACAGGTATGATCTATAACATGTAGATCTAACATAGATAGATCATGCATGCATGCTAGATTGTTCTTTTGTATTAGATCGACGTTAGGGGTTCGCGTAGTTGCCATGCTAGATTCATACACGCACGTGTAGATCGTTTCGATGAAAATTTTGATATGTAACGCACACCGCTCTCGGTCTTCAGACCTTCTCTTTGCTTCCACTGCGGGCCTCTGCCATAGGATTTACATCCAACAAGTGCTTTGACTTAGCTAACCGACGACCTGAAGATTCAACCGTCAAATGAGGGCTTGGAGATAACCAACCCTCGGGCACCTTCAGGCGTTGAAGATCGAAGGTTCAATTGATTGACAACTGAGGGCTTGGAGACAGCCAACCCCTGAGCATCCTCCGGTATTATAAATCGCCCGAGGATTCAACCGTCAACCGAGGGCTTAGAGACAGCCAACCCTCGGGCACCCTCTGGCATTGCAGATCACCCGAAGGTTCAACCAATAACCGAGGGCTTGGAGACAGCCAACCCTTGGGTATCCTCTAGCGTTGCAGATCGTCCGATGATTCAACCGTTAACCGAGGGCTTAGAGACAACCAACCCTAGGGCACTCTCCGGCATTGCAGAATGCCCAAAGGTTCAACCGACAACTGAGGACTTAGAGACAGCCAACCCTCGGGCATCCTTCGGTGTTGCAAATCATCCGAGGATTCAACCATCAATCGAGGGCTTGGAGACAGTAAACCCTCGGGCATCCTCCGGCATTGCAGATCGTCCGAGGATTCAACCGTCAACCGAGAGCTTAGAGACAGCTAACCTCGAGCATCCTCCGGCGTTGTAGATCATCCGAGGATTCAACCGTCAATCGAGGGCTTAGAGATAGTAAACCCTTGGGCATCCTCCGACGTTGCAGATTATTTGAGGATTCAACCGTCAACCGAGGGCTTGGATACAACCAATCCTCGGGCACCCTCCGACGTTGCAGATCGACCGAAGGTTCAACCGATAATCATCGGCTTAGAGACAGTCAACCCTTGGACATTCTCCGGTGTTGCAGATCACCCGAGGATTCAATCGTCAACCGAGGGCTTGAAGATGGCCAACCCTCGGGCACCCTCCGGCATTGCAGATCGCGTGAAGGTTCAACCGACAACTAAGGGCTTAGAGATAATCAATCCTCGGGCATCCTCCGACATTGAAGATCACCTGAGAATTCAACCGTCAACCAAGGGCTTGGAGATAGCCAACCCTCGGGCACCCTCCAATATTGCAAATGACCCAAAGGTTCAACCGACAACTGAGGGCCTAGAGACAGCCAAACCTTGGGCATCCTCCACCAATATAGATCGCTCGAGGATCCAACCGTCAATCGAGGGTTTAGAGATAGCCAACCCTCAGGCACCCTCCGGCATTGCAGATCGCCCAAAGGTTCAACCGACAACTGAGGGCTTGGAGACAGCCAACCCTCAGGCATCCTTTGGCGCTGCAAATTACCCGAGGATTCAATTGTCAACCGAGGGCTTAGAAACAGCCAACCCCCAAGTATCCTTCTGCATTACAAATTGACCAAAGATTCAACAGACAACCGAGGGATTGGGACAGCCAACCCTCGAAGACAAAGTATGAGGTAGGCACTATGTAACATCCCAAATATTTCGGTTAATAATTAAATATAATATAATAAGGAATTTTCAGTACAAATTTCAATTCAAAAATCGGACTATACCATTGCGTACGTTTCATCGAAACGATCAAAAATCCTATACAAACTTTTACGTTTTGAGCACGTTTAGAGCATTTAAAAATTAAAGAAAAAAATAGCCAATGTAAGTTTTCGAACTAGGGACCTATCAGCAGAATTTTAACTCTTTTCCCTCTAACCAGAAAACCCTTAGAACTTTTCTAACTAAATATCAGAAAAGTAAGTATTTATAGTAAGGGGGGAGATCAAAAGACAACTAAACCATAGACCCTTCATTTCCGATCGGACGAAAACGGTCGCGCAGCTGAAACAGTAATGGGTTGTTTTTCATATAAGGTCCTAGGACTTTTGGTATTCCCGAAAGGCCTATATAAACCCCCCTCTATAATAGATTTCTTCACTCAAGCCCCCACCTCGATATCCGTGCCCATCCCTCTGCCACCTAGCCACTACCTGCAACCCTCCGCCGCCGGCGCCGCCGCCAGTCGCCGCCGGTCAGCGCCTATACCTGTAATATTTTATTTTCCTGGGCTATTGCCCCCTATAAAAATAGGTCGAAGCCCAATAAGCCTTTTATATGCCGTGGGCCGACGAAGCCCAATAAACCTTTTATATGTTGTGGGCCGAAGCACAATAAGCCTTTTATATACTGTGGGCCGAAGCCCATTAAGCCATTAAACCCATTAAAAATCTTCTGGGTTGGAGCCCATTTAAGCCCAATAACTAACTGATAACACGACCTTGATATTTGTGAAACTGAAACACTATTGTTTAGAGCAACCTGCCTTTTTACTAAAGGCAGACCACCCATTTAAATTCCGTCAATGCCGGCTAATTTGGCCATACCGGGAGCAAACGAACTCCGAATTGAGTTCCGTCTGCGGCCACGGTTTCAGAATGAAAAACCATAGAATATGGGTATAAAATTAAAATATTTTAAAAATAACCAAAATACTCCTATAAAAATAAAATGCATCGGGATTTAAGTTACGACCCATCCTTGTAAAACTAACAAAAGATAAAAATATATATATTTCAAGTCGGGAATTTACGAAGGTATCTCCATCAAGCGAAAGACTCTACGACTCTTCAGGTAGGGGATTAGAACTAGGATATTCTTACAATAAATTTGTCTTAGAATTGCAATTATGTGGTAATAAAGAGTAATTGTTGTTATATTTATGTGGAATTTATTAATCAATTGAGGGTGTGGAGCTTGTTTGGCTATATAGCCAAAAGGACTCTAGGTGTGGGGCTTGCCTGGTGTGACCTTAAAGACCCTAGGTGTGGGGCGTACCTGGTAAACGTACCTGGGTGTGGAGCTTACCCAGAAATACTCTGGGTATCACACTTTATCCCGGGCTGAGGCCTTAAAGAGTGTCCAATTGATTAGTGTTTCCACAGATGATAATAATTCACTTTCTTGCGTATAATTATATTTGCTAGTACATATTTATGGTGAGAATATCCTTAGAATCCTATCCTTTACTGGGCCTATGTTGTGTTAAGGCTCACACCCCTACAGCTGAATTTCTTGCAGACCCTAACACTGCAAGGGAGGAGTTTGGGATTGATGAAGGAAATTTAGAGGATTTTAAAGATCCGATGTACGAACTGTACCTGGAACCTGAACCGGAAGAAGAACAATAGTCATCAGCAAGCTGGAAGAAATAATCGTAGTTAATGTTTTAATTGAATCAAGTACATTAATGACTTATTGATATTAATAATATTGGCTCTCTTTCCCTTACTTCTCTTAGTGGGATTGATAAAACTAAGTTGATCCTTGAACACCCCATGTATTTTTGCGGATAGAAATCTCCCGGGAAAATATTGGGGTGTTACAACTTGGTATCAGAGCCTAGGTAATAGGTCCTAGGAATTAAAAGATTGACAATAAGGACATTGATAGAATAGCCACACACTATATAGATCATTCTAGGTATATCAATTAAAGTTATGAGTTATTTTTTTTAAACAGAATCATGAAGTCGCTAACACCAAAAGGTAGCTCCTCAGAAGTAAAGGTGAAACCTAAGAAGAAAATCATGAAGCCGAAGAAGGAGAAGAAATTAGCTATCTCTAAGAAAACTGAAACTAAAACCGAATTTCCCAAACGTTACAGATATATACTTTTCAATAAAATTATTATGACATTTGATTCGGTAATGGTAGGTACAATTCCTATATTTGGACAACTTGCTTGGGTAATATTAGACCCAGGATCTACACACTCATATATATCTGTTCGCCTGACCAAAGCGTTACAACTTACACCTGAGTCACTGGGGTACACTCTATTCATTACCACACCTCTCAATGATAACTCTAGAGCCAACCGGATATGCAAGTGCTATATACTTAGAATAGGCGATAGAGAAATGATCGCCAACCTTATACTTTTTGAACTCGAAGAGTTTGATATACTACTTGGGATGGATTGGTTATCCACAAATTGGGCAGTGATGGATTGTTTTTGAAAGAAGGTAACCTTTCAACCTATAGGCGAAAAGGAATTCTCTTTTTATGGAAGGCGAGAAAGAATCTATCCTTCACCCCATGAACAAGCCAATATCAGTCAATTGATAGGAGAAGACCTGGGAAAAACATCACCCATTGATGGAATTCTGATTGTAGCAGAATACCCTCAAATATTTCCGAACGACCTTCCTGGATTGCCACCCAAAAGAGGAATAAATTTTACTATTGAATTAGTTCCAGGATCAGCACCCATTTCTATAGCACCTTATAGGATGGCCCCTATTGAGCTCAAAGAACTCAAGGAACAAATCGATGAGTTATTGAAGAAAGGTTTCATTCAGCCTTGTTCCTCGCCATGGGGAGCCCTTGTATTATTCGTGCAAAAGAAATATGGGTCAAAGAGGATGTGCATAGACTATCGTCGAATAAATCAAATCACAATAAAAAAACAAATATCCTCTCCCTAGAATTGAGGATTTATTTGATCAGCTACAAGGGGCCCGATTCTTTTCGAAAATAGACTTACGGTCGGGATATCATCAGCTTCAAATTAAGGAAGAAGACATATCAAAAACAGTTTTTCGAACCAGGTATGGTCACTTTGAGTTTCAGGTTATGCCATTTGGTCTCACCAATGCCCCTGCTGCCTTTATGAATCTCATGAATAGAATATACAAACCATACCTAGATCAGTTTGTAGTGGTGTTCATCGATGGCATACTCATCTATTCAAAAACTAAGGAAGACCATGAGCAACACCTACGTACTACTCTACAAGTATTGATAGATCATCATCTCTACACTAAGCTTAGCAAGTGTGAATTTTGGATGACAAAAGTGAACTTCCTGGGACACGTGGTATCAGAAGAAGGCATAGCAGTAGATCCGGCTAAAATAAAAGCAGTACTAGAATGGAAACCGCCTAAAAACCTTAATGAGATCAGAAGTTTTCTAGGTTTAGCCGGATATTACCGTAAATTTATTCAGAATTTCTCAAGTATCGCAGCACCGATGACTCAACTGACGAAGAAAGGAGTAAAGTTCGACTGGTCGGAATCTTGTGAGAATTCTTTTACAGAACTAAAGAGGAAATTAACAAAGGCACCGGTGTTGGTAGTACCCACCGAAGGTAAGAAGTACACTGTCTCTACCGATGCATCTCACATCGGATTGGGAGCTGTCCTCATGTAAGAAGGAAAAGTAGTAGCATACGCCTCACGACAACTAAAAACACATGAGAAGAATTACCCCACTCATGACCTAGAGCTAGCAGCAGTAATTTTTGATTTGAAGGTATGGAGACATTATTTATATGGAGAACAATTTGAACTATACTCTGATCATAAGAGTTTGAAATATATAAGCACCTAGAAAGATTTAAATCTTAGGCAACGAAGGTGGGTGGAACTATTGACGGATTACAACTATAATTTTATATATCACCCGGGAAAAGCCAATGTCGTACCCGATGCCTTGAGTTGAAAGGCCCACGTCGCAAGCATCTTAGCAGATAAATGGCAATGGACATGTACTCTTGAAGGTTTTGACTTAATAGTGCAAAGGTGTTAGCCACATGCATTCTTAAGTCATATATGAATACAACCAACACTTATAAAAGAAGTGTTAGAGTCTCAAACCGCACAGTTAGATCTGCAAGAACTTCGTGAGAAGATTAAACAAGGAGACACTACCATCGATTGGAACATCAGGTCTGATGGAGGGATACGATTCCAAGGAAGGTTAGTAGTTTCTGATGCTCCATATCAAAGAGAAGATATTCTAGCAGAAGCACATCGATCTCGATTTTCTGTACATCCGGGGGAGACAAAAATGTATAGAGACTTAAAACGTCAATTCTGGTGGAATAGAATGAAGAAAGATATAGCAGGGTATGTAGTAAAGTGCCTTACTTGTCAAAAAGTAAAAGCGAAACATCGAAGGCCCTCTGGATTATTACAGCCCCTACCTATTCCGGAGTGGAAGTGGGAACATATTACTATGGATTTTGTATCCAGGTTTCCCACTTCCCCAAGAGGAAATGATTCAGTATGGGTCATTATAGACCGATTGACTAAGTCAGCTCACTTCTTACCCGTCAAGACTACCGCTTCTACTAGAGATTTAAGTACTCTTTACATCAGAGAGATTGTCCAGTTGCATGGTATCCCAATAACCATAGTTTCGGATAGAGATTCTCATTTCACATCAGTATTCTGGAAAAGTTTACAGAAGGCATTAGGAACTTCATTGAATCTGAGCACAGCTTATCATCCACAAACCGACGGTCAATCAGAAAGAACAATTCAAACTTTAGAAGATATGCTGAGAGCTTGCATTCTAGATTTCACACACAATTGGGAGGAACATATTCCCTTGGTAGAATTCAATTATAATAATAGCTATCAAGCAAGTATACAGATGGCTCCATTTGAAGCTCTTTATGGGAGGCCATGCAGATCTCCCTTATGCTGGGCTGAGGTTGGAGAAAGAAGTATAACCGGGCCAGAATTAATTCAAGAAACTACCGAAAAGATAAAGATAATTCGAGAGCATTTACTCAGTACACAAAGCAGACAAAAGAGTTATGCCGATAATCGCAGAAGGGCACTTGAATTTGAGATAGGTGACTTCGTGTTTTTAAAGATCTCTCCTCGAAAAGGAATTCAAAGATTTAGCAATAAAGGAAAATTGGCACCACGATATATTGGTCCCTATGAAATCCTCATAAAGATAGGACCCGCAGCATATCAGCTATCATTACCACAAAATTTGGGAGTACATCCTGTGTTTCACATCTCTATGCTCCGAAAGTATGAACCCGATCCCACTCATATTCTTGTTGAAGATAATGTAATATTGCAGGAAAATGCATCCTATGAAGAGGCGCCGATTAAAATATTAGACTATAAGGAAAAGGTTCTTCGCAGTAAAACCATTCCTATGGTAAAAATTCTTTGGCAACATCACGAAGAAGAAGAAGCGACTTGGGAAATCGAATCGGAAATACGAAGCAAACACCCTCACCTCTTTAATTCGTGAGGTATGTTTTAAATTTCGAGGACGAAATTTTTATTAGAGGTAGATTATGTAACATCCCAAATATTTCTGTTAATAATTAAATATAATTTAATAAGAAATTTTTAGTACAAATTTCAATTCAAAAATCGGACTAACTATTGCGTCCGTCTCGTCGAAATGATCAAAAACCCTATACAAACTTTTATGTTTTGAGTACGTTTAGAGCATTTAAAAATTAAAGAAAAAAAATAGCCAATGTAAGGTTTCGAACTAGGGACCTATCAGCAAAATTTTAACTCTTTTCCCTCTAATCAGAAAACCCTTAAAACTTTTCTATCTAAACATCAGAAAAGTAAGTATTTATAGTAAGGGGGGAGACCAAAAGACAATTAAACCGTAGACCCTTCATTTCCGATCGGACGAAAACGGTCGCGCAGCTGAAACAGTAATGGGCTGTTTTTCAGTTAAGGTCCTAGGACTTTTGGTATTCCCGAAAGGCCTATATAAACCCCCCTCTATAATAGATTTCTTCACTCAAGCCTCCACCTCGATATCCGTGCCCAGCCCTCTGCCACCCAACCACCACCTACAACCCTCCGTCGCCAACAGCCGCCGCCCGCCGCCTCCCGCCGTCCGCCGCCTCCGGTCACCGCCGGTCGCTGCCCACCGCCGGTCAGCCCCTATACCTGTAATATTTTATTTTCCTGGGCTATTGCCCACTAGAAAAATAGGCCGAAGCCCAATAAGCCTTTTATATGTCGTGGGCCGAAGCCCAATAAGCCTTTTATATACTGTGGGCCGAAGCCCATTAAGCCATTAAACCCAATAAAAATCTTCTGGGTTGAAGCTCATTTAAGCCCAATAACTGACTGATAACACAACCCTGATATTTGTGAAACTGAAACACTATTGTTTAGAGCAACCTGCCTTTTTACTAAATGCAGACCACCCATTTAAATTCCGTCAATGCCGGCTAATTTGGCCATACCGGAAGCAAACGAACTCCGAATTGAGTTCAGTCTACGGCCACGGTTTCAGAATGAAAAACCATAGAATATGGGTATAAAATTAAAATATTTTAAAAATAACCAAAATACCCCTATAAATATAAAATGCATCGGGATTTAAGTTACGACCCATCCTTGTAAAACTAACAAAAGATAAAAATATATATATTTCAGGTCGAGAATTTACGAAGGTATCTCCATCAAGCGAAAGACTCTACGACTCATCAGGTAAGGGATTAGAACTGGAATATTCTTACAATAAATTTGTCTTAGAATTGAAATTATGTAGTAATAAAGAGTAATTGTTGTTATATTTATGTGGAATTTATTAATCAATTGAGGGTGTGGAGCTTGCCTGGATATATAGCCAAAAGGACTCTAGGTGTGAGGCTTGCCTGGTGTGACCTTAAAGACCCTAGGTATGGGGCGTACCTGGTAAACATACCTGGGTGTGGAGCTTGCCCGGAAAGACTCTGGGTGTGACACTTTGTCCCGGGCTGAGACCTTAAAGAGTGTCCAATTGATTAGTGTTTCCACAGATGATAATAATTCACTTTCTTACGCATAATTATATTTGCTAGTACATATTTATGATGAGAATATCCTTAGAATCATATCCTTTACAGGGCCTATGTTGTGTTAAGGCTCACACCCCTACAGCTGAATTTCTTGCAGACCCTAACACTGCAGGGGAGGAGTTTGGGATTGATGAAGGAAATTTAGAGGATTTTAAAGATCCAATGTACGAACCATACCTGGAACCTGAACCGAAAGAAGAACAATAGTCATCAGCAAGCTGGAAGAAATAATCATAGTTAATGTTTTAATTGAAGCAAGTACTGTAATGACTTAATGATATTAATAATATTGTCTCTATTTCCCTTACTTCTCTTAGTGGGATCGATAAAACTAAGTTGATCCTTGAACACCCCATGTATTTTTGCGGATAGAAATCTCCCGAAAAAATATTGGGGTGTTACACACTACTGCCTCGACACCCAAGTAATAAGTCTAAGGAGACAACCTTGGCACCCGATGACAAGGATAATTTGATTGCACAGGGTCTCTCCACGATCATCTAGCAATGCAATAATACAAAGCTATGTGCCCCAAACGTAGGTTCGATTGAAATGTCGCTTCACCTAAGTCAGACTAATACAAAGGCACTACGCTAAGTACTCCGAATCATTAGCGTCGCACATGCTCTCATTGTCACATAAGAACACATGCTCTCGAGCCTCGCCACAACTAGTTAAGTTCGGGTTGTGATACGTCTGACTAACCTGCATCAGTACAAAAATATGTGCCACAGACGTAGGTTTGACTAAAACGGTGCTTCGCTTAAGTCCAACTGATACAAAGGCACTACGTTAAGTACTCCGAATCATTGGCATTGCACATTCTCCCATTGTCATGCAAGGACACATGCACCTGTGCCTCGCCATAGTTAGTTCAGTTTGGGTTACGATATAGCCGACTAACCTACAATAGTATAAAGCTATGTGTCACAGACGTAGGTTTGACTGAAACGGCACTTCGCCTAAGTCCAACTGATACAAAGGCTCTACGCTAAGTACTTCAAATCATCAATATTGGCGTCGCATATGCTCCCATTATCAGATAAGGAGACATGCTTCCGTGCCTTGCCACAGTTAATTCGGTTCGGATTGCAACATGGCTGACTAACCTGCAACAGTACAAAGCTATATGCCTCAGACGTAGGTTCGACTGAAATGGTGCTTCGCCTAAGTTCAACTGATACAAAGGCACTATGCTAAGTACTCTGAATCATTAACGTCGCACATGCTCCCGTTGTTACGTAAGGACATATGGTTTCATGACTCACCACCATTTTTTTGGTTCGGGTTACGACACAACCGACTAACTAGCAACAGTATAAAGCTATATGCCCCAGACATAAGTTCCAACTGAAATGACGCTTCACCTAAGTCCAGCTGATACAAAGGCACTACGCTAAGTACTCCAAATCATTGGCATCGCACATGCTCCAATTGTCATATAAGGACGCATGCTCTTGTGCCTCACCACAGTTAATTCGGTTCAGATTACGACATGGTCGTCTAACCTGTAACAGTATAAAGCTACGTTCCCCGATGTAGGTTCGACTGAAATGATGCTTCGCCTAAGTCCAATCGGTACAAAGGCACTATATTGAGTACTCCAAATTCTAACCCCTATCGATCAACGAGCCCAAGGCCCTGCCCTTGGCATTCAAAGACAAAGTTTGAGGTAGGCTTCACCACCTTGGCACCTGCCAAAGTTCGAGACATCGACACCTTCTCGACCCAAGGAGACAGCCTTGGCATTCGAAGATAAAGTCCAAAACAGGCTTCGCCACCTTGGCATCTGCCAAAGCCCGAGACGTTGACACCATCTCGGCCTAAGGAAACACCCATGACATTCAAAAATAAAGTCCGAGACAGGCTTCGCCACCTCGGCACCTGCCAAAGCCTGAGACGTCGACACCGTCTCGACCCAAGGAGACAGCATTGGTATTCGAAGACAAAATCCAAGGAAGGTTTCACCACCTTGGCACCTGCCAAAGGCCGAGACGTCGACATCGTCTCAGCCCAAGAAGATAGCCTTGGCATTCGAAGACAAAGTTCTAGGTAGACTTCTCCGCCTCGGCACCTGCTAAAGTCTGAGACGACGACACCGTCTCGGTCTAAGAAGATAACCTTGGCATTTGAAGACAAAGTCTAAGGTAGGTTTCGCCGCCTTCAGCACCTGCTAAAGTTCAAGACATTGGCAACGTCTCGGCCCAAGGAGACAACCTTGGCATTCAATGACAAAGTCCAAGGCAGGCTTTGCCACCTCGGTACCTGTCAAAGCTCGAGATGTCGACACCGTCTTGGCCTAAGGAGATAGCCTTGGCATTTGAAGACAAAGTCCGAGGCAGGCTTTGCCGCCTCAGCACCTACCAAAGTCCTAGACATCGACACCGTCTCAACCCAAACAGACAACCTTGGCATTTGAAGACAAAGTTCACGGCAGGCTTCGCCGCCTCGGTACATGCCAAAGTCTGAGACGTCGATACCGTCTCGGCCCAATGAGATAGCCCTGTCGCTTGCAGATGAAGCCCGAGCTTACTGCCTCAGCTTACCCCAGCCCTCCCTAAGGGCTTGCACAAATGGAATGCCGTTGCACGATCGATAGGTTTTAGGGTTTTTTAGGGTACATCTTTTAGGGTTAGGGGGGTTGGCTCTACAGTCGTTCGCCAGAGACACCCCTGCACGACCACCCCTGACCGACCAGTCACCCCTAACTGACCAGACCCCGAACGCCGGCAGCCCCTGACCAACCAGGCCCTCGAACGACAGGCCACCCCTGCCCAACTAGGCCCCTAACCGATCGGGCGCCCTTGACTGACTGGGCCACAAACTGACTAGCCACCCCTGACCAACCGAGCCTCTCTAGCGATCGGTCAGGATTGCACTGCGACCGGCCATTAGTGATGATCGACCCCCTCCCTGGAGGTCTGTTGGTCACGACCGATCGGGGCCCCGACCGACCAGTCGCCTCTAGCCGACCGGGGCACAGACCGACCGACCACCCCTGACTGACCGGGCCTCTCTGGGAATCGATTAGAACTATACTATGGCAGACCGTCAGCAACACCCGGCGATCGACCGCCCCTCGCGTGACCATTGGCAGCAACTCATAGGGCGGCCGACCAACTAGACACGCCCATTATCGGTCCTTGGCAGGTAGTCAATAAGCACGACGATCAGTCCTTGACAACTGGTCGGTAGACGGACAACGATCAGCCCCAGGCAGTGGGTCAATGGATATATCCCTGGTCGGCCCTCGACAGGGGTCGATAGGCACAACGGTTGTCCCTGGGATGCGAGTCGGTGGACACACCCCTGGCCGGCCCTTGGAACTACGGTAGACCCTAGATAGCAGGTTGGTAAACGAACAACGATCGGCCCTTAGTAGGGGTCGGTCGGCCCCGGACAGCGGGTCGACGGACACGCCCCTGGCCGACCCTTAGCAAGGGGTCGACTGGCATAACGGTCGACCCCAGACAGTAGTTTGGTGGATATGCCCCTGGCCGACCCTTGGCAGAGGGTCGGCAGGGGCAATGGTCAGTCCCGGACCGGAGGTCAGCAAACGAACAATGATCAGCCCTTGGTAGGGGTTTGACAGGCGTGAAGGTCGCCCCTTGACAGTGGGTCGGCTAACACGCCCCTGGCCGACTCTTGGCAGGGGTTTGGCAGGCGCGATGGTCGGCCCCAGATAGCGGTCGGCGGACACGCCCTGGCCAGCCCTTGACAGGGGATCGACGAGCGTGATAGTTAACCCCGGACAGTGGGTCGGTAGACGAACAACGGCCGACCATTGGCAGGGGTTCGACGGGCACGATGACTGGCCCCGAACAGTAGGTCTGCGGACACGCCCCTGGCTGGCCCTTGGCAGGGGGTCGGTAGGCACAACAGCCAGTCCCGGATAGTGGGTTGGCGGACATGTCTCTGGTCGGCCCTTGGTAGGGGGTCGGTGGGCACGGCGGTCGGCCCCAGAAAGTGTGTCGCCAGACGAACAACAGTCGGTCCTTGATAGGGGTTCGGTGGGCACGACGGCCAGTCCCGGACAGTAGGTCAGCGGACACGCCCCTGGCCAGTCCTTGGCATGGGGTCGGCAGGTGCGACGACCGGCCCCGGACAGTGGATCAGTGGACACGCCCCTGACTTACCCTTGGCAGGGGGTCAGTGGACGCAACAGTCGGACCTTGGCAGGGAGTTGGCAGATGAGACGATTGGCCCCGAACAGCGGGTCAACATGCAGAACTTTGGTCGGCCCTTAGTTAGGGGTCGGCTGATTCTTTCCAAATACTCATCAGGCCACCTCGATATCGACAAACCAATTTTGTACCATATAGTTCCAGCAAGCTAGGTTAGCACCTGCCTAGCTAGGAGGGGATAACTGTGGATATAAAATCTGGCTAACATCTAAGAGTGGGACCCACAAAGATGATCGATGGTGGACCCGCCAGCCCTGCTTGGGGCCCGCGAAGATGATGGTGGGACCCACCAGTCCTGCCTGGGACCCACACATACTATCTGGGTCTGATAAATCCCTCCAAGTATTTACCAAAACCCCCGATATTCCCAAACCTCTATAAATAACAAACTTGACAAATATTCTGGGACCAGAATTCATTATTCCATATACCACTTTTTATTTTCCAGAGCTCCTTGAGCCCTCTGGTATTCAGACTCTAGTCAAGCCTACTCTACCCTCTGTCTACTTGTAAAAGCACTCCTCGGTCTGTTGAGAGTAGTTTTACTTCTTCAGAGATAGTGGATTCAAAGGTTACATCTTACCGCACGGAGATGTTGTCTTCGGCTAAACTTTGTCACGATATCCGGTGTCAACTTCTCTTTATCTCTTTCTTTACTCAACAGTGTTAGAGTGACAGCTCAACACTTTACATTACACCATACCTCGAAGTTCTACCCCTCAATCGACTGTTGGAGGGAGATCGTACGGCGGCCGTAATTTCCCCCCACAAAGCCCCAAAGAAGATCTCACAAGCTATCAAATACATATGAACCCTCTTCTTCCTTGCCTCAACTGGATCTCAAGGAGATAATCCTCCTCTATCGATTCCCACCGATCTCTATTCGTCTCCGAACTAACCAACTTCAGTCGTTTCTTTTGATGTAATCTTCTTCGAAGTCAAAAGTCCCATTTTTGGTCTACTTCCGATCAACCAACAAAAAAGTGTACTTTTTGTGCCTCTCGACTTTGGCTCAAAACACTCCAAAGTGGCACTTCCCCACCGTTAGGAAGTAATTGATGATGCCTCATCATGACCCACTTCCCACAATACCGAAGTGGAGAGGAATCAGTTCACCAAGAGCGCTATATGGTTTCTTCTTCCAGACAACCAACCATTGAATTGAACTAGGTAAAAAAAATCTCACCTCTCCCTCTTGTCGCCGACCATCGAATCGAATCAGGTTTTGAATATGTCCCTCTGCTAGCCATAAGGATCGGATCTCTAGTGATTCCGAACCCAATTTTTTCTTCCTCCTTCCGCTGGCCACGAGTGACCATATCTCCGTCCAATGATTCAGGTAAAAAACACTGTGTTTTTGTGTGATCACCGAAAAGGATATAGTTTTTCTCACTTATTTCTTTTATTCTTATTTTTTTGTTCATGATTCATTTTAATAATCATTTAATTCTGCTCTCTTCACTGATCGGATCTCCAGCCAAGGATTTAGATAAAAAAGCCTTCTTTTATGTGTAATCTCTAAAAATAGTATAGGCCCTTATTTTTTATTTTTTGTTCTAGTTTTTTTGTTAATGATTCTTCTTAAGAATACGAATTATGTTTTTTCCAGTACATTATCGAACTTCCTTCATGCCTAGTGCTTCTTCAAGTGAATATGGTCCCGATTTCAACATTTCAGTCTGTAGCAGAGGTTGAATAAATTTTTTGTTATGTCAAAGATCGAATCTGCCTAATTTTTTGTTTATCTTTTCTCTATACTTGTATCAAATTTGTGTTATGATTTGAGAGTGAAATAGTGGGGTTTTGTCAATGTGTTTGTAAGGTCTTCACTGGGCAATCATGGAGGCCCCAGGGTTTGAAGAAGATGCGCTAGAGGCATTATTTGATACACTAATCAAATATGAGATTCAAGCAATGACATTCATTGTGAAAAGCCTCAACATGCACCATATATGGGTGGAACAATACTTTGGTGGAAATTATTAATAGTTTATAGTTTTGAATTGCTTAAAAACATTATTTTAGTATCTTTAATTATTATTTATGTTGGCATTAAATACATAACTTTTTAAGACTTATTAAGACTTACCAAATGGTTAGAAGCAAATGGTTTTTGTCTTTTAATTTTTATGTTTTGTAACTTCTTTGGTGTAATGATGTGAAGTGTGTGATGAATTGTTAATATTAAGAGCTTGAATCTCATGCTAGTATTGAGAACATGAACCTTATGTTATATTGAGAATCTAGACTGTAACTTTTGTGTTAGCATTTTCTGAGCCATCTTGGCTTTACATGTTTCATTGAGAATTAGGAATATTAGCTTTGATTTGGCTCCAAACAAGAATATAAGTTAATATTATTATTTTCCTGAATTACCTTTTTATGTATGGATTTTCTGAAGTACCTTAGTTTTGCATATGTCATTGAGAGAATGTCAACTAATATTGTAAGTTTCCGATCCAAGTTAATATTTGATAATATTGTTGCTTTCCTGAATCTAAGTTAATATTGTTGTTTTCCTTTATCTTCTTGTTTTCTTCTGGCTTGACCTTCAAGTTATTAACTTCAAATTTTAATAGTATGAGTTATAGTTTTAAGAGTTTAACTTGTGGCTATTAGAGGATGATCAGGTCATGCCCATATGAAAATGATAAATATAAGGAGTTTACACCAATCAAAAAACATAGTAGAGGGAAATAATTTACTCTTTGTCCAGATAGTAAGGATTTTTTACTTAAATCTTATAACGATCATATCATCAAGCTTATTCAACATTATTTAACTTTTGGTAATAAACTTGTAGGGTGCACATAATAGATGGTGTGGTTTTTTTTGAATGGATTGATGATCCTCAACTTACTATTAGTCAACTGAAGCACAAAATGATGATGTTATAAGAAGCACTAGAGAAAAAGGTTAACAAAGCGATAATGTCACAAGAGACACTGGAGAAAAGAATTGATATTCAAGAGAGGTGTCAGAAGAACTTTGTCATGGGTTTAGTTCTTTTTGTATATACTTTTAATATATATATATATAGAGAATACGGGGTATGAGCTGACAGCCCATTTGGGCATTTGGGCTGTCAGCTCACAGCCCTTCGATCATCATCATGAGCCGTCCGTTTGAAATTAAAAAAAAAACCAAATCAAACACCCAACCCCACTCTCTCCTTCTCCCTCTCTCTCGTGAGCCCGTCCGACCCCTGCCCCCTGCGCCTCCGGCCGGATCCGGTGCCCCCGACCCCCGACCCCCTCCGGCCCCGATCCGACGGTGGCAGATCCGGCTGCAATCCTCAACCCGCCACCGCCGTCAGCCTCTCCCCGTCCCCCGACCTCCCGACCCCTGCTCCCGTCACTCGTCGTCCCTCCTCCGGCGCCGGCGGCCCTCAAACCCGCCCCCTCCGGCTCCGGCGGCCCTCAAACCCGCCCCCTCCGGCTCCGTCGGTGCCTCCGACCACCCCCCCCCCCTCCTGCTCCGTCCACCGACCACCCCCCTCCCTCCTGCTCCCGTCGCTCGCCGTCCCTCCTCCGGCGCCGGCGGCCCTCAAACCCGCCGGCCAGCATCGGGGTTGATGTCGGGGTGTGATGGGCAATCGGACGGCTGCGCCCTGCGCCGCCTGCGCCTGTGTCCCCGCGCCGGCATCGGGGATGATGCCCAGGGAGGGGGAGCGCGGTCGGCCAGCATCGGGGTTGATGTCGGGGTCGCCGTCGTGGAGGGCTGTAGGCCTGTGCTCGTGGGCTGCAGCTCACGATCGAGAGGGAGAGACACACAGAACACACAATTTTTTTTTTTAATGGAGGGCTGTGATGGGCAATCGGACGGCTGTGTGCTGACAGCCCATTTCAGCAAATGGGCTGTCAGCTCATACCACGTTTTCTCTCTCTCTCTCTCTCTCTCTCTCTCTATATATATATATATATATATATATATATATATATATATATATATATAATTGGTTAAAGTACATTATTAAAAAATATGCAAAATATGAACCTTTATCATGTCTTTACCGATGAATCCATTTGGTTATTCTCTCCTACTTATTGATACGTCCTTGTTTTCTTCTACATTCAACTTTCACCATTGTTGGGTGCACTGAGACGAATCTGTTTTTGCCTAGACTCTAATATTATTGGATGCACATAAAAAATATTATTTCAACCTTTATCATTGTTGGCTGCTCTAAAAAAACAATGTTTCTCTTTTTCTTTGTTTTGAACAAAACAATCCCACATCTTAAATTGATGCACGGGTAATATAATTATTAGTTGTTTATTGATAGGTTGATCAAACAACATATCACATGCTTTTAAATAGAAAATTAAGCCCAAGCTGAATTCAACATGTTTAGCATCACTTAGAAAAAAAATAAAATCATACAATAGTATTTTTTTGCATTGAATAGTGATAAGGGAAACAAAAATAACATAAGCTTACTCATTTGAGGGGTAATCTTACATGCCACTACCTTCAAAAAAAAAAACCTTACATGCCACTTCCAGGATGAACGGACTCAATTAATTCTTACAAAACAAATACCGGAAATGGCAGAAGAGACACTTCAGTATAGTACAATCAGAGGTGAACCTACGTTGGGCCGAGGGGGAGGGGATCAAGCACCATCTCACTGTGGGCATCGAAATTAGCCCACCGACCTGCATGTGCAAAATTGGACCGCATACAATGGCCCACATGTGAACTTAGCCCGCACACAACGACCCGTATATGAAACGGACCCGACTCAATGCAAACGGGACCCATCGGACCCACAACTCGAACACAAAAAAGGGCCCACCGGCCCCCCCTTCTTGGAAAACCATGCCCCCTCCCTATGGGGAGGTGTGTGGCCGGCCATAAGGGAAAAAAGAAAAAAAAAAAAAAAAAAGAAGAAAAGAAAAGGAAAGAAAAGAAAAAAAATCCTAACTGCTTCGATACGGGGGGAGGTGACGTGGACGTCTACGCAACCATAGATCCGCGATGATCCCTCGATCCGACTGACAAGATGACGTCGTGTCGCCATCAATTCGAAAGTACAAAAGATATGATAATTTATCATCAAAGATTAAGCCCATAACCATCCCCACAAAATAAGAAAATGGATCAAATTTATTTCCCCCAAAAGAGGAAACAATATTTTGATTGTTATGGGGAGAGATATTGGACAAAACAAAAAAAATCGCAGCCATATCTCTCCCAACCTCCCCCCTTTACCTATAAATCGAAGGGGTGGGGGAAGGCATCAAAGGTCAGAAAAGATGAAAATAAAAAGGCTCTGCAAAAAGGACTCCAACGCTTGAAAACCGAATGCTTCGCGAGGAACTAGAAGGCGCATCCCCAACAAAGCAGAGTCGACTATCGAAGTTCTCATCAAAGCAAAGGCCGAAGATCAAAGCTTTAACTCCTCACACGAAGAAAAAAGCCTGGAGAAGAAGGCCCGGTGTCGTCATCACCCCGACGTCTCCAACGATCTTCATCAACTTCGAAGACGCCATAAGCAAAGGCCGGAGAAGAAGATTAAGCCGACAACATCTCGTCGTCTTCAACAAAGGCGTCGACTCCTCACACGAAGAAGAAGGCCCGAAGCCGATACTACACCATCGTCTTCATCAACAAAAACTGACGCTACAACCGTCACACGAAGATCGGTGCTATACCCGCCATCTTCATAAGAAGCTTCAATTCCGATTATGCCAAAGAAGCCGGAGAAGAAGAAAAGCCGAAGTAACGCCATAACCGCCGTTGCCGAAGCCTATCAAGGCGAAAGAAGAACGAAGCATTGAAGATATCGCCATCTTTGTTCAAGAAGAAGATCAAGCCAACACCAAAGCAAAAGCCAACGCTAGAATTCGAAGCAAAAACACCAGTAAAGCCCGCGCCAAAGCAACACAAGTGCCAAAGCCAAGTAACTCCAACGGTCACGAGCAAAACACTGCACATTCTAGTCGATACGATACGAACTCCGGAAAAACTAAACATCGCAAGTCTCTACCCATTCACGTTCAAGCCCAAGTGCCAAAGCACCGCAAGAGCCAGAGCCACGCCAAAAGCCAAGCCAAAGACAAAAGCCTATGCCAGAAGTACGATCGACACCGCGAACAGACGATCAAGGTTGCCAAGATCTAGCAAGGATCAAGGGAGACGGGAATACTTATTAGCCTCTCAAGAAACCCTTACCCTGTAAAGATCTCTGTCCTGGGCAACCCCTTCAGAGCTTTTGCACGAAGTAATGTGGAGACGTGGATCAAAGGGACCCTCCAGATGATCTTTCCCACAATCTCCTGATCAAATCTTCGCCGCACCCGGCTCACCAACCCCGAGTCCCCGGGTCCTGGCCTTTGTAATCTTCGTGTGTTTGCAATAAAGACGACCCGAATCTTTTTTTGCGCATACACTCACTTTGGGGGGAAAAAAGATTAAGTTACACTTTGCCCCCTTGAAGTTTAGTTCAAAACACTCAACCCCCCTGTAGTGTATTATGTTCCAAATCACTCCTAAAGTTTGAAATGCTATCACAATGCCCCCTTTTGCCAACTACTTGATTTCCTCATTTGGTAACTTTTATTTGATCATAACTGAATTAAAAGGGGCGGGGGGGGAATGTAGTTTTTTAACTGTAGGGGGGTTAAATGTTTTTGAGCTAAACTTCAGGGGGGGCAAAGTATAATTTATCCAAAAATATAATGCTAACCAACTTTTGGTGCCAACTTCACGTGGAGGTGCCCACTTGAAATTGCTCATTGGACGGATGTAAATCAGTACTGGCATTTGAAACGAGTATCACTATTTGAACAAACTGAGGAACAAATGGTAGGACAACTTCACGAGTATTTCTGATACATGTTCAATAGGGGGATACCACCAAGCCCACCACCACCTGACGCCACCCACTACCAGCCGCCCACCACCACCCGCTAGCCAATGTTCACTGCCATGCCGTCGACCACCACCTCACCGCCACATGAGCCACCTGTTGCCGCTGGCCACCACCCACTGCCGCCACCCATACTGGCGACCCACAGCCGGCCTCGCTGTCCGCCAGCCACTACCCGATGTCGCCACTGACGCCTACCACTAGTTGGACACGCCCACCGCCGTCAGCCACCACCCGCGCATGTGGCATCCCTGTAGGTTTCATCCCATAGCCCTTAGTGAATGAGAATCGAAGCATGTTTACAGGTTTTTGGGGGTATGCATAAAATCCCCCCCCCCCCCCCCCCCCCCCCCAAAAAAAAAAAAAAAACAAGGATTTGGTCTATTATTCATGACCCGCGCAACTCAACCGAGTTGGCTAGTTATAGCCCCAAATTTTTGAAGGACTCCGAGAACCGAAATCCTCCTCCATTCGAGGCAAAATCCTAACAGGCCTTTTGCTACACGATCAAAGGAATGGTAGGGACGTTGTCACGCTAACGACCAAACCCTTTGACTATAAGACAATGATTGTAGTTACTTTTTAATAATTTTGTACCCCCCTGAGGAAAGATTCAAGGTCTGCCACTGAGTACAATATGACTAAACACACCGGAACCGTCAGAAGCTAGTGCAATTTGGTAAACAATTGGCTCTCTGGACATAACAAAAAAAACTAACACTTCGGTCCCGAAACTAGCAGTTCATGGAACTGCACTTGTGTCGATTCTCACACTTCCCTGTACCTACGAGCATCTCCAACAACCTTCGAAATCCCCTCCCATATGGGCACCACTATGCACTTGTGTCGATTCTCATGCTCGTCCACTTTGACTAGTGGGGCCAAGCTAGCCAAAGGTATTGAGTAGTGGGAGAGCTCGAAAATGGGACCCACCTTTTGATAGTGACGGTTTGCTTTAACTTTTTTAGGATACAACAGTACTAGTACAAAATCCAACCGTTGGCCATTTGAAAATCCGATGACCATTCAAACAAAATAGCCATTAGGATCCTCCTATGCTTTAGTAAAAAAAAGTTAAATATTTTAAAAATAATAATAATAAAATATTGGATTTTTTTTCTTATAAATAGGCATCAACGTTTACAAGTTTCCACACCATTTCATTCCAAAAAAAACTCTCCTCCACACCATTTCATACAAAAAAAAACTCTTTCACACCATCTTCATACCACAAAAAACTCTCTTGATCTCATGGATCCTCATCGAAATGGGTTCGCTCAATACTCAAGCATGTCAGGCTTCTACATATTCGGAGGTGAACACATTCAAGTGGATTCGAAGGCACAATCGTCGTCAATCTCCGGCCAACCTGCATCAACCACTAAGAGGCCGCAACACATCCCTAATTTCAACGTCCAATAAGACAAAATGCTGATATTGGCATGGCTAAATATCAACATGGATGTGACTCAAGGTGATGAAATTCGAAGATCAAAATTTTAGACTCGTATTTATGACTTCTATCACAAATACAAGAGTTTTGATTCTGAATAGAATGAGAGTTCATTGATTCACTATTGGTCCTCCATCCAACTTGCTACAAACAAATATGTGGGTAATTTTCCTTTGCATTTTCAAGATCTTAAACGGTTTGCGAAACTATTCCAATTGTAGTATGGTGTTTTAGTGGGTAATTTCCCTTTGCATCTTCAAGATCGAATATACTTCAAAGAGAAGTTTGCTTGGGATTTTGAACAGGATGAGTTTCATGTTATAATTGTTGATCATCAATTCAATGAGTTTATTGGCCTTACGGAAGAACTATTTGAAGTGGAACTTCGGGAACATGGTGGGGCAAAGTAGTCATATGCGAATTTGTGGGGACCTACAATATCCCCAGATTCTGGGGATTCAGAGCTAGGGTGTGGTCAGGCAGGGGTAGAAGATACTGAAAGTGGGTCAGTTACTCTGGAGATAGAGAAAGTTCGCTCTTCAAGGATCGGCAAGCGGTGCAAGGAGAGTTGGCCAAAGGGTCCCTGCGATCGGATCTCGAGGAGCAAGGCGGATCGTGGACGGTAGTATCTATGGCTCTAGTGTGATAGATCGATTGTTGCAGATCTTGACGATTGCAGGGGAGTGTTTGGGCTTTGCAGGGGAGATACTTCGATGGTTGGAGGGGAGGTCCTTCAACTGTTGAAGGGGAGATTCTTCGACTGTTGAAGGGGAGTGATTGGGATTTGCAAGAGAGTTATTTCGACGGTTGGAGGGGAGATCATTCTTCTCTTTCCTTCTTTGCTTGTTTTGTGTTCTGGTGGGTTTGTTTTGGGTGTCTTTAGACTTTTGTTAGGATCCAGAACCTTTGGTAGCTACCTTGTTGGTCTGCTTACTAAAGGAATCTGAATTCTTGTGTCTCTGCTTGCTCACTCGGAGTAAGCCATGTGCTGTACTGTTTGACCCATTTTATTTATTCGTTTTTTACCTCTCAAAAAAAAAAAAAGTGGTTGTTATGCTCAAATCGAATCAAGACACCAGTCCGGAATCAACGAACTAGATAAGGTTAGTTTCTAATTTTTTATAATTTTACCATCCCTTTTATTTTAAGTCTGATATCTAAATTTAAGTTGTTAACCTTTGCTCAGATCCAAAATGAAAAGGAGTTATACAAGTCACTGCATAACCCAAGTGGGTTCAATTTTGATCAATGTTGAAATGAACTTCGGTTTCAACCGATGTGGCTAGAGGAGTGCCAACAGAATAAGAACTCGGCAAAGAAGGGTGAAAGCACCAGCTCTCGTGCATCTTCATCTCCTTCTACACCAGACATGATGAGTCTTGAAGAGGATGATGCATTCGTCGACCTAGAAAGATCAGTAGGCAAGAAAAGCTGAAAAGGAATGTATGAAGCGCAAGAGGAAAGGCCGTGCGAGTGAAGAAAGTGGTGGATTACTGATGTTCGAGCTTTTCAAGGAGACGAGAGCTGAGAAGAAGCAGCTTCATGATGTGAATATTGAGATGATGACGAAGGCATACAAGTAGGAGCAAGAGAGAATTCGGGTAGAGAATGAGAGGATTGTACTCGAAAAAGAGAAGTTTCGAGTGGAACATCAGAGGTTTGAAGCAGCTGAGGAGTAGAGGAACATGCTTATTGACACTTCTAAGCTACCCAATCACCAAAGCAGAGTATTATCGTCGCGATCAGATGGAGATACTAGCTAAGGGATCGCCATACTAGATTACTAAGATGTACTTTCTTTTGTTTCTTGTTATCGATATTATTGTGCAAAATTGTGATGTATTTGTATTAATAAAAATTTGAAGTATTCGATTTGAAAATTTTTAAATTAAAACTACTCGTATAAGCTAGAAGATTACAAATAAAAAGACATTGATGCTCCGAACAAAACATTATAATTTAAAATAATTATGATTTTAGCAAAAGATTCCTACAGTCCGCCATATAGCCTCCACTGATGCTCAATCAAGTCTTTTTGGAATTGGGAATGGGTCACCCTGTTTCTGATCTGCTGGTGAGAGAAAATACATTCCATAAGTTTTAGAGTGCACTCGTGGCAAACCGGACCACTTGAACTCTCATTGATCATGTCATAGTTCAAGTCCAACAGTGGTTCAGGTCGCTTATCTTCGATGATCATATTTTGTATTATAATGCAGACTGTCATGATTTCCCTAAGTGTCTCACATTTTCAAAAGCATGTTGGTCCTCAAACCATGGAAAAACGTGACTGTAGAACTTCAAATGCTCGCTCTACGTCTTTCCTTGCCGACTCCTGAGCTGTAGCGAAATATTTATGTTTATTACCTTGAGGTGATGAGAGTGTCTTGACCAGTGTTGACCATGGGGGATAAATTTCATCAGCTAGATAATACCCCATGGTGTAGTCGTGGTCGTTGACTGAGAAATTGCAAGGGGCAGCACGTCCTTCCGCAAGTAGTGAAAAAATAGGAGATCGGTTAAAGACATTGATGTCGTTGTGCGACCCCGACAGTCCGAAAAAGACGTGCCATATCCATAGATCATAACTAGCAACGTCTTCAAGAATTAAGGTAGGCTCGTGAACATGGCGGGTGTACATACCTTCCATATTGTTGGGCAATTCTTCCCTTTCCAACGTCTATAGTTGATGTTCCCCAACATCCCTGAAAATCCACGGCTTGCACCAACTGCTAGTAGTCTTGCAACATCGTCGTTATTCGGTGCTCTTATATACTCCTCCGAGAAAACTGCCATTATTGCTTTGACAAACCTCATCAAGCTCTCGATTGCAGTACTTTCTCCAATTCTGATGTAGTCGTCTATGGAATATGCTGTTACTTTATAAGCGAGCATCCACATCGTGGCAGTAATCTTCTGAAGTAGTGAGAGTCCCATGGTTCCAACATTGTTTCTCCTCTGGACGAAGTAGGGATCGTACTGCTTTACTGCAACTTGAATCTGAATGAATAATTAACGGCGCATCCGGAATCTCCGTTGGAACAAGTTTGGAGGATAGACATGATCGTCCACAAAATAATCATGGAAGAATCTTTGGTGACCTGCCAGTCTGTCATGCCAAACTGTTGCATGACCTTCAATGGATCTTCGACTTGTCTCGCGTCTCCTCCTAGCTTGATGTTCTTCCTCGAACGCGACATGTGTTAAGCTCATATCTTCCTTATCGGAGCTAGAATCATGAAGAATCACCTACATTAAACGACTACACAACATGTCAGCAATAATTCGAAAGTAAAATAAAACGAGGGAGAGGAACTTGAGGGATTTGTGACAATTAGGATAAGTTATCTCCATATTTGTAGAAGAAGATAGTCATCATTGGATTATGTGCCCTAATGGTATCAGAAAATGTCACTAGTTCATCATCCACATGGCAGCAGCGAGGAAGACCACCTTTGTCCTGGGGAGCACTCTGGACGACCTCCGGTGTCCAAAGAAAAAGCCTCCCCAAGATGGTTTTGAGATTCAAGGCTAATCCTGCTTTTTGGGTAAGCAGCATTATGACCAAAACAAGTCTTGGAACTCGGCGCCCATGCACAACTCGCACGCGGTCAACTCGCATGCAACTAGAAAGGGAAAACAGTTCACACACGGTCAGCTCGCACGCAATTTGAATAGAGAATAGCTCGCACGCAGCTTAAATAGAGAGAAAAGCTTGCACACGGTCAGCTCACACGCAACTCACCCAAGGGAACAACTCGCACGCAGCTAGAATGGGGAAACAACTCACACGCGGCTTGAATAGAGAATAGCTCGCATGCGGTCAGCTCGCACGCAGCTCACCCAAGGGAACAGCTCGCACGCGGTTAGCTCGCAGGCAGCTCGAATAAATATCAAATGGCACACGATCAGCTCACACACGGAGAGATCGCCTCTTGCTAACAGAAAGCTTAGAAGGATATCCGCGAACACCCATAGCTTGCCCAGGAGCTCGCTCGATCATGTAATAATAAAGGAGTTCATCTTCTTGCCCGCAGAAGTCGCCTATAGTAAGGTGGTACCAAATTGATAAATGTCACCATCCCTGTGGAACTACGTGGACAACTGCGAGCTACATGAGCCAGCCAGGTCGGTCTAGAACACTAAAGACTGGAGCCTTTCAGAATCTCAACCTGGCACGGACAAGACTGGTGCGTCCCCCCTCACCACCTTTTGGCAGGCTAAACGACAAAGACCATTAAAGGGTCCATGTGGGCTAGCACGTGAAGGTGTAGAAGGTGCAGAAAAGAGCGGCTACATGTCAAACTCTGGCGGTCTGCAAAAGGTCTATAAAGGTACAATCCTCGGCTCCAAAGTACAGGTTTGAAACTCAAAAACCTTGATATTTTCCGACTACTACAGCTCTCCCTTGTTCGAACCTTCACTGACTTGAGCATCGAAGGGTCTGCACGCCTCACGGAGCCAGCCATTCTCATGTTTTTCCTTGCCTTGCAGGTCGAGTACCCGAGTAAGCAAAATTTTCTCTCGATATTTTGGGGCCGTCTGTGGGATCGTCACTTGGTTCCTGTGAGAACGCCCACAACCACACGATTGAAAACCGTAAGAAGCCTGATGGCTCCTTCCAAGCACGGACGAAGAGGCGGAAAGGCCCCCGCTAGTGAAACTTCAGCCCCGGCCACCCAACCTCCGGTCTCACTAAGTGACCAGCTCCTCATGGAGATGTTGGCCACCCAACGGGCCATGATGGATGAACTGACGCGGCTGTGCCAGGTTCCCAAGACGAGCGGAAGAACTGATCCCTCATCCTCCGGACTCGAGCAACGGAGGAGAGGATCAGCAGGTCAATCCCGACAGCCAAGAGTGTCGGCAGGGGCTGCTCCCCCTACGCGACCTCCTCCGATCCTAGCGTCACATCAATCTATACTAGCACCCACGCGGCGGGCATCCCAGCAGGAGCCCCCCATGGGAGGCGTAATCGCGAACAAGACAAGAGACTCGGCTCTCGGGTAACTTCAGCGGCTTGTCACCCAGCGCTCCAACAATGAGCCGACTCCACCTCCAGCCCCCCCTCACCAGCGAAGTTGAAGTGCGGGATCTTACGAGTCATAGGCGAGGCCTCGAGGGCAAGACCGTAACCCGTGCCATCGGTGTGAGCAGGAACCCATGGTGGAAGTATTACCCCGTGCGGAGACTCGTTAGGTGATAGCCTCGCACAAACCTTTCCCTGTGCCGAGGCGACTACCGACGAAGCAACAGAGTGATCGCCAGGACGTCATCCCCGAGCGCCACCACAGCGAGAGCGCGATCTGACCTAGACGAAACATGCAAGATCGCTTGGGGCCTGCGCAGAAGCTCTTAGGGGATCACCCTAGGCACTGGTAGTTACTCGGCATGCCCGTCAACCTCTTGGAACACCTGACCGCTCGAGGAGGGAGCTCGCCCCTCATGAGGGAGGTGCATCAAGGAGACTTCCCCTAGCTCTAGACTCCTCCGAAGTTTATCCTGTTCGACGGATCGCATGATCAAGTCGACCATATGCTGGCTTACCGAAAGTTTCTGTTTTTCTAGGACCAGGACCATGTTCTGTGCCGTGCTTTCCCGAGTAGCTTGACAGGTTCGGTCCTGGACTAGTTTCATATGTTACCTCCGGGATCGATCCCAAGCTTCATTACTCTGTCCGGGCTGTTCTGGGAACAGTACCGGTATAATCGACAACCTCTTAAGTGATCACTGTTCGGTCTCACCATAGGCCCACGGGAGACCCTCCAGTGCTTTTTTGATGTGATTTTGAAATGCCTACCTCACCCTCGAGGACTCAGTCGGGCGAGACAAGATAGCCATGAGTTCCTTTCGGAGCGCGCTCCCTGAAGGAGGTGAGCTTCACGATGCTATTGTCATTTCTGATCCTCGCACCATGATCGAGCTCTTCGCCTTGGTCCAGTAACACATTAAGCTTGAAAATATGGTGTTAGATCGCCAAGGGAAGATTACCGAACAATGGCCTCCTCCTATCTTGCACGTAGGCACCCTCTTATAGACCATTTGGTGAAATAAAAGAGTGTTTGGACTAAATGAATCCTTTTTAGAGCCTGTACTTGATAATGATCGGCATAGCTTGCACGTGGTCAGCTCGCATGCGACGTCATCAAATAATAGCTTGCACGCGACCAGCTGGCACTCAGCGCCATCAAAGAATAGCTTGCATGCGGTTAGCTTACACGTAGCGCCATCAAAGAATAGCTTGCACAAGGTTAGCTCACATGCAGTATTATCACAAAATAGCTTGCACACAGCACCATCACAAAATAGCTCGCACGCGATCAGCTTGTATGCAGTGCCATCAAAGAATAGCTCGCACGCGGTCAGCTTGCAAGCAACACCATCAAAGTACAATCCACTGCCTAGGGGACTTTAAACATGACTGGGATCCTTCGCGTTCACATGCTATGACCGGAAGCACCCCTGGGTGATCTAGGGAGACTTGAATGGGCGACCACCTGTTCAGGTGACTTGAAAATCTCTTGGTAACCCCTCGAAGTTCGGATTTGGTAATGTCACAGGGAGGTACGAAAGTCACCAAATCTCGCTGAGGGCATGTCCAGGAACTAGGGTTGCAGTGGGTAATTAACCGGGTAGGGGGCAACTATCACTTAATTTATTTATCCAAATAAAATATTGAATCCTTGGGCTTTGAAAATTTTGAATTATTTGATTTATGTTTCGAATGATTTTCCGAGCTCAGGGATCAGATTGCGTTTTTTCGAGCATGTCGTATTTTTTGCTTGCATATCGTTTTTTAGACCGAAACTTTTTTGATGAATTAGTTGCCTCACCCGGGGTAGCGCCGTCGAGACCACTGAACAACCACAGAGGAGAACTCATAAACAACAAAGAGAAAAAGAGCAGCAAAGAATAAGGCAAACTAAAGGATATTTCATTTTTATCAAAAGATGATTACAAAGACAAGGACATCGAGCTCAGGGTTTGCTCGTGTTCGCCCCGCTTTCGTCCCCCCGTCGCTTCTTCTTTGACCTCTCGACCTTGTATTTTTCCACGGCGGCGGTAGCGCCCTTCTTGAGGAGCTCGTCCAGTTGGGCCTGGAGACGATTTTGCTAGGCTTGTAGGCCCTTGGAGTGCACCTCCTTCATTGTGGTGATTTCAGCTTTCAAGACAGTCACCTCGCTCTGGAGCCGGGTCGCTTCCGTTTGCATCATCTTGTGCGAGATTCCTCTATTATCGCCAACCCCATCGTTAAGGTGGCGACCCACTAGCGCAGCTCCTCCACCTCCGTTCGCAGCTCGCCGGAATGATCCGCCTGGTGAAGTTGGTGGATATGCTCGTCCACCTCGCGTTCGAATCCTCGAAGGGAATCGTCGAACAAGGCGACGAGGTCTTCTTCGACGGTGGCGACTTCCTCGGCAAGGGCCTTGCCTTTCTTTTCCACCTGAGAGGGAACGGCAAGTGAGCGACCAACTAATGAAACTAAAATATCAGGGGAAGGACAAACGCATTACCTTGGCGAGCTGGTTGTAGATCGTCACGTACGGGGCTCGGGCAAAGATGTTGCGGCTGAAGATCTTCCGAAGGTAGTGAGGTGCCCTTCCCTCTTCGCCTGAGGAAGGTGGAGCCTCACGACCACTTTGATTGTCGAGGTCCGAGGTGGAAACGATGTTGGGAACATGCATTGTGACCGTTGGGGCCGGAGGATGAATCTTCGGAGTGCAGCCTTCTCTACCCTCCGAGCCGAGATTGCCTGCTCCTTTGTCGTCGAGCTCTGATTCCGAGCTCGAGGACTCAGAGCCCGAGCTCGATGACTTAGATCCAATGTCCACCAGGGAGGATACTTGTAGACCAAGTCCCCCAGGTCCCCTAGGGAACCAACCTCAGTCAGATCTGACTTCGTAGGCGGGCTGGGTGGAGCCAGTTCGGGCAGAGAGGGAGGATTGAGGGACGTTGCATAGGCGGAAGCTTCCATCTCACTTTCCCTCAATGCATTCGCACCTGGGGTTAGCGGCGGAACTTCGCCCTGCGGGGCCTTAGTCCCTGTTGATAGAATAACGGAGGGTGGAGCTTCAAGTTGATCGCCTGTGGCTTGCATGCTGGGGGTGGTTCGAGGAGGAGCCTCTAGGGGGCCGAGATCCTCTTCGTCGGAGCTCGTCCATTTGATCTCCGAGTCCAGCCGCGCCTCCTTGAGGGCTTTCTGCAGCTGCTGCTCCGCCTGTGTGCTCAGGAAGGCCTCATGAGCTAGGCGGATAGGGTCAGCGTGCCCGACATCGATTTGGGGGCCTAGGGTGGATGACCGGGCAGTCTTTTTCTTCTTCCTCTTCCCCTAGGCCTCCATCTCGGGGGTCATCACGGCGACTCGGAGAGGAACTGAAAGGTCACTAGGAAAGTTTCCCATCAAAGCACGAGCCATTCCGGACTCGACCTCCGCCATAGTGAGCAAGATCTCAACATCAGGATCGTCGGGGCTTAAGAAAATATAATTTGCGAGTTACTGAAGTTAGAGGAGGTTGTTGCTGACCTGGAGTGGAGTCACTGCGAGGACTTGGGAGGAGTGGCGGCCTTTTTCTTCCAGACGATCTTCTGCTTCAGCAGAATGGCGCCCGACCTCGCATCCTTCAGCTGGAAGGGGAAGTCTGGAGCAACAATCTTCTCGGGAGTCCGCCCTCCCAGGTAGTGCAGAATGGCCTCGTCAAGTGATCGCTACCTGGCGGGGTTGATGCACTTCATCTTCCCGGCCCGGAAGAGGGCGATCTCTCTGAAGACGGCCTGGGTAGGTTGCCCGGGGTGAGAAGGAACTCCGCTGTGTCATCCCTGCCACCCTCCAACGGCCACGAAAGGGTAGTCCTTCCAGTAGCGATCCTTGTTCTCGGTGGAGGAGAAGGGAAGTACCTTGCCTGGCCGCCCGGCGAAGTAAAAGACGCCGCATCCGACGTTGCTGTTAACTGGACCCGGCTTCAGGAATCACTTCTTGAGCAAATAGCTCAAGGGGATCTTCACTTTAAGGGTGACCTCGAGCTGAGAGAGCCTGTACAGCACCTCCCAGAAGCTCCCTGTGAGATGAGTAGGGCACAGTCCCGTCAGCTCCAGGAACTCGCCTGCGAGGTGGCTCAAAGGGAGCCTGAGCCCGGACCATAGAAGCCCCACGGAGACCACGGTCCCTGGCCGCGGCCTCCCTGAGAGTGGCATCTCAGCAACCAGAAGGTTGGTGGGGAGGTCGGTGGTTGCACAGATACTCTCGGTAACCGGCAGGCCGATGGAGTCCTTGAGCCAGACCACCGTCGTCTCTTGCTCAGGTGCCGAAACTTTGGTCTCCAGAGGTGGAGGGACTTCTTGACAGAGAGATCGGGCGCAGGAGCGGGGACTACTGGAGCTGCTGCCAGGGTCGCGACTGTGGGGGGAAATTTCCGAGCCGCCTTGATCGAGAATCCCGCCCCCACAGCCTTGATTGAATTGGATTGTTTGTAGAGTTAGAGAGATGGGAGAACAGATAGAGAGAATAAAGAGCGACGACACAAGGATTGGTGACGGAGTTCGGCCTTACGACCTACGTCTCCGGGCGAGAGGTGCCACCTGATCTTCACTATAATTTGAATACAAAGGGTGAGCGTTCTCTCGACAGGCCGAGAGAAGCTTCGTACAGTGGGGTTGCACGGAGCAACTAGAAGAGAACAAGGTGGGGAGAATAGAGGGCTCTGGCTCTGGCTCTGGATCCTCTCTTCCTCTGATCGAATGACCAACCCTCATCCTGGATGCCTTGGGGGTCCTTTTATAGCGTAGGCACGTGCCCGATATGGCAGTGATGACGTGGCGCTGATGATGTGGTACTGGTTCTGGGCCTCCTTGCTGGGCCCTTATTGGGCCGTTGTTCGGGCCCAATAAAGGGTAGGGCTTGATCTGCGAGCCTCGTAGAGTGGGCCCATGTGAGCCCAGGCGGGCTTACCCATTTAGGCCGTTGCGCGGGCCCATGCTGCTCTGATCTGATCCGGTACAATTTTTGCACCCACAGTTACCCCCTCCCAGTCGGGTCAGGACCCCCTGGGTCGGCTGGGATTCCAAGGTGCAAACGCTTTAGGATCCTGGCGCGGTTGGCGAGGGTTGTCGGTGCCGCGGTTCGTATTAGCAGAGCCTTCTTCCGTCGATGCCGAGACCCTTTTTGGCGCGAGCCAAAAAGTCTCGGTTTTGCGAGGGGGTGTTTCCGAAAAAACAGTGCGTTTTCCGACCGAGTGGATACCGAGAGGGTACCGAGTGCATACCGAGTGGGTACCGAGAGCATACCGAGTGGTTACCGAGACCCTTTTGGTGCAAGCCAAAAAGTCTCGGTTTTGCAAGGGGGTGTTTCCGAAAAAACAGTGCGTTTTTCGACCGAGTGGATACCGAGAGGGTACCGAGTGCATACCGAGTGGGTACCGAGAGCATACCGAGTGGTTACCGAGAGGGTACCGAGACCCGTTTGGTGAGAGAATAGCTTTTCTCTTTATTCCTTCTTTGGCTTTGACTCGGATGAGAGCAAACGTCGCTCTCTCTCTCTTTCCTTTCTCTCTCTCTCTTTCCTTCCTCTTTGCATTCCATTCACGTGAAAGAGCTGCATGTCTCTCTGTTTTTTTTTTTTTTTCTTTTCTTTGTTGTTGGCGCAGGCACAGCAACAGCGGCGACAGCGTGGAGGCACAGCAACAGCGGTGGCGGCGGGCGCTGGCCGGCTTCGGGCACGGGGGCCAGTAAGGCCGGACCGGCGTGGGGCAGCGGCGCAAAGCGGGCGGGCTGCGCGCAGACGGCTGCGTGGGGCGCAGCGACGGCGGTCGGCGGCGGGCTGCGCACGAGCTGCAGCGCGGGGCGTGCCTTGCGATCGGCGTGCGGCTCCGAGCGCGGGCCGGGGGGCTGGCGGTGGTGCCGTCGGCGGTCGACGGCCGGTCGCGGGCCGGGGGTTTGGCCCCGATCGGATCGGAGAGGGGGGCTGCGGGCACGAGTCGGGGCCTTCTCTCTCTCCTTCCGTTTCCCGTTCTTTCCTTTCTTCGATGAGAGCAGCGCTCCCTCTGTCTCTCTTTCCTTTCTTTGATGAGAGAGCGACACTCTACTCTCTCTCTTTCCTTTTTTTGCTTTCGGTCCGAGAGAGCAGCTTCTCCCTCCCTCTTTGCTTTGGACTTTGGTGAGAGAGCCGGCCTTTTCCCCTCTCTCTCCTTTCTTTCTCCACACGTGACGGGTTCGGCACTTTCCTCTTTTCTTTTCTTTTTTTTGAAATCAAAAGGAGAGTTGCTATTGAATCCAAGACACCCCCCCCTTTCTCAGTTTTGACAAAACCGAGGGGGGGTTGCGTGTTGATGTCGATACGCCCTCCTTCTCGGTTTTCTGACAAAACCGAGAGGTGGACTGTTGTTGACGCCGACACACCCCCCCTCTCAGTTTTCTGACGAAATCGAGGGGTGGGCTGCTAATGACGTGTCGTCGTCCCTTCTCCACTCGGCTTTTGTGCAAAACCGAGGGGAGCTGCTTGTTGACGCCGACACACCCCCCCTCTCGGCTTTCTGACGAAACCGAGGGGTGGGCTGCTTGTTGATGCCGACACACACCCCCTCTCGGTTTTCTAACGAAACCGAGGGGTGGGCTGCTTGTTGATGCCGACACACCCCCCCTCTCGGTTTTCTGACGAAACCGAGGGGTGGGCTGCTTGTTGATGCCGACACACCCCCCCTCTCGGTTTTCTGACGAAACCGAGGGGTGGGCTGCTTGTTGATGCCGACACATACCCCCTCTCGGTTTTCTGACGAAACCGAGGGGTGGGCTGCTTGTTGATGCCAACACACACCCCCTCTCGGTTTTTTGACAAAACCGAGGGGTGTGCTGATGGTGTGCCGTCACCCCCTCCCCACTCGGTTTTGTGCGAAACCGAGGGGGGGGCTGCTTGTTGATGCCAACACACACCCCCTCTCGGTTTTTTGACAAAACCGAGGGGTGTGCTGATGGTGTGCCATCACCCCCTCCCCACTCGGTTTTTGTGCGAAACCGAGGGGGGGCTTCTTGCTGATGCCGACACACACCCCCTCTCGGTTTTCTGATGAAACCGAGGGGTGTGCTACTGATGCGCTGTCACCCCCCTCCCCACTTGGTTTTTGTCCGAAACCGAGGGGGGCTGTTTGTTGATGCCGACACATACCCCCTCTTAGTTTTCTGACGAAACCGATCGAGGGGTGGTTGTTGATGGTGTGCCGTCACCCCCTCCCCACTCGGTTTTTGTGCGAAACCGAGGGGGGGCTGCTTGTTGATGCCAACACACACCCCCTCTCGGTTTTCTGTCGAAACCGAGGGGTATGTTACTGATGGTGTGCCGTCACCCCCTCCCCACTCGGTTTTTGTGCGAAACCGAGGGGGGGCTGCTTGTTGATGCCGACACACACCCCCTCTCGGTTTTCTGACAAAACCGAGGGGTGCTGTTGACGGTGTGCCGTCACCCCCTCCCCACTCGGTTTTTGTGCGAAACCGAGAGGGGGCTGTTTGTTGATGCCGACACCCTGTTATTGGGGCTGCCAGAAGAGGCCAAGAAGTGTCGGTATTGAAAATAGTGTATTTTTCGAATTTCAACCCTATTTGAAACCGACACTTTTTCGGTAAAATGCTGGTGCGCGGGGATGTCGGCGAGGGACAATGCTATATTCGAGGGGGTTTCTTAGAGATAATCTAGGATGACGCCGCATGATGACCAGCCAATCTTTACCCAATGTATTTGTGGGCATCGAAATTAGCCCACGGGTCGAACCCGATTTTTACACAAAAAAATAGGCCCGCACCCGACGGCCTTCGGGTCAAACCCGATTTTTACACGAAAAATGGGCTTGCACTCGATGACCTTCGGGTCGAGCCCGACTCGCTCATGCAACTTGGGCCCGCACACAACGGCCCACATGCGAAACTTGGGCCCGCACACAACGGCCCGCATGCGAAACTTGGGCCCGCACACAACGGCCCGCATGCGAAACTCGGCCCGCACACAACGGCCCGCATGCGAAACTTGGGCCCGCACACAACGGCCCGCATGCGAAACTTGGGCCCGCACACAACGGCCCGCATGCGAAACTCGGCCCGCACACAACGGCCCGTATGCGAAACTCGGCCCGCACACAACGGCCCGCATGCGAAACTCGGCCCGCACACAACGGCCCGTATGCGAAACTCGCCCGCGCACAACGGCCCGCGTGCGAACTCGGCCCACGTGCGAACTCAATTTGCGCGCGCATGGCCCGACCCAAAGCAAACGGGTCCCATCGGACCCGCAACTCGGACACAAAGAGGGGGACCCACCGGCCCCCCCTTCTTGAAAACCGTGCCCCCCTCCTCATGGAGGGGTGGGGCCGGCCATAAAGAAAAAGAAAAAGAAAAAGAAAAAAGAAAAGAAAAAGAAAAGAAAAGAAAAAGTCAAAACCGCCTTGATGCGGGGGGAGGTGGCGTGGACGTCTACACAACCGTAGATCCGCGACGATCCCTCGATCCAACGGACAAGATGACGTTGCGTCGCCATCCGATCCAAAAGTGCAACAAAAATAACAACTCGATCTTTAAAGATCGAGTCACAACTAGCCCATAACCACTCCAACTAAAAAGGAGGAAATCGGGTTTGTTTCCCCAAATAAGGGAACAATATCTCGATGGTTATGAGGGGAGAGATTGGAGGAAACAAAAAGATTTCAGCAACATCTCCCCCAACCGCCCCCCTTTGCCTATAAATAGAAGGGGTCGGGGAAGGCATCAAGGGTCCGAAAAGCTGAAGACGAAAGAGCGCTACGAAGAAGCTCCAACGCTTGAAGACCGAAGGCTTCACGAGGCATGGCAAGCATATCCTACGGGAGTCCTTGGCCCTTCAAGTCCTCATCAACGTGAAGACCTTGCACTCGGAGATCAAAGCTTCGACTCCTCGCACGAAGAAGAAAGCGTGGAGAAGAAGACCCGGAGCTGTCATCACCCGATTGCTCCAACGATCTTCATCAGCTCCGAAGACGCCATAAGCAAAGGCCGGAGAAGAAGATCGAAGCCGACAACACCCGTCGTCTTCAATCAAGGCATCGACTCCTCGCACGAAGAAGAAAGCCGGGAGAAGAAGGCCTGAAGCCGGTGCTACCCCTGCCGCCTTCGTCAACCAAAAGCCGACGCTACAACCGTCGTGCTAAAGCCGGTACCACACCCGCCGTCTTCATCAACAAAAGCCGACGCTACAACCGTCGCACGAAGATCGGTGCTACACCCGCCGTCTTCATCAACGAAAGTCGACGCTACAACCGTCGCACGAGCATCGGTGCTACCCCCGCCGAAAAGCCAAAACCGACGCCACAACCGTCGAGAAAGCCGGAAGAATAAAGAAGCCTTGAAGAAGTAACGCCAGTTGTTCGAGAAGAAGATCGAGTCGAAGCTAAAGTCAAAGCCGACGCAAGAAGCCAAAGCAAACGCACCGGTAAAGCCCGCGCTGAAGCAACGCACGTGCCAAAGCCAAGCAACTACGACGGTCACGAGCAAAGCACCGCACGTTCTAGCCGATACGATGCGAAGTCCGGAAGAACTAAAGCATCGCAAGTCTCTACCCGCCTACGTTCAAGCGCAAGCGCCAAAGCAAAGCAAACGCCAGAGCCACGCCAAAGCTACGCAAAAGCCGAAAGCTAAAGCCAAAGCTGACGCCAAAAACACGATCGACGCCGCGAACCGACGATCAAGGACGCCGAGGTCGAGCAAGGATCGAGGAAGACACGAAGACCGAGGAACAAAGCCCAAAGCCTCCCTAGCCGAGAAAGCCTGAAGCACGGACGGGACAAAATCAACGGCGGAAACTCCTTAGCCTCTCAAAAACCCTCACCCTGTAAAGACCTCTGTCCTGGGCAACCCCTTCAGAGCTCTCGCACGAATACCACGTGGAGACGCGGATCAAAGGGACCCTCCAGAGGATCTCTCCCACAATCTCCTGATCAAAGAAAATTTGTAATCTCGTGTGATCCGCAATAAAGACGACCCGAATCTTTTTCTGCGACCACAGTATTACCGCACCTGGTTACTGTATTCACCAGGTACTACGGTCACGTGAGGGTGTTGACTTGGTCAGGATCAAGGAAGCACCATTTTATCCCGTGTTACCCACCGTCGACTGCACCAGTATGGAGACACACACTGAAAGAGTCAGACCGACCACCCCCTAGCCGGTTTGGAGCCGTTAGTCGTCAAAAAAGGTGATGGCCAGTGATAATCTGATGCTTGGACCTGAGTGACAAGACTAAGCTTGGACTTTTGATCGAATGCCAATATGTCGGCGACGATGTCTCGGACTTTGTCTTCGAATGCCAAGGGCTGGGCCTTGGGCTTGTAGAGTGCCAAGGCGTTGGTCGTCTCGAACTTTGTCTTCAAGTGCCAAGGGCTGGGCCTTGGGCTTGTAGAATGCCGAGGCGCTGGTCGCCTCGGACTTTGTATTCGAGTGCCAAGGGCTGGGCCTTGGGCTTGTAGAGTGCCGAGGCATTGGTCACCTCGGACTTTGTCTTCAAGTGCCAAGGAATTGGCCTTGGGCTTGTAGAGTGCCGAGGCATTAGTCGCCTCAGACTTTGTCTTCGAATGCCAAGGGCTGGGTCTTGGGCTTGTAGAGTGTCGAGGCATTGGTCGCCTCGGACTTTGTCTTCGAATGCCAAGGACCGGGCCTTGGGCTTGTAGAGTGCCGAGGCGCTGGTCGCCTCGGACTTTGTCTTCGAGTGCCAAGGGCTGGGCCTTGGGCTGGTAGAGTGCCGAGGCATTGGTCGCCTCGGCCTATGTCTTCGAGTACCAAGGGCAGGGCCTTGGGCTTATAGATTGCCGAGGCATTGGTCACCTCGGACTTTATCTTCGAGTGCTAAGGGTTGGGCCTTGGGCTTCTAGAGTGCCGAGGCATTGGTCACCTCGGACTTTGTCTTCGAGTGCCAAGGGCTGGGCCTTGGGCTTGTAGAGTGCCGAGGCATTGGTCGCCTCGGACTTTGTCTTCGAATGCCAAGGACCGGGCCTTGGGCTTGTAAAGTGCCGAGGCATTGGTTGCCTCGGACTTTGTCTTCGAGTGTCAAGGATGTCTCCTTGAACTTGGTGCATGTCAAAGCGATGACGCCTGCCTTATACTTATTCTCATCGCCTCGGATGAGTATAGTTGATAATTTAGCTTGACTTGGATTGTCAGGAGCATTTTATCTGACTTTCACCTTAAAAGGGCGTAGTCGAATTGCCTTCGAGCTTCCGACTTGAATGGGCAGAATCGTAGGTCTTTCGTTGTCCTGGGTTGCCAGGAGCCTTTTATCGGACTTTAGCCTCGAGAGGGTGTAGCCGAATTGCCTTCGAGCTTCCGACTTGAATGGGCGGAATCGAAGGTCTTTGGTTGACCTGGGTTGCTAGGAGCCTTTTTATCGGACTTTAGCCTCGAGAGGGCGTAGCCGAATTGCCTTCGAGCTTCCGACTTGAATGGGCGGAATCGAAGGTCTTTGGTTGACCTGGGTTGCCAGGAGCCTTTTTGTCGGACTTTAGCCTCGAGAGGGCGTAGCCGAATTGCCTTCGAGCTTCCGACTTGAATGGGCGGAATCGAAGGTCTTTGATTGACCTGGGTTGCCAGGAGCCGTTTTATCGGACTTTTGCCTTGAAAGGGCGTAGCCGAATTGCCTTCGAGCTTTCGACTTGAATGGGCGGAATCGAAGGTCTTTGGTTGACCTGGGTTGCCAGGAGCCTTTTTATCGGACTTTAGCCTCGAGAGGGCGTAGCCGAATTGCCTTCGAGCTTCCGACTTGAATGGGCGGAATCGAAGGTCTTTGGTTGACCTGGGTTGCCAGGAGCCCCTTTTTTTTATCGGACTTTAGCCTCGAGAGGGCGTAGCCGAATTGCCTTCGAGCTTCCGACTTGAATGGGCGGAATCGAAGGTCTTTGGTTGACCTGGGTTGCCAGGAGCCCCTTTTTTTTTTGCCTTAATATGGTGGAATCGAACTTCGAGAGATTTGATTTTGAGAAAAAAAAGACACTTTATTGATATAACAAAGTTGCAGTTACACTTTTTCAGAGGTTGCCCCGCGGACGTTACGATTATGCGTCCACGTATTACATTGACTTTCTTTTCTCCATTGCTGCAGCCTTTACTTCTCTCGACCTGGTTCCTTGTTAGCGAGGTAGCCATCGAGCCGCCCTTCTTGGATCAGGTCTTCGATGTGATGCTTTAGCTTCTGACATGTAGAAGTTGGGTGGCCATGGCTGCGATGAAACTCACAGTAGGCTATCGTATCTCCCGCCTGGTCGGAATTTGGAGGGAGAGGCTGTGGCCACTTGCAAAAGGGCTCGTTCTGTAAGTAGGCGAAGATGTCTTCAATGGAGGTGTTCAGCTCAGTGAACACCCTTTGCTCCCTTGGAGTTCACCTCTTTTCTGCTGGAGGGGTTTTCGGATCTTCATTGTACCTTTTGGCCTGGGACTTTTGGTCGGACGCAACATGGGCAGACTTCTTGTAGCGTGCTTCATTAGGAGCTTCATCATCTTTCTTATATCGGGAGTCACGAGACTCGCGGGGCTCGCGTAGTCTTTTGGCCTGCTGATTGTCTTCCACCTCTATCTCCCGCTGTATGCGCTTGAACATTGCCTCTAAGGTACGGGGAGGGTACCGGATGAAGTCGGTGTAAACGTGGAGCTCTGGCCGGATAGCATTCTGGAATGCCAGCATGATGGCCTCCTCATTCTGGGACCGACCGGTGAGCTCAGAGTGCTCATTACGAAACCTCATCGTGAAGCTCCTTAGAGTCTCATCGGAGCCCATCTTCAGTCGGTAGAGTGTATCCAGCTTCTTTTCCGGCTTTAAGTTTAGCCGATAATGGTCCATGAAAAGTTCAGCCAACTCTTTGAATGTGGCCACCGTACCGGTAGGCAGCGTGTGGTACCAGTCGAGGGCAGGTCCTTCGAGACTTCCCGCGAACATACGACAAAGGATATGATTCTTATACTCATACGGCGTCAGGGCCTGCTTGTAGGCTAGGATATGGAGAGCAGGGTCTCCCTTGATGTAGTTAAACTTTGGCAGGCTCGGTGTTCGCCAGCCCATAGGAAATGGGGTTACTAGAACCTGGGGATGCAGTGGCCCCACCGAGGTGATTAGCTGTCTACGGTCTTGATGACGGCGTCCCATGTCGGCGGTATGCCTTAATCGGTTGAGCAGCTCGCGGGCATTTGTTGCTTTCATGTGCGGAGGGATAGAACGTCCGGTGGACCTTGTTGGTTGAGGCGATCCTTCTCGGCGATAACTTAGTACACCGTCGACATCGAGGCGATCCCACACCGTTTGCCTTGGTGCTTGTGTGGATACCTGACGCCTCTCGATCCGCGGCACATATGGTTCTTCAAGATGATGACTCGCAGCTAGGTGAGTCTTCAGTGGGCCTTCAGTCGTAGCGGGAGAGTTGAGGATCATAACCCCCGCCCTCTCAGCTGCTTTCTTCAAGGAGTCTCTCTCTTGTTCAAGGGCCGCATTCTTCTTGATGAGATTTAACAGCTGGAAGTCAGCAGCCGAGATCTCATATGTAGCCTGAGGCTCGTTCCCTTGAATAGCAGGTTCTTTGCCGGACCGACGCCTCGGGGATGATGGGTCTCGCCGATCGCTGTGCCCTTCTGGTAGGCTGCCTTGCGGCCCCAGTCGTTCCCGAACATTTCTTCGGTTGGTTGCAACCGAGACTTCTTGTTTTTCTTCGATCAGCATATCGTTCGTTCGTTCAGCACCCGCCTTTGGTGGGTTGGTGCTGGCCTTCACCATCGAGCGTGTTGATGTCGACGTGATGAAGGCTTTGAGGTTGATTTGGAGGAGGACTTGTGGCTCGTCACCACAAGCTGAATAGGAGTCGGTAGAGGTGTGGGTAAGACCTCTATCGATATCCCACAGACGGTGCCAAAGATTGTGGGGGGAAATTTCCGAGCCGCCTTGATCGAGAATCCCGCCCCCACAGCCTTGATTGAATTGGATTGTTTGTAGAGTTAGAGAGATGGGAGAATAGATAGAGAGAATAAAGAGCGACGACACAAGGATTGGTGACGGAGTTCGGCCTAACGACCTACGTCTCCGGGCGAGAGGTGCCACCTGATCTTCACTATAATTTGAATACAAAGGGTGAGCGTTCTCTCGACAGGCCGAGAGAAGCTTCGTACAGTGGGGTTGCACGGAGCAACTAGAAGAGAACAAGGTGGGGAGAATAGAGGGATCTGGCTCTGGCTCTGGATCCTCTCTTCCTCTGATCGAATGACCAACCCTCATCCTGGATGCCTTGGGGGTCCTTTTATAGCGTAGGCACGTGCCCGATATGACAGTGATGACGTGGCGCTGATGATGTGGTACTGGTTCTGAGCCTCCTTGCTGGGCCCTTATTGGCCCGTTGTTCGGGCCCAATAAGGGGTAGGGCTTGATCTGCGAGCCTCGTAGAGTGGGCCCATGTGAGCCCAGGCGGGCTTACCCATTTGGGCAGTTGCGCGGGCCCATGCTGCTCTGATCTGATCCGGTACAATTTTTGCACCCACAGCGACCGTACTCGTCACCACTACGGAACCAAAGCAGCGGAGGTCATCATCTGAAAGGAGAGAGGAAGCCAAATTGGAGGCAAGAGCGAGCTGGAAGGGATAGCTATTTGCAGTAAAGAGGGGTAAAAATCCTCACCCACCCCCTATTTATAGGTGCATTAAAGGTAGGTGAAGCGATCGATATTTAATGACGAGCGCGGCGTGTGAGGCGACACTGCGACGGACGATGCGACAAATCTCGTCTCCCCAATCAGAACACGCCATGTGTCCTCACGTGTGCGTGAGAACTGAGATGGCGCCAGCAATGTCCCCTCTATCGAGTATCTGATCGACCTATAAGCGATGTGTGTCTCGGCACCGTACGAGATCTCATCAGGCCTCGTGATGAGATTTGGCTCCTCGGGTCCCGGTCCGGTGCCACATTAATGAGATTTGTGATGAAAAATACGGATCCTCTTGGCAGCAACCCTGCCCTTAGGGAATAGCTCGGAATAGAGAAACGGCTCGCACGTAGTCAGCTCGCACGATGCCCCTGTAAATTGACCAGCTTGTGCGCAGATCCATTAGAGACCAACCCGTTTGCCCACAACTCAAACCGAGACGACCTCGCTAGACTCCTGAGCGAGTGGGGCTATGTCTAGCCACTCTCTCAGGAGGGGGTAATGATGGTACCAGAAAATGTCACCAGTTCATCATCCACGTGGCAGCATCGAGGAAGACAACCTTTGTCCTTGGGAACACTTTGGGCGACCTCGGGTGTCCTAAGAAAAAGCCCCCCCAGATGGGTTCAAGATTCAAGACTAACCCTACTTTTTGGGTGAACAACATTGTGACCAAAACAAGTCTTGGAACTTGGCGCCCACGCACAGCTCGCACGCGGTCAGCTCACACACTGCTAGAATGGGAAAATAGCTCGCACGCAACTTGAATAGAGAACAGCTCGCAGCAGCTTGAATAGAGAGAAAAGCTCGCACGCGGTCAACTCACACGCAGATCACTCAAGGGTACAGCTTGCACACGGCTTGAATAGAGAATAGCTCGCACGTGGTAAGCTCGCACGCAGCTCACCCAAGGGAACAACTCGCACGTGGTCAGCTCGCAGGCAGCTCGAATAGAGATCAAACTGCATGTGATCAGGTCGCACGCGGAGAGATCGCCTCTTGCTAACAGAAGCTTAGAAGGATATCCGCAAACACCCACAGCTTGCCTAGGAGCTCGCCCGATCATGTAACAACGAAAGAGTTCGCTTTCTTGCCCGCATAGGTCGCCTACAGTAAGGTGGTACCAAATCGACAGATGTCACCACCCCCGTGGAACTACATGGATAACTGCGAGCCACATGAGCCGGCGAGATCGATCTAGAACACCCCAGACTGGAGCCTTCTAGAATCTCCACCTGGCGTGCGTCCCCCCTCACCACCGCTTGACTGGCTAAATGACAAAGGCCATTAAAGGACCCATGTGACTAGCACGTGAAGTGTAGAAGGTGCGGAAAAGAGCGGTCACGTGTTGAAGGCGGTCTGCAAAAGGTCTATAAAGGTACAATCCCCGGCTCCAAAGTACAGGTTCGAAACTCAGAAACCCTGACATTTCTGACTACTACAGCTCTCCCTTGTTCGAATCTTCACTGACTTGAGCGTTGGAGAGTCTGCGCTCCTCATGGAGCCAGCTGTTCTCACATTTTCCTTGCCTTGCAGGTCGAGCACCTGAGCCAGCGAAATTTTCCCCCAATATGCCCAACGGACAAAAATATGATAGTTGGTGAAAAGATGCATCGTCTCGGAAGTCGTGCCCAACAGACAGAAAATATGATCGTTGGTGAAAAGATGTGTCGCGTCGAAAATCGTATCAAATGAATCGTTGGTAAAAAGACGTGTCGCATCGAAATACATGTCTAACAGAAAAAATTACGATCGTTGGGCATAAAATTCAAGTATTATGTATTTATATAATTATTAAATATTTTTTTATTAATTATTGGATATTATTTGTATTTTAAAAGATTTTTTAACTATGATTAGAATTATTTTTTAAAATATATATAGCACATGGTCATTTGAATAAAATAGGACACTTGAGACTTTTTAATATTTATTAGAAGGATGTTGGAGCATACAACCGATGTATCCTCCTACCTATCCTATGTGGCAATGTGAGATCCTCTAAATTGTCCTTTGAGGAGCTCCCATATGGGAGGCTGTTGGAGATGATCTAAGAGAACCAACCGATGCCAAAATGGACGGTCAGGATTAGAGCTGCAAACAAGCATGATTATGCTTTCCACACATCCCTTGAGCCTAGGGCTGGCAATTTCGGACCCGACATGAAGTTAGCGGGTTTGGGTCAGGGCTAAACGGGTTCGGGTCGTAAACGGGTCGATACGATAGACCCGTTTAATAAACGGGTCGGGTCCGGGTTTAGGGTCTGAACACGGTAGACTCGGGAAGACCCGTTTAGAATTCAACGGGTCGTGTCAGGTCGGGTCTACCCGCAATCCGATACTATAATGTATAATACCATCGGGTCTTTCGGGTCAGGTCGGGTCGAGTCGGATTGGGTCGGATCGGGTCAACTGAATAGACTCGGGTGTTAAACGGGTCTTATCGGGTCTACCCGTTTATTAGCGGGTCGGGTACGGGTTTAGGATCTAGACACGACTAGTTAAACGGGTCGGGTCCGGGTCTAGGAGTTTTGGACACGACACGAAACACGACACGACCCGACACGACCCAGTGCCACCCCTACTTGAGCCCGCCCCTCTTCTGCACGCGCATAGCACGTGCTAGACCCTCGTCTATATGGCGCGGGATCGGAGCCTGGGAGGGAAACCCAGACAAAAAAAAATTCGTAGAAAAAAACCCGCAAAAAATGAGGAGGCGGCACCTTCGCTTACCGAGCTCCTCCGATGAAGACGACGGCGATCAGAGGCCACCCTCAAACCCTAACCCTAATTCTAATTTTTGTTCCATCCCTGACCGTGATACTCCTCTCGTGATATCCGACGATGAATTCGTCGACGTCTCGGACGTCCTCTCCGAGCCTTCTCCCCCGCTGCCGGCCCCCGGACGCTCCGACGGAACTGCCCCGGAGCACGGGGAAGCACCTACAGGAGCAAGAATGGAAGCGGAGTGTGCCCCAGTCCGCCCGATCGACGAGTTCCTCCGGAATCTAGGGCTCCGGCTCCGGTTGGAATGGCTGGCATCCTGTGCCGCCGGCCTGGCTAGTTCCGGATCTGGATTCGAGAGCTCGGACGTCGCCGGAAAGGCGAAGATGTGCTTTGAGCAGTTCCTCCTCTCTGACATGAACTGTTCCGGTGCCGGAGTCCTCCCAGGGGGCTTGCATGCCATGCACAAGGCCGAGCTGGAAGGGCCCTTTGTGCTGCAGGTGCGTGGATTCCTTATATTCCTCCATTTATGTGCTTTATTTTAGAGGCGAACGTCCAAGCTGCTCGAGATTGTGAGAATTGAAAATTGCCTTTTTTTGAACCTGATCTATTGAAATGGTATGGCCGGATGAGCTGCAACACTGTGATTCACTAATCTTGATGCAATTTAACCCCTAAATGGTAATTGACACACTTCAAAGCGTTCTGTTACATGCCAAATCTTTAAAAGGGGACTCAAACATATTCAGGCATGTAGAAACCAAATGCAATGCCAGAAACTCGAAGAAGTTTTGTTAAGGAAATCCCAAGATGACTTAGTGTTTAGTACAACCATACTCATCTAACCATCTATGGGATTTATTAATATTACTGCGCACAAGAAACATATGTTGCATGGGATGGCTGCATTTTCATGGATCAAAATTTTTCTAATTAGTGATGAAAATGAAGAATTAAAGAGTATATTGGAGGGTAATCTACTCAATGCCACATTTGACTTGATAAGATGGACTAGGTTCTTTTCCTTTACTTCAGCCTGACCAACACAAATAGCTGCATATACACTAAGCAACACTAGCGGATCCGAGCCTACTGAACGAAATAATGAAATATGGAGTCACTGATGGCATTGATTCCATTGATAATGATGCCGGGATGATGAAAGTCCATTGATGATGGTTTGAAGCAATCGCATGTGAGCGAAAGCACTAATACCTCCCTTGCCTCTTTACTCAAAATCTTAAAATGAAGGAAGACAAAAGAAAATGGAAGATGATTTGCTAATAGAATTCCCACTAGCTTTGATACGGTGAGGTAAGAGAGGAAGAAAATGGAGAATGCAAAAACATATATTACAAGGGGAACACATTGAAATATACATGTCTAAGTGATGCATGAGCATATAGGACTTCTATATAGTTAACTAGATAAAGGGAAAGCACATCTTCATAGTTAACTAGACTAGGGGAAAGCACGTTCTCATAGTTTACCAGATTAGGGGAAAGCACGTGGCGGCACGTGTACAAAGATGGGATGAGAGAGAGAGAGAGAGAGAGAGAGAGAGAGAGAGAGAGAGAGAGAGAGAGAGAGAGAGAGAGAGAGAGAGAGAGAGAGAGAGAGAGAGAGAGAGAGAGAGAGAGAGAGGGCTGCTTTCTACAAGAATGACTTACACTACAAACTAGCAACAAAAGTTAATTTCTACCACAAAGCGTCTAATTTCAGCATATAATAAATAAAGGGCAACAACATAATTTTTTTAAAAATGAGGATAAATATATCATATTTTAATCTCAAAACATGGCAACAAGAGACTCAGCGACCGTGGATTGTTTGGGCAATGATCATGGTACTTCCAGGTCTCAAGGGTGGGTCGTTTGATGGTTGGGCCAATGGTAAAGATAGATGGATGGAAGATGATAATGGATAAAAGTAAAGGAGAAGAAAACAAGAGGGGAAAAGATAAAGCCTGGAAAGGGACCCGCCGTGGTAGCAAGATTTATCTTAGAATCCTCTAACATAGCAATGTCGATAGACAAGATTGTTAGAAACCTTTGGTATTATGAACGAAGGCGTTTCTTGAGGTGAAGTTGAGGAAGATGAAGGTGGGGACACGAGTCTCACCTAATGCTTCTCAAACAGAAGAAATACTTTAAACAAATCTTTAAATCTGAATTATTCTTCTAATTCCTCTTTTTTTTTATAGATATAGGGTTTCCCGTGGAGGGTGGAGATCGAAGGGAATTAGAGAGGGCGGATGGAGGGTCAAAGAAGGAAAAAAAGAAGAAAGAAAGAAGAAAGAGAAGGTGGGACTGCTTGGAGAGAGATAGGAGGCGGACACGGAAACTGAGGCACCCACAAGGGGTCGTACAACGTGTAAAAGAGGGGGAGAGAGCGAACAATGCGGGGTAGTTTTGCTCCTCCCGTGGCCTAGTGGTTATCTTAATAGTCACTTATTTCAGTCCATTGACTTGCTACGTTATTAGTGACTCAAGGCATGCCTATCTGATCGTCGGATCGAGTTCTAATCTTGTCCGTCAGTGTCTGAAACTTGTTTACCATTTATTTATTAAATGTTGAAACGCATCGATTGACCCGAATATCCATCGAAACACAATCGTGGGCAGTCCCCATGACTTGGAATCCATAGAACCAAAATATGAAGTTAAATTGGCCTAAAACAACCAAAAATGGCCTAAAAAACTGAAATAAAGACATAAAAACGACTAATTATAATTTTTTAGCACTAAAATAAAAGATAAAAATATTGATGCAAATCAAGTTGCATCATTCGTTCCATTGTAAAAAACTCGTCCTCGAGTTTAAGCCGGAAGACATCGCCTACAAAAGAAACAGAGGGAGGGCCACCATGGGATCTTCGTCGAGTGAGGATCTGCTGGTAAGTTGCAACAAATGATGCCTTATGCAGTACGCAACCTCCGGGTTCCACGCGAAGAGTTGCTCGCGTCGAGCTGGGACCAGAAGATATGGAAGTTTTGGCATAGGAGCACGTGAGCTAGGGGTGTGCATCGGTTCGAAACCAACCTATTTAAGCAAAGCCCAAACCAATCCAACCTTTGTCGATTTTGAGGATTTTCAATCCGATCCAAACCGAACTGAGATTGGAATCGAATCGAATACAATCCAATTAAAGTCGGTTTGGATTGGATTGGATGGTTGGTTTGGGCTTTGGCCCATATGCTTATTGGGCTTTTTCCCCCCTTCTATTAGGACCTAGTTTCTACTTAAAAAATAAAATAGTAATTGCTATCAAATCATTTGGCCTAGATTAGATTTTTAACATCCTACAATATTGCAAAGTAGGGGTGTGCATCAGTTTGGAACCAACCTATTTAGGCAAAACCCAAACCGATCCAACCTTGTTTGGTTTTGAGGATTTTCAATCCGATCCAAACCGAACTGAGATTGGAATCCAATCCAATCCAATTAAAGTCGGTTTTGATTTGATTGGATGATCGGATTGGGCTTTGGCCCATATGCTTATTGGGCTTTTTCCCCCCCTACTATTAGGACTCTGTTTCTACTTAAAATTAATAATTGCTGTCAAATCATTTGGCCTAAATAACATTTTCAACTGATTGTGAATCTTCCTACAATATTGCAAAGGTTGTTAGTAGCAAGGGTATATGAGAACATATGGTATATTTAATAAATATTTTATGTATATACATATGTCGGTTCGGTTCAGTTTAGGTCGGTTTTAAATTTACAAATCCGTCAACTGATCCAATCATGTCAGTTTTTTAAAAACTCAATCCAATCCGATTCATTGAGTGTGTCGAAACCGATCAAAATCGGTCTGTTTGGTTTGGTCTGTTTAGTCGGTTTGGTTTGGATCCTGCACATCCCTATTACAAAAGTAGTTGGTAGCAAGGGTATATAAGGACATTTGGTATGTTTAATAAATATTATATGTATATATATATGTCGGTTTAGGTCGGTTTTAAATTTACAAATGCATCAACCGATCCAATCATGTCAGTTTTTAAATAACCTAATCCAATCCGATCCATTGAGTGTGTCGAAATCGATCAAAATCGGTCAGTTTGGTTTGGTCAGTTTAATCAGTTTGGTTTGGATCCTGCACACCCCTAATGTTAGTTGTGCTCTATGCAGTCAAAATCGGTAGTCGGCCCTAGTCGGCCAAGGGCCGACTAGGACTAGTCGGGACTAATTCGGGACTAGTCGGCCAAAACTTATTCTAACCCCTCCCCCCCTCCCTAAACATATATGATATATGAACTAGCATAAATGTTAATAAGTATATGATATTAGTCGGTTAATAACAATACATACCTTCACACTTCACAGCATGGGTATAAATACACAAGTAACAGTCTAACAGAACACAGTTGTATTGGCTTCATGCCCATATCAGAAGACTCAGAACTAAGAATTCATCACAATATTTGTTTGATGATGTTTAATCTGTGAACAACCCCAATTTTGATTATAGGGTTATATGGATATCAACAAATAAACTAATTATTTGTCTATATTTTTATGAGATTCTCAGGTGCTCAACAGATGATTACAGGGAAGAGCCATAGTTGTGAGTCTTGCGACTCAAAATTTGAGCCAATGTAAAAAAATCCAAACAAAATTGCTTACAAAGACTCCTTTAAAAAAAAAAATTGCTTACTAAATTTGTCTGGGGACTAGTCGGTAGTTGCTAGTCGGGGACTAGTCGGGATTTCGCCTAGCAATGATAGAATCGGAATTAATCGGTCGGCAAAATGCCGCCTGGGGACTAGTCGCCGACTAGTCCCGACTTTGATAGCATAGGTTGTGCTGTTGGTCAATCTATCCCGATGAAGTCCATGTGATGTAGGGATAGCAACGGTATAGTTGAAAACTGAAAATCGCGATAAACCTCACCGCATAGTGCGATTTTGGTTTGCCAAAATATAAAACCGTCGCGGTGCGGTGCGGTTTCGGTTTTCGGTTTCAGTGTAGCGGTGCGGTTTGAGTTTTGACCAAAACTGCATAAAACCGCACCGTTTAGGTCATTCTAGTGATAAACCGCGGTGCACTGCACCAGATGGTGCTGTTTCGGTTTTACATAATGGTAAACTGTCGTGGTGCGGTGCGGTTTCGGTATTGCGGTGCGGTTTTGGTTTTGTCACCGCACCGTTGCCATCCCTAATGTGATGTGGTGGCTCAGCTAACAAAATTCCACGATTGACTATCTGTGGTGGTGGAAGCTCCACAGGAGCGGAGGCTTCACTGGTGGTATTGCTAGAGGAGGGAACTCCACTAGTGATGGAGGCTCTGCTGGAGGTGGAGTCTCCTCGGGAGGTGCTAGTGGAGTTGGGGGCTCCATTGATTGTGCAACTAGAGTCATTGCATGAGGAGGTTGCTCCTCTGTAGGCACTAAAGGGGAGGCTCCACTGGAGGTGGAGGCTACTCGGGTGGTGCCAATGGTGGTGAAAGCTCCATAGGAAGTGGGCGCTCCATTGACAATACTACCGGAGAAAGCTGCACTGTGGGAATTTGCATACGCGCTAAACGTTGATGGCACAACATTCACATGTTTTGTTGCTCTTTCCATCTCAACTTTGTCGCACTTTTATCGATGATGCATTTGACCTCTAAATCATTGGCCTTAGGTGAATAGGCTTGGTGCTCATGCAGAACCCATATGGCGAAAGATTTATGTTGGTCAAGAGTTCGCCTCTCAATGAGGGAACATAAGAAATGATCTCATCGAGATTGTGGAAGGAGAATGGAAGTATAGCTCTTTTTAGCCGAATAAAACATTTGTAAGCATCTGTGTTACAAGGATAAAGAGATTAGAGAGACCGAACACTATAAAAGTGTTTGCGCTAAATTCGCAAGCACCTCTGTTGTCATTATTTGTGTGCTCAATGCTCAAAACATTCTCAGTCATAGTTTAAGTCCTTGTGTCTTGGTCAGTGTCAGAGCGATACTATACACGATCACATTCAGCTCGACATACATCAATTGGAGTATTAAAAACCACACTGCACACAACAACCCAATGTATATTGGTTTTACTTACATTTGGGGTTGTAGGACTCTCTGTTGTGTAGAGGCTTAGGTCAATCCGTTTGCGTATTGCTATAGGGTTTCGTTGACATTTCGATTCTAGTATTCATACATCGTTGACTTTTCGATTCACGTGAATTTCCGAAATTGAGTTTCAAATGTTTTCATGCTTGTGAGTTTTTCATTTCTTGATATCGAATGACTTGATTTCTTGATTTCAAACTTCTATGCTTTCTGGAACGATTTCTTTGATTTTTTCTAGTTCGCAACGTTTTACGTTTTCCATGAATTTGGACTTGACTTTTGGTTTCGGAATATTCGGATTTATCGTGTGCATCTTACATGAGCCTTGAGTCTCTGGTGAGCCCTAGTGCTTGTGCCATTGCGTACATAGGTTGCACTTGTTGGTTCACCAAGTTCCACACTTGGGATTTTTTTCTAAGTGTTAGAGAGACTCCACACATGTCTGAACAAATGTTCGGACTTTGTGATTAGGGCGTCCGAACAACTGTTCGAGCCCATAACTTGGCTGTCCAAACAATTGTTTGGACTGGTGATATAGGGGTCGAACCATTCACTAGTGGTTTGGACCGTTGTGTGTCATCTGGTACAGGCCGTCCGGACAACTGTTTGGACCCCTAAGGCTGGCCACAAACTTTCTTGGCCTGACGTTCGAACAACTATACGGATCACAATGTTTAGCCGTCCGAATAGCTGTTCGAACCCCTAGTTGCCAAGTTTGACTTGGTCTTGGGTTGCGTGCATTGTTGGCTTGTTTTAAGCCCGTGGATCATCAGCCAATGACCTATAGTCATTGGGGATTGATCTAGGTATATATAGGTCTTAGGACGACAGAGAATGTGGCTCTCTTTCTTATTTCAAGAGTGAATTTTTGGAGAGAGCTTAGTAGAGGATTGGGGATTTTCTTGAAGAAGCCCCTTGTGGGTTAAATTAATGGCTCGTTATGGCGGATCTTATCATGGTTGATTCTTCATTGGATTGATCTTTAATTTCTCTACAAATTGATTGAGGATTCAATCCCAAAGAGGTACATGAGCTACCCTTTGTTTGCAAAGCCCTTTCTTCCATTTTGCCTTTATTTTTAAGAGCTTTTATTTCTCTTGCGGGAAAACTCTTTTTGGCAAGGAATTTCCAAAGAGAGACTCAACGGTGGGATCATCCGTTGAGGGCAAAGGTAGTTGTACTTGTAGCTCAAATATAACATATATTGGGCATTCAATAATGATTAAGTTAGGCCCACGAAAGAAAGATTTGGAACAATGAGTTAAATATATACTTGATTGAACCTTATTTGGGTTTGAGCAAGTGCCACCTAGCATAGCCTCCTTGGGTTCACACAATTCACTGAGCATCATATTTGGTGGGACATCCTCCACACCTGGGATAGTACATCTTACCATCCGGGTGTCCAATTGAGACATGAAGACAAGCACTGGAATGCTAATGATAAAAAGTAAAACACGACCGGGACAAAAAAAAGAGAAGAAAAAAAAAACATCGGTAAAATCATAATTTTTACAAAAAAGGACAATGTGTTAAAATTGCATCGTCAGATCTGCATCACTTCTACGGTACTACCTACCTCTTTCCGCGTGAAAGATCTTAACAGGATCTTCTTGGTCCGATGAAGTTATATCACATAGCAGTTAGGCTGATCGTCTTTCATTATTCCACTTTGATGATGTGGTGTGGCATTAATCCTAGACTCCTACACATCCACCTAAATAACTATACATAAATAATCCCCTCCATTACATGTAAAGTTAATTTTAAGTTTCAAAAATAGAAAGCTAAGCCAAGTAGCTTTACGAACATTTGAAGCTATGTCTTCCTCCTATCATCCCGATGTGTGCTTATCTAGCTGGATCACATCATTGAATCTATTTGATCATAACCAAAACCTTGATAAAGCAACACTAAACCAAGTACCCCTTTCTCAATCATTTTCTTGTTAGTAGGAAGTATGCAGACTCGAGTCACTCGACTCAACCTTTTTCAATTAAAAAACTGAGACTAGACTATTATAGAGATTCATGACCCATCACCAAGGTTTCAATTTCACTTCGGATCCCAGTTCGTCTTGGTCCGAGGTGAATGGTTGCTGAAACTACAATGTTTTAGTTGAAACTTGAAAGCATGGATGGTCGAACTCGAAATTAAGTCGAAAATTTTTTTTAGTACAAAAAGAAATCTGCTCTAGCTTTCCTATGTTTTGACTGAAGCTATTTGATACTCTTATTCCTATGTATTAATCTAAATGAACCTAACTTTTGGCCATAAGTTTCAAAACATGCAAATCTCTCTAGAAACACTTAAGTTTTGACAAATTTTTTTGAGAGTATCGTGAGCTAATTTTTTGTTTCTAATTTTTTTTTGGCTGTGCAGTAATCTTAACTTTCGGATGAAATTTTAAACCATGACCATCAGTTAGGAACATTGGGATTTAAATATCAAAAGAGGCCTCCATTTGCAAGAATGGACACATTGTTTAACGTTGTGGGGCATGTAGCTGTCGTGTGTAACTGCTTGAGTGTTTCATTTTAACTGATGCAACAACTTGCGGGTCCCCCATCTATTATTTTACCCACAAACTATCAAAATAATGAATGATCCCTTCTAATTCTAAAAGAAGAGTAGCATTCTTTAGAACCACAGATTTTCGTGTGGTCTTTTTTAATTGGTAAAACCTGTACTTCAACCACTCATATTTGTCCTTTGAGTTCTTGGTGGTCCTTGGGATTAACATCAAATTCTTGTACTTAGCTCTTCTTGTTTCCATGCCCTCAAATCCTTCTGTGGTTGTTTGAGGAATCTAACGTATTTTGGGGTCTGTACATAGCTCATTAGGATCCGGAAATTCTTATCTGGGAGTTGTCAATTTCAAAATAGCTATGTATTCTCATATCCTTTAACAAAATCATTATGAACTATTTCTTTTTTTTCAACTATTAGCTGCATCATATGTTACATGTATTAGGTTTCCATTAGAGATGTTTGAAGTACTGTGAGCTGAGTGTTGCTGGGCCAACCTTATTTAATCATGCTTAAAGTGAGGTTTATGGTGGTGGTGTGTTCTAAAAGGTTTTGTTATATGATATTCTGCTCAAGATTGCACCCAATAGAAACTTTCTTGAGTTGTTTGAGCTATTTCTATGTCGATGAAATACCTTTACCTTTGATTTTATTGTATTGGCATTCACCTTGCGTCATGTGTATTTTCCTCTCAGTTCCACATACAAATGGCTTATGGCCCTTTATGACATTCCTTTCTATATCCTATGTCTTTGAACAACCTAATCATGTGAATGTGACTAAATGACGTATGCAGTAGTAAATATTTATGTATGCTATAAAAGTATTTTTTTTTCGTGATATGAAGTATCTCTTTCTTCCAGGGGTTGATTCATAAAAAAATTATAGGCTTATTCTTTAAGGGTACCTTATTAAGATAGTTGACACTTATCTGGTCTGGAGACTGGAGGTTGTATGTCTGTGACATCAATACATTGATTTAGATATTAGTAGGCACCAGTTATTGTTGATAAATGGGAATGAGAGTTTCTAAAAACTTTTGTCTATTATGCTTTGGTTGGATTCTTTCTCACTAGTTCAATGCTCTTTTCCTTTCTGATTATTTTTTAAATTTTGTACTCACTGAATTTGTTTTCATTCTTTTTCTTTTTTTCTTCATCTGTTTTGCGTCTTGCAAGTGATGTTCCAACCCTATACTGAATGATGGATATTCTCCTTAGATTTTCCATTTTTTTCCTTCAGGTTGATGAAGTAATAAATATTTCTTCTCCTCTTCGAGAAAGGTTTCGGGATGCACCTGCTGGATTTAAGAGGTGCTTAAAACTTTCATTGACAGATGGTGTTCAACGTGTGTTTGGCATTGAATATAGACCCATTAGAGAGCTAGAGGTTCTTGTTCCTGCAGGGTTTAAGGTTAGTTTGTAAGACACTGTAAATATAAATTTGCACTTGTTTTTTATGCATTAGTTTTCTTTGTTCGTTCATTGTCTATATTTGAATCTCTAACCATTCGGATCACTCTACATTTTATCTGTTCCTTTCTTAGTTACTGAAAACTGCTAGGTTTGCTTGTAGGCATAGTGTATATTGATGTATCATTTCTTACAGTGTATTCTTTCGTTTTGTGGTATGCTGACAATGTAGGTGATATGTATGTGTGGGCTTCATCCTTCACGAGGTCATCTTCACATGTTCAAAGCCCTTATTGATTGATAAACTGTTGGATGTGATATTTTGTGCCTTCTTTTTATTCTCATAAACGTTTTTATAATGACCGTTGACGCGGAGCAGATCTCCCGCACATGCTGATTTTTGCAAATCATTATGTGCTGAAAAAAATTATTAATTTTTGGATTAGTAAATATGATTTTTTGTAAAACCAGATGTTCAGATAAGTTTGGTTGTGTAGTAGCCATTATCTCCTAATGATTTGATTAGAGTTTCTGGGTTTGGTTTAGTTTCAAATTTGGAAGTTGTCATCAATAGTTGTCATTTGTTTTCTTATTTAAAGAGGGCTTCCCCTTTCATTATGATCAACAAAAATGGTTTGTAATGAATAAAATTTTGGAGTTGGCTGCGATGACTCTTCCCCAAGGTGCGATGCCTACGGTCCTGTGTGAGATTGACCTACGCGAGGCTGTGGATTATGAGATTTTTTTGGTATCTTTTTTGTTCTACTTCTATATATCTCTTTCCTCTTTCCTCTGTTCTTGTCTGTTTTTTTTTTTTCTGTCGCTTTAATCTCTTTCCCCGTCTGTCTTTTTCTCTCTCTTTGTATCAAAAGAAAACGATCTTTGTTCGTTGTTTACTGTTGAAAACAAAACGTAAAACTTAGAAACCATTCTCCATGTACCTAAGCCTCGATTGAAACACAATCAAACATAAACAAAGTCAAAACCTAAGCTATGAACCTACAAACCCCACCACAAGGCTGCTGCCAAGCTCGTCGGCCGGCTACCACCACGACCCGTTCCCCCATCACTGGTCTACCATCACCATTACCTACCACTTCCAACAACAATTCATGTCCACCCCATATATCTGTTAGGATTTTGGACTTTTGCGAAACTTGTGCCAATCATTTATCGGGTTGTAAGTGGTTGTTACCTCAGTCACACAGAATGTTCAAGTCAAAGCTTCTCTGTGAAGAAAAAAATTAGAATGACAGCTACTTCAGATTCTCAAGCCAGATGAAAGGCATAGTTGAAAGCAGCTCAATATCTTCATGGTTTTGACCTTCATCTAGAACGGGAAGTAACTTAGACCTTAGATCACCCTTGTTGCATAGTGCATTGCACCTTGCATTATTGCATCATGCATTTAGGTTCTATGTTGTACTAGTTGCATGTAGTGAAGGTTGTTTTGTTTTTGTTTAAGAGGCTTATTTTCTAACAATTAGGGTTCTCGAACTATTTACCTTATGCCAAAAAGCTAAAAAACAAACTTTTTGAAATTTGGCCTAGTCTGGACAAAAGGTGTTTTTGTGAAGAAAATTATTTTATGAAGTCAAAGTATTTTATCTGTCTTTGGTGTTTAAGTTGACCTTATTCTTCCACGTCTTAATGTTTTTTTTTCCAATAAAAAATATTTGATTTAATTGACCCAACTTATGGCAAATGAAATAAAGAACTGATTTTGTTGGATATTACCAACTCTGTGATTCGTATTCACCTTAGACTTGTCGTGTGTATTCAAAAGTTTTCTGTCTATGCATATGTTTTCATATAAAGGGATACTACCATACTGGTATGGTGAAAGAATGGGTGGGGTGGGGTGGGGTGTGTAGGATGATGTAACATGTTAGGAGGGGGGCATCGGCTAAAGGGTCGTGGTGGAAGTAAGTGGGCATCTGTGTTTGGCTTAGACTCATCGTGTTCATTCAAAAGTTTTTTTTTCTTATGTAGACTTTTCCATTTGAAGAGGTAGTGGTGGTGGTGAATGGGTGGGAGATGCAACGGTTTAGGAGGGGATGTGCCAGCGATAGGAGTGGTGGTGGTTGGAGCAAGTGTCTTTTTTTTTTGTGAGTGTGCTTTGGGGTTGGGGTGGATGTGGTTGTGTTTTTGTTTTGGGGGGGGGGGGGGGGTTTGAGGTTGGATGGGTTGCTAGGTAAGAGTTGAGTGCTGTACATGTTGGAGCAAGGTGTCAATATGAGCAATAAGGGTGCCGAGATGGTCTCTTGCAAGGTGGGTAGCCGTAGAAAATGGTACTAGATAGTGTCGGATGGGGTATTGGACCAGCTAGTGCTTCAAATGTGGGGTGGGTATTTCATCCACACATGAAAGAAGCAAAAGGATTTTGTGTGAGAGAAGTGAAACTCACGATTTCACGGTTAGGGATCGGCCCTGCCGAGAAGTTTGAATGTTTAGTGGTGACCCTGATGAGAATCTCCCGCCTATAGTAAGAAAAAGAAATGCACTACAGCCGTATTCCAATCACTGATTTATTGATTTATGGAAGGAAGTATAAAGGGTGTGTCTACCAACAAACGATAGCGTACTTATTGATTCCCATACACATTAAACGTACCTATTTGTAATAACTATATTTCCTCTAATAGTGAAAACCAAAGCAATAAGCTTTTAGGTCCTCTAGATTTGAGTTGGACTCATAATCCATCGATTCATTTGTTGGTTCCATATTGGGTTATCAACCTTCTTTGCCATCACTAATTAAAAGAAGAAGATACACAATGCTTATGGAACATAATTTGATATAGGACTCTTACAATTTTATGATACGTGGCTTAATATTTCGGTATCAGCTAATTGTGCCACATAATGTTTCGAACTAATAAGTAATTTGACTAAAATAATGTGAAAGACTATCTTTTCTATTGTTGGCCGAAACAGTCTAAAACTGGCTGAAATTTTTAGAGATGTGGTTGGTATTAGCTGCAACTTTCTGAACTTGGTCGAGATATGTAAGACTTTTGGTCAGAGAAACTATTATAATTTGACCCATATTGGATTTGGGGGGTGTTCCTTGTCAATCCTTGAAATTTCAAAATTATTTTAAGAAAAATGGGAGTTTATTTTTTTTGCATAGTGCAGCTGATCAGCCCTTGGATCATAATCAATAACTATGTGGCTACACCTTTATTTAAACAACTATTTCTGTCTTGTGGATTTGCTTAATTTTTTATGTATGTGGAAGAGTAGATTTGGGAATATTTATTTCGTTATGAGACAGTAAATGCCCTTTGATTATTAAATTGTATATCACAAGAGTTACAAGTTTGAGGACTCAATCATTGTAGATTGTCATTCGTAATGTACAAATACGGCGAGGACTTCTGATGCTTGTCCCAGAAGTATTGGAGGTTCTTGGGGGACTTGTGGAGAGTTTAGATGCAGCACGCCAGAGGCTTGTTGATGAAGTAAATAAGCCACCACGAGGCAAAAGGTATTTGAAAACGATTATGTTTTTTTGTACATGTAATTTTTGCATCATATTATACATGCTGCTATTTTCTTTATTTTGGTCTTCTACTTCAAAGTTTGAATTCTTTATCGTGGCAAACATTGTTAAAACCTGTGATTTTATCAACCTAGATTCTAATCATTTCTTTCAAGGGAAAAGGAAAAAGCTAGTTATCTTTGTTAAGAAGAATTGTTGAAATTTTAAATTGCTGTTCTAGTTTGTTAGAAATACAAGTTAAGCAATCAAACATTAAGTAGGTGGATCTTCATGGAGAATGGTTTTTCTTATATATTATTTAACTTGCACATGTTTTGGACCATAGTAAATTCCCTTAGCTGAATGAAGAAACGAGATAGTAAATAAAATGGAAAATAAATTGTATGCACAATTCGGTTCAAGTATGGTTAATAGTTAATACATACTAATTATTGATAGTTTAAAGAAATGCTCCTATAATCTTCTTGTTTATTGGTGAAATTTGAACTAATGTGTAAAATATGGTTCCGGTTATGCTTTTGGACGGATGGAGAAAAAAATGAATACCTATCACTGAGACTAGCCAAAACAGTCTGAAGCAGTTAAAAAATTAGATATGAATAAAAATTATATATTATACATTTTGTGATATTGGCCAAAATCTATATACCGTTAAAATTCTGTGATAATGTAGAATCTAAGAATTAATCATTAGTCATAAGTCATAACATCATCATCATGTCTTAAGAGTGGAATCAATTAGCAATAACTTATCACCGTGCACACTTTGAAAAGTTGCCACATCATCCTCCTGATAATCTGTTTGACTTCTATATAAATGGTAAAGGTAACGATGCACTCACTATCCTATGTCGAAAGGAATGATAAAATATGAATCTGACTACTATGATTGTGACTGTGATGAACTATACCGTCGGAAGCATAGACCCGACACAGACACGGATATGGATAGTTGGATACGAGACACAACAAATCTTAAAAAACTAGGACATGATACAACGGTTTTTTATATGTATTAATAGATGTAATGTATACAATAAAAATATGATTAATTTCTATTTTCAGTTCAAATCATATAGAATAGAGTATAAAAATGCAAGTATGTAAGTATGCAAGCAAAATGCCACAATATAAACCATTCATTTACAACCAAATAATGATCGATATGTGCCACGACAATGCTTTCTCCCCTCTCTCTCAGATGCTCTCTCCCCCTCTCTTGGACGTGATCAGGGCTTAATAAGTTGTAACTTATAACTTAAGTTGTAAGTTATAACTTATATTATATAACTCAAATTATAAGTTATCTTATAACATATATAATAATAACAACACATAATCATACATTAACATTCTAATTATATTATATAACTTATATGTATCCTGGCCGTAACCAAAACATATCCCGGCCATATTACCCCTGGATCGGTGTGTATCCGGTCTGTATTCAAAACCATTTTTTTAAAAATTGTGAATATTCTTTTTCCGTATCAGATTCATATCTTGGCCGTATCCTAGCCGTATCGGTATCCGATACGGGTATGAGCTCTCTTCCGGAGTATTGGTGTTTCCTAGACTATATCCACAACCCTGACTGGATACTTTGCTTTTTCTATGGTAGATCCACTATTGGTTAGAATTGATGTAGATCTCCCCTCTCCCTCTTCTTCCCTCCCTGGGCCTACCCTCTTTTATGTTTTAGCTGAATGAAGTCTCAAAACAGTAATTGGTTAACAATTCAAGTTAGGGCTCAAGGCTCCGGTTTGTTTCAGAAGAAACAGAACGTCTCTATTGAAGGAGAATTGACTGAAACTTGAAACTCACTAGTTTCAGCTTGTTCGTGATCGGTTCCAGCCGAAACTTATTGTTTGCCTGCAGGTTGAAAATGTGAAACATTTAGACCCAAATTTTAAACAGTATGTTGGAGAATGAGCTAGCTTTGTTTTTTTTTACTGTTATTAAACCGATTCTCCAGATTTTGGAAGTTCCTGAATATACAATGCACTTTATTTATTCCATTGAACTAGTATGTTCTCTCCTGAATTATCTGAATGCATGATTCGTGTGACTAGCCTTCTGAACTCCTATCTACACAACCGATGCAGGAAGCAAGGTTTATTTCCTTTGTCTGAGAGAGCTTCTCTTGCTGCTTGGCCATCCAATACCATTAACGGTGGTGTACAAACAAATGTGTCAATGCCACAAGGTGTAAATTATCCTCCATCAACTTCTCAAGGTATCATCTCTTTGCCATGCATACAATGACCCGTTTCATTGGTGCTAATTTTCGAGAAAAGTGGGTCATCTTTAAAATCCAAGAGAATCAACACCCGTTAGTCTTTACAAATATTCATTTTTTTTCTTTGTTACTTTTCCAAACTGTACTATGTCTCATATCTGGTCCATTATTAGCAAACTTGTGCAGCTGATTCTATTCTATTTCCTTGTACTTGTGTTGAATCTCATGTACAATTTCTCATAAGCTTGGGACTCTGTAGTAAAGATCCTGATAACACTTAAGAATCCAAGTCTGAAGGTTTTCCAATTTACTGTTTATACTTTACTTGACACTTGGTGTGATGAAATTTAGTTCATTCCTTTATTTGCTACACCTACACTTGTACTTTGCAAGTAAACACATACTATACATAAGAATGTTTCTGTATCCCTTCTTTCGATCCGGAGAATCTTCCCTGTCAAGCAAATGCTTGAAATTAATACCTATGCCATTGCTTCACAAAATTTTAATCACAATATTTTTAAGCATAGAAAGAAGTATTCCTAGTCCCCTTTGCTTTAATTTAGCATTTGGTTACATGTGAAAAATTTGCGCTATGCTACACATGTAGTGTTCATGATCATCTTTGAGTTGAGTTCATAGATTATACTGCAGTTATCTCACTGCATGCTACTGATGGGTGGAGGTTCATATTAGCATTGGGAGAATATCACTCACATGTTACTCAAACCGGCCCTTCTATACCTCAATGCAGCTATCCAAATTTCACTTTTTAGTAGATGGTTGGTTTCCATATTTATATGCTTCTGATCTATAGCTTATCAGTTTGTAGTTAAAGAGATGTGACCTACATCCTTTTTTAGCTGGTTAAATTAATTTCCTAAAATTTTCTATTTTTTGTGGTATAAATTAACATTAATGCAGCATTGCTATTTGAAAGTTGAAATCTAAATTTGTAGTGCACAGCCTCTTACTTATGTCTTGAAATTATTTCTGTGCATTATGTGATGCCCCTTATGTATAGTATATCATTGTAGTGTACCTTTAGTTTTGTATAATTGCAGTATGAGCTATAGTTACCAAGTTGGAAAACAGGAAAAAACGGCAAGGGAAAAAATCGGAAAGATATGACAAAAACAGGAAAAAAACGGGAAAACATCGGGAAAAAATAAAGAAAACATAAAAATTATACCAAGTGCATATGTCATTTTCCAACATTAAATAATCAAAAAATTATACCAAGTGATATGTAATTATGTTACTTTGGTATAAATTGAAAACGTTTTTTTTACTGCAGTGAAATATGGAAGATGAGGGAAAGACTGAAAGAGAGGGAAAGATGGAATCATGGAAAAAGAAAGAATTAGAAAGGAATAGAGAACAAAGAAAAAAAAATGCAAATCTAGCAGTTCTGTGCCTCCAAGAAAACAGTGAAAGATGCCTGAAGCCTCCAAGAACTCCCTCTTCTCTCTAGTTCTGTGCAGAATCTGCAGATCTGCTCCTCTGCGGCTCTGCCTCCCTCTCTCGCAGACGCCTCTCAGGTCGCGCAGAGGAAAAAGCCCTAATATCCTCCGCGGCTCCGCCTCCCTCTATCGCAATGCTCCTCCGCGGCTCCGCCTCCTTCTCTCGCAGACGCCTTTTGCTGAGTTGCAGACGCCTCTCGGGTCACGCAAAGGAAAAAGCCCTAATCGAGGGTTTAAATCTCACTGATTCGGTGGGTTTAAAAAAAAAAAACCCGAACCCGAACCCATTTTCCCAAACGAAGAGCTCGGTCTTTTATCGCACTGATCCGGTGAATTTAAAAAAAAAACCCCGAACATGGACCCAAACCCATTTGCCAAACTAATCCGTATTAAACACGTTTTTTATGTATTAACCGATTTAAACGCATGTAAAACGTGTATTGCCTTTTTTTTTTTTTTCAAAAAAAGGGGTTTTATTCTCGTATGCTACGAATCTGGAGCGATACTCATATAAAACGTGTTTTTTTGTTTTGGTAACTATGGTATGTGCTACTGATAACTTGAGGATGGTTAGAACTTAGAAGTATGAACCTAAATGTTCATTAGGTCACACAGCCAATATATACACATACAAAACACTATATTGATGCTACATACCCGAGGGGTATATGATCCTATAGATGCCATAACACCATGCATGTCTTATATACAGAAATAGTATATGTAATTTGTACACCATGTACACTACAATAACATGTATCTACCAATTGTAGTCAACCTCAAGTTTGATCTACTATGACTATGAGTATGCCATGAAGATGACAAACCAACTGGCAAGCAGGAATAAAAACGGGCCTATCTATGGAAAGAAGAGACACTAGAGAACATAATGCAAACAAGTGAAACAACAATAGAAAAACATGTTTGTATAAAGATGGACTCTGAAGCCTTCTAAGTCTGAAGTTAGGTTTGAATTGAAGATGATGAAAAAACTGGCATCAGGGTAGAAAAAGAATAGACAAGCATACAAAGTAAACAGGAATAAAAAGGGGTTTGTCTATGGAAAGAAGAGTCATCAGAGAACGTAATGCGAACAAGTGAAACATCAATAGAAAAGCATGTTTGTATAAACTTGCATCGGGGTAGAAAAAGAATAGACATCCTTACAGATTAATGAGTCCTCAAACATGACCACACACACACACCCACGCCCCAAACATTCTAAGTCTGAAGCTAGAGTTGAACTGAAGACGATGAAAAAACTGGCATTAGGGTAGAAAAAGAATATACATGCTTACAGAGTAAACATGAATAAAAAGGGCTCGTCTATGGAAAGAAGAGACACATGAGAACGTAGGGCAAACAAGTGAAACAACAATAGAAAAGTATGTTTGTATAAACTGGCATCGGGGTAGAAAATGAATAGACATGCTTACAGATTTGTGAGTCCCCAAACACGACCCCCCCCACCACACACACACACACACACACACACACACAACTCAATGTGAATACAACATGAGTTTTTCAAGTAGATGATTAACTACCTCAAGGAGTATCGACGCTTAGGAAGTAGTGAAGTACATCCTTGAGAAGAATGCAGAGTAATGGCCAAAGAGTGTGTATAGAAAAGATTATGGCCTTTATGTATAAAGGCTGTAGGTGAAAGTTGAGCGTGGATGAACACTGCCATTGGAGTTTTTGCAGCTTGACATGCTGAAATGCCTCCAATTGTCAAGGTAGTTGAGAACCACTTATGATGCTTTAGATAAATCATAAATTGTTAACATGAAGTCCAACAAAAGGTGACAAGGCGCATGCCGTTGAGAAGTAGAAGAATAGATAAAAGCATCATAACCATCATGCGGATTACCTCTTGCTGAAAGTGTTCGTAGAAGTTTCTGAAGATGCACAATGACCTATTGGACTTGTTGGGTAAAATAAGAGCATGCAAGAGAAACTATAAGTTTTGTTGGTAAAAAGGTGTGAAACAATGCTGCTTTGCCGCGATGCTCCGGGGCATTTGTTTTGTTTTCGAAACAATGTTGCTTTGGGATTGATGAGGGCTAGTAGTAGCCCTGAGCTTGGTATGAGTACTAGCTATTTGTGCTTGTCCTCTCCACGAGCTCTTTGGGCTTCTTCACCTCCTCGGATACTCCTTAGGTAGTGCGTCGATGGCCTTTGTTGTGCTAGACTGTCTTCATCCTTAGTCTTGTGTGGCATCGAGCAGGGGTCAGTATATCGTGCACCCATAATTGCCCCCTCCGGGCTATTCGAGTCCGGAGAAATCGACCAGCTAGGACAAGATTCTCCGAGAAGGTGCCGGGGTCCCCCTGGTGTTAGTTCGATGGATGTCCACCCAAATATGGTGCATATTCCGGTCTGCCCCTTTGGCTGGTGCCCAAAGTTATATGATTTCGAGCCAGCGGCTTTGGCTGGCGCCTGAAGTCATGTAGCTTCATGGTCGCCGCCTTGGCTGGCGCCCGAAGTATGCAACTTTGGATCCGCCCCTTTGGCAGGTACTCGAAGTTATGCGATTTTGGACCTGTCGCTTTACCTGGAGCCCAAAGGTCTGCAACTTTTGGTTCCACCACTTTGGCGCTCGCCTAATTCTTTAGCCTTTTGGTTCTGTCTTTTTGGTGCTCGCCCAACTCTGTGGTCTTCGGTTCCGCCTCTTTGGCGCTCGCCTGATGGTGTGACCATTTGGTTTTTGCCTCTTTAGTACTCACCTAAGGTGTGGCCATTCGGTTCTGCCACTTTGGCGCTTGCCAAATGATGTGACCATTCGGGTCCACCTCTTTGGTGTACGTCCAAAGGTATGACCGTTCAAATCTGCCTCTTGGCGCTTGCCAAACGATACTACTATTCGATTCACCTCTTTGGCGTTTGTTTAAGGATATGGCCGTTCGGTTCCGCTGCTTTGGAATATCGATGCTTTTGGCTTGGCGCTCGCCCAATGACGTGGCCATTTGGTTCCGCCTCTTTTGTGCTAGCCCAATGGTGTGGCCGTTCTTGTCAACTGCTTTGGAATGCCTCTGTATTCAAAGCGTTGCCTAGGCGCCGCATAGGCGGGCGCTTAGGCGACCCCCTAGACGGGTGGTTTTCCCTAGGCGGGCCCCTAGGTCTGCCTAGGTGGCCTCCAGGACTGCATGACACTTGGGCGCCTAGGACCGCTTAGGCGTCCTAGGCGCCTGAGCAGTTTTTCACTTGATCCAATTTGGGATTTTTTCAAAATTGAGTTAAATTAACTCAAAATTGTGTTACATTAACTCAAATTGAGTTGAATAAGCTCAAAATTGCGTTAAATTAACTCAAATTCTTATGGTGGGTTCATAAGAATTTGGGTTTTTTTTTAAAATTGAGTTGAATTAGCTTAAAGTTCACCCGAATTAACTGAAAATTAAGCTGAAATAACTCAAATTCTTATGACGGGTTCATAAGAATTTGGGGTTTTTTCAAACTTGAGTTGAATTAACTCAAAATTGAGTTGCATTAACTTAAATTGAGTTGCATAAACCCAAAATTGGGTTGAATTAGCTCAAATGTTTATAATGGGTTCATAAGAATTTGGGGGTTTTTCAAAATCGAGTTGAATTAACTCAAAATTGAGTTGAATTGACTCAAGTTTTTATGATGAGTTCATAAGAAATTGGGGGGTTTTCAAAATTGAGTTGAATTAACTCAAAATTAACTAAAAATTGAGTTACATTAATTCGAATTGAGTTTAGTTAACTCATGTTCTTATGATTGGCTTATAAAAATTTGGGGGGTTCTCAAAATTGAGTTGAATTAACTCAAATTCTTATGATGGGTTCATAAGAATTTGAGTTTTTTTTTTTTCTAAATTGAGTTGAATTAACTCAAAAGTGAGTAGAATTAACTCAAATTCTTATGATGGATTGATAAGAATTTAGGGGGTTTTCAAATTGAGTTGAATTAACTCAAAATTGAGTTGAATTAAATCTAAACTTAAAACCTAAAACCTAATATTTTATTATTTTTTAGAAATTTTTTATTTTTCTCTTTAGTTTTTTTTTAAATTTTCTAATTCAGTTTATGGGTACAATATTCCTATAATTTCTAGATAATTTGACTTTTAGGTGGTGATATAATCAAATGCTTCTAGATTACTAAAATCATGTATATACATATTTATACTATATATAAAAATATTTAATAATCACTTGTCGCCTAGGTATCGCTTCGCCTAGACAGGTCAAAACGCCTAGGCACCGCGTAGTCGCCTTCACTATTGCTCGGGGGTCTAATAACATGATTGCTTTCCACTTTCGAAAAGTAGGTGCAGTGGGTTGAAGATCATCTTTTTTAGGTTAAGTTATGTTTCCTATTGGGAATCTCGTCAAACGTGTTGGGCGCTAGGGGTGTGCATTGGTTCGACACCAACCTATCTAGGCAAACCCCAAACCGATCCAACCTTGGTCGGTTTTGAGGATTTTCAATCTGATCCAAACCAAACTGAGATTGAAATCCAATCCAATCCAATTAAAGTCGGTTTGGATTGGATTGGATGGTCGGTTTGGGCTTTGGCCTATATACTTATTGGGATTTCCCCTTCTATTAGGACCTAGATTCAACTTAAAAATAATTATTATTGTCAACTCATCAGGCATAATTAATATATATTTTTTTGATTTAAAGTCATCCTACAATATTGCAAAGGTTGTTGATAACAAGGATATATGAGTACATATGGTATATTTAAGAAAATATTATAAGTATGTACATATGTCGGTTTGGTTCGGTTTAGGTCGGTTTTAAATTTACAAATCCGACAACCGATACAATCATATCGTTTTTTAAAAAACCCAATCAAATCCGATACATTGAGTGTTTCGAAATTGATCAAAATCGGTCGGTTTGGTTTGGTTTGGTCTGTTTGATCGGTATGGTTTGGATCCTGCACACCCCTATTGGGTGTGTCTTTGCCACGTGAGGGGTCACGATTGGCCCAAGCTGCGAGTTGTAGGTATATTGATTCCGCAATGAAAATTCCTCGCCCTCGCTCTGAGTACTCGATCTCTTTATAATCTGGGGGCACTTTATCTTGGTAGATACCTGAATTTTTCCGTCCCCTTTGTCTTTATCTACGAATTTTTCCTCCGCTCCAGGTGCTCTTTGCTCAACCACTGACGCGGTGTTGCTTCGACATTGTTCTTCGGGCACCGCTTCTCCACTCGCGATGCCTCATCTTTCCCCCATCGCCTCCATGGATCAAGCTGCTTTGGGGGGCGACACTTCGGAGGAAGAGTTGGTGGGTGAGGTTACCGTTTGAGGTGGGACCCACTAGCCTCGGCCTGCCTTCGCTAATTAACTAAGTTAGGAGGCAAACACTAGTCAAACAGGCTAGGTAATGCTCACCAATTAACAATCAATATAATAAGACATGTGTAAGTCCCATAGAAGGGTAGCAGGGGTGCAATGCTCACTTGGCTGGTAGCATTGTGGCACAAGCCTGCTTGTCTCGACATGGGTGCAAAAATTAGATTATCAAGTAGAATAATAACATTAAATTAGAAAACATCCACAACATTGACAAAATAATAGACGAGGGTGATCTAGCTGTGGACCGGGTTTGGTCGGGCCAAGGTTCATTTAGGTCCCAGCTGATGGGCCAAGTTCAAAAAAAGTTACCACAAAGTGGTTCATGTTAAAGGGGGAGGATGAATATTTGTAGGGGATACATACAATAAAAGTGAGAGAGTTAGAGAGAGAGAGAGAGAGAGAGAGAGAGAGAGAGAGAAGAAGAAGAATAAAAAGAATACAGAATAATGGGAGATGAGTGAAGAAGAGAGGAGAGAGATCAAAGGAGATAGTGACATCAACATGGGAAAGAGAGATTAATAAAATAAGACAAAGTAAATAAAACAGCACACTGTGTGTGTGTGTGTGTGTGAGAGAGAGAGAGAGAGAGAGAGAGAGAGAGAGAGAGAGAGCGTATGCTGAGGAGAAATTTCATTATGAGATTCCATCTCCAATGCACCACTTAATGCGCGAGAGACAAGGCTCCGAGATACCATCCTTCAAATTTATTTTAAGTGCATAGGATAAGAAAGACTTTCATGGACTGAGTATGTGGCTTATTATTTTGATAAGATTTCTAATGTCAAGTAATCTTTTTTTCAATACGTGCCAATCCAGCAGATGGTAAACCCTAATTTGATCTTTCTAAATCTATTGTATGTATGTACGCATGGAAACAAATTTCTCCTATCAATAATGTGACTGCTTTCCCGTGTTATTCAAACTGGGTTTTATACATGATGGTAGTTGGCCATTCAACTCAGTCACATTTGTGTACTGTGACTATTGTTTTTATTGCATTCAATGCAACTACCCCCAATGCATAAAACTTATATGAGTACAAAACATGGGAGGTTTGTTGTACCGTCATATTTATATTCTACAATATTTTTAGATCGTACTCCAAAATCCTCTTACTACCTCACCAATTGTGTGGGAGGGAGGGAGATTTCATTATATTGTGAGGAGTTAGGTGACCGAACCACCTGACCTAGATGATTCTCATTTCCTGTCAAAAAGGCTGATGACTCCACGAACAAGTATTCGACACATTACCTTGAAAGCATTAACACCTAAATAAGTTGAGATGAAGTGCCAACTCTTGCATCTGATAGCCTGACCTTGACGACCCTAAGGTGAATTGCCAGGTGTCGGTACATCTTGTTGACATATGACACAGAATGAAGTATTCAGATAACACTGAAAGTAACTGTGCATGGCACCCTTGTGGTGAACAGTTACCAAAAGCTTTACGATAGAGTTACCAGCTGAATTTACATTCTGTATGAAAGCGAAGCATTTGTGATTTTAACTACACCTAATAAGAGACTGGATTCAAAGATCAAAACCTGCCTATGAGTGTGCAGTAAGTTGTAAGTTTGCCATTATCGAAAACACTATTTAACCCAAATGCTTTACCGATTTCTTTTGACCAGAATGATGTTGCCCGTTCACAGTCTGTCTGTTGCACCCAGCCCTGACCGGTGAATCGCACTCAGCCCCAACCGGCATGCAAAGGGACGCTGTGATTGGATGCGACGTCATTGTGGTTAAACATTTGGACTGAATAGCATTGGTTTTGCCACTATATGTTAAGTGCTTAGAAGCCGTGTGGTTCTTAAACACGAAATCTTCTGCGTAGAAAATAGCCAGAAGTAGTCCATTGGAATTCTTTTATTTGTCCAGGCCTTAGAGGTCTGGATAGTTTGTCTCCAAAATTTATTAGTATCTGTAATAGGAAATGAACTATTATCGATGCTATCATACTCCTTGAATTTGTAAATTACTAAATTTTTTTGTTGGACTTCATTCTTAGAGATCCACTGTGTGCCTACTATCATATTTTCATTAAAATTTATGTAGCAAATCATCCTTAGAGATCCAATGTGCACCTACTTGCATTGTTTATCTTGCATGTAAAACCTGTATATTTCAAATTTACGTTAATTCAAAACTTTTATTTTCATCTAGTCTTGCATATGGCTGAGTATACTTGTGTATGTTATGTCTTTAGATCGTGATGCATTTTTAAGTTTGGATTCTTTCTTTGCTAATCAAAATGTCCGACTTTTTATAGCTGCTACTATGGATACGACTATTGGAGAAACTGTTGTTGAAGAAGATGTCGACCACCATCTTGGAAGAAGCACCACAGAGGATCAATATGTTCGACGAAATGAGAGAAGCACTGATGAAGGGTTGCCTGGTACCCACATACGAGGAAGCATTGTAGATGAACCTGCTTCTGCCAACGGCAGAGCAAATACGGTGCCTAATACTGCCTTTGGTACCACATCAGACGATCATATTGGTCGATTCATCGGAAGAAACATTGATGAAGAGTTTTCTGCTACCAATATTCAAGGAAGCATTCTAGACAAACCAACTTCTGCCGATAATAGACTAGTTATGGAGCCTAATACTGTCGTTGGTACGACATCTGATGTGGATGATACCTGTGAATCAGTTTTGGAGGATGCAGCTTGTGAAGTTGAACACCCACTCATTCTAAGAGGGGAGAAGGAACCTTTCACATATCTGGCTTGTCTGTTGGCCAAGTGGACTACACAGATGGACATCACACCATATATTCAAGGAAAAATTAAGGTTCTGTATTACATCGTTTTTCCTCTTTTGTTCTAGGTACATATGTTGAACTTCTGGTCTAGATGGAGCCACACCTTTGCAAACTGTACAGTATTTTTGCATAATGAACCATCACGTTTCTGTAATTTGATTGGTCTTTTTTCCCATTAAATGTAAACTATAACTTTTGTTATTACTGGAAGTCATATTTGAATGGTTTCGTGCTAATTTCTAACTTCTTTCATCACAAGAAAGTTATACTGGTACTTGTCCTATCCTCTATTGTCTTATATGGTAGCTACTACTTGAGTATCACTTTATCTAATTTAGTTTTCCCTCAAAAACTTTTGAGGTAATAGTTCAAACTTTTCATTTACGCCTTATATAACTCCCATATTGGAAAGAGAGAAGTCTTCCTTTCCCTTTTTAAGAAGCGGACTCGGACAACGCGTAAAGGGGCTTTGAAAGAGTGCGCCTATTCTTCGAGCAATTTTCAACAATTGAACCTTCACATATTTAAGTACATATTTACTTAGTACATGTCTGGTCTGTTTCCGTTCGGCCAGGCGGGTCTGTTCCCTGAATGTGTTCTGTAAGATACACTTCCATCTTTTGCACAATCTCCCCCTCTTTCACTTTGTGAATTTTCCTTTTCTTTCACTAATTCCTGGGAAAGCGCTAGTGTTCTTGTTTGCTGTTTAGACATTGCAATCCATAAAACAATTGGTTTTGCTGTATCCTAGAGATAGATTTGCATAATTCGGTTGCACCAGTGTTTTAAAACCCAAAAACTCGACTCGACTAGACGCGAGACCTTGCCGAGTAGAGTCGACTAAAAAATTCGGCCAAAACTCGTCCTACTAGTTGTACCTAAAACTCAAAAAATATAATATTACTTTAATATTTACTATCCCCATTTAAAATAATTAAATGAAAAATGATACAAGGTACCTAAAATGACATTATATATATACACAACTATAAATATGATCTATATAGATAATTAAATTAACAAAAAATATAAAAATAATTAAATTGGAGAGAGGCAGACACCCTTTTCTTATTCTCCTTCTCTTTATCTTCTTCCTTCTTTCCTTCTCCTTCTCTTCTTCGTTAGTCGCGGGGGGGGGGGGGGGGGGGGGTTTGATCTGCAGAGGTGAACCCTCATTTCACTATAGCAGATGGGAGATTGAATCGAAGTTCTAGTGCCAAGTTTAGTTACATAGGAATTTGAAGATGAAAATATAGTTTTACATGCCAAAAGGGAAATTTTATTCATACCCCAAAAATCTGTAATTAGCCCCCGTATCCCTAGCGTTTCTCAATAACTTACTCAACAATCCCTTAATACCAACAATGCCCTTTTTTTTTGTACCCCAAACCCCAAAGCCCCTGCTCAGCGTCTTTTGTACCCCCAACCCAACCCAATGTTTGTTTAAACTTAGCCCAAGCCCAACCCGTCGGGTTGGCCGGGTTGTGCGGGGTGGGTTTGGGTTAGCCCGTCCAAAGTCGGGTTGGGTTCGGGTTGGCCCGCCCAAGTTACAGCTAGGGGTGGCAATGATTCGTGTCGGGTTCGTGTCGTGTCTAGTTTAGTGTCGTGTCCAAAACCCCTAGACCCGAACCCGACCCGTTTAACTAATCGTGTCTAGATCCTTAACCCGTACCCGACTCGCTAATAAACAGGTAGACACGATAAGACCCGGTAAGACCCGTTTACCACTCGGATCTATTCAGTTGACCCGATCCGACCCAATCCGACTTGACCCGACCTGACCCGAAAGGCCCACTGGTATTATATATTATAGTTTCGGATTGCTGGTAGACCCGACCCGACCCGACTCGACCCGTCCCGTTGAATACTAAACGGGTCTTCCCGGGTCTACCGTGTCCAGACCCTAAACCCGGACCCGACCCGTTTATTAAACGGGTCTATCGTGTCGACCCGTTTACGACCCGAACCCGTTTAGCCTTGACCCAGACCCGCTAACTTTGTGTCGGGTTCTGTCGGGTCGAGGAGAAATAATTCGGGTTGGGCTCGGATTAGCTCGCCCAAATTCGGGTTGGGTTCGGGTTGGACTCGGATTGGGTTCAGGTTGGCCCGCCCAAGTTGCAGCTCTACTTGTGCTTTCAAGTATCAGCCAACTGGAAGTGGGCCATTGCCCGAAAGGTTTCGGGAGACCCGCCGATCTCAAAAAAAAAAAAAGTATCAGCCAACTGCATGGGGTTTATTTAAGAGTGGGGTGTATTCAAGAGTGCATATAATTGGGGTATATTTAAGGGGATATGTGTTTGATTGGGGTATAATCAAGTTGGGGCGGGCCATTTAACTGGGGGGTATTGAAGGTGGGGTGTAAGGGGGAAGGGTATTTTTGGGATAGGAATGGGGTATGAAAAAAAAAAAATGGGGTGTGTTCAAGTTTGTTGGAAATGGGGGCTAATTACAGATTTATGGGGTATGAATAAAATTTCCCCAAAACTATAGGGATTTTTTGACATATACCCCCATTTTTATGTCGAAATTTGAGTTACACCCCCACTTTTCCAAAAATTTGATTTTACCCCCCGTCACTTGACCGTGAGCGACTTGTTAAAAATGGGGGTGTAACTCATATTTCGACATAAAAGTGGGGATGTAAATCAATAAAAAAGACCCACTTTTAATGGGTTGCTCACGATCAGGTGACGAATTGGGGGCTAGGTCAAATTTTTAGAGAAGTGGGGTCTAACTCAAATTTCAACATAAAAGTGGGGGTGTGAGTCAAAAAAACCCAAAACTAAATTCTTACATGAATAAGTGGAGAGTCTTAACTTGACACAACTCATGTGATCCGGAAACTCGATAAAACTCAGTTGAGTCGCCCGAGTTACTCAGCCAGTTGTTGCCAGACCGAGTTTCCAACCGAGTCGACTCGGAATTAAAATGAGTCAAGTTGACTTGGCCGAGTTTCGAGTTGACTCTGGGTTGCACCATTAAGATTCGATCCTCACTTGTGGCTTTACTGTCTTACTGCAAGATCCATGGCTAAAAGTCTTCATTCCTTCTCTTTAGCCCACTCAATTTCTAACTGGTAAATGTCTTTGCATGAGAATGTAAAATACATTTTGCACAGTGAATACTGAAATTTAAGTTGTAACTGAGGTCTCTTTGTCCATGCAAACTCTCTAAAAATTCAGTCAAAATATATCCGTCTTATTTGAATGCTTATTAACAGTACAAAGAGCAATTCATATTAAATCGATGTGACCTTCCAACTGTCGTACATTTGTTGTAGTTCTTCCCTTCTGAAGGGACATGCTTAAAAGTTCAAGATGCAATATAAAAATGTTTCAGTGCAATTAATACAAAAAAGATGTGGATATGAGACATCTTTGTTCAAACTTAATTTGCTGGTTACATACAATTAAACCAAGTATAGTTTCATATAATCCATCAGATTTAAAATAATTTTCTTTAAGTGATGGTGAAAACTGAATAGTTTGCTTATTAGTAAAATTGTTGAGTCTCATTTGTTCTTGATAGTTTCAAAGCTGATAAGGCTGCAATGTTTCTGCAGTGTTTTTTGACTAGCGTCAAGGGATTTCAATTCAAACAAAGGAGTACATTTGAACTACATGTGTATGTTGATGATGGAAGTCTCATTTCTGAGGTCCTCATTGATCACCGTGTGAGTTTTATTTATATCTTCTCTGATTCTGTTTATGACACTTAAATATTTTTTTGACATTTCATTGGAAATCTGCATTCTTCAGGTTGTACAGAAGGGTATAGGATACTCTCCTGACGAGGTCACTGCTGCTCTTTCTTCTTCAGACAAGAAAATAGCTGCAGATATGAGGGAGTCCATGAAGAGATTCCAGCTTTTCTTGGCTAAATTTGAGGTCAGTTACATTTAGAGAGAATATTTTTTTTAGATTTTGCTTTGTTGGTGGTGGTTGTGCTGGTGCTCCTAGAAAAAGGAGCACATGAAGGAGAGGGGGATCTATGGATTAAATCTTTCCATGTAATGCATTGGATGAGAAAAATGAAGGTCCCAACCATAAACCAAAAATGAACTATAAATAAACACTTGGAAGGCCAGGTTTCTCAATGACAAACCCTAGAGGTCATATACCTATCAATAAACACCAATTCTCCATTCTCTACTCTTGTATTTATACAATATTTTGCTTTCGTTTATTTGATTCCCATTTTAAAGTTAGAAAGTCCTACGTGGTACCCTTTGATGTAACCATCGTGGTCTTGAGAATGAAATAATCCTAAAGATATAGTTATGAGGTCATCAATGTTATATGGTTTAGAATGTTGGCTATAAAGAGGGCTCAAGCACACAACATGAACGTAGCATGATGAGGAGTTGAGGTGGATGTGCGGTAAGGTTAGGAGGGATAGGGTGTGAATGAGGATACAAGGGAGAGGGTATCCAAGAGCATGGAAGACATGGGAAACAATAAAGAAGATCCAGGGGATGATTCCCATGCGTTTCAACTTATGTGTTGAAGAAGAGAAGGAGAAATGGGGGGGGGGGGGGGGGGTCGCAAGTCTTTTTCACGGGAAAATTCCATTCAGGATTTTTGTGTGACAGAAATAAAGGGGACGAATGAAAGTGGGACCTGCGATCCCTTTTTTTAATACGAAAAAGTGTCATACGACTCGTGCATGGTGAAAAAAAGGTGGGGTATCAGCTAGCCCAATTTGAAATAAAATAAAGCCTTTTGAAGGCTTTTTAAAATTATTAAGGGAAACCTCCCACTTGCTTTAAAGCTTAGCTTTTAATGACTTGCTTGTCTTCACCATCGGATGCATTATCCGATGCCTCCTGCCATCGTGCATGTCACAATCTTATTCATCCACTTAAAATAATAAGCGGCTAACCCAAATAGTCTTATTGGGTGTGACAATCCCGCACTGTAGGCTAATATACAAATAAACGTACCATATGGTAGCAAACAAATAAAAGTTGTAACAAGCAATCCGACTATCCGATCTTTGCCCGTAAACAGGTGATGGAATCACAAAATTTAATGTCTTCAAAGTAAAGCATAAAAACAATGATCAAATAATGCTCGTAGCACGATCCGGCTACATAGCCTACATCAATATGCCCCTCCTTCCGAGTTGTCATGTTCAGGTTTTCGATATCAATTTTAGGGGATTGACACCAAGTTGATAGTCGGTTGAAAAATTCTTGTCAATTGTCTTTTTAATTGACCATGTTAGGGTACCATTTTGCCATAGGCTTAAACTATTAGGGAATGAACCTACACTGAATGCATGCTAACGCCCCCTCACGTGCGACACTCTCTCGCACGTGAAGAAGTAAACTAATGGGGGGATAAACAAATGAAAGTAACAAAATTTGAACCAATGATATTCGGAAACTAGAGCTCTGATACCATTATTAACTAACTAACTCATCTAAAATCTCAAGCTATTAGAGAGTGGGACCAACAATGTATATCAAAAGGCTTAACACCCCTTCGTACGTGTGGTCTCCCACGGGAACAAATATCGTGGAATTGCACTGGAACCAATGTTTTAAAAAGTGCTAAGCAGACCTAAGGTGGTAGGGGAGTTCTAAGGCGCTAAGGCGGAAGGGGGATGCCTAGGCGGGCGCCCAGAGATTGAGACACCCAAAATTTTATAAAACATTTTACTCGGAATTTGCATAACAATTATTTTTACAATGTTATCTTTCTTCCAGGAGTTCACAATAGGTCAAGGGTGCCACTATCATCACTCTTTCAGCTGGTCACAATGGGTCAAGGGTAGACCTATCAACAGATTGGATATGAACAAGATTTATCTATATCCGGATCCGATCCGTTAAGAAACAAACTGAATCCGATCCGATCTATTAATCCGACGGATCATTATTTGATGGATCCATATCCGATTTGTTTAATTTTCGGAAATCCGATCCGATCTATCGAGATGCAACAAACAACAAACTAGTCCATATATGAACAAGCACAAAAGCGGCATCTCTCTCTCTCTCTCTCTCTCTCTCTCTCTCTCTCTCTCTCTCTCTCTCTCTCTCTCTCTCTCTCTCTCCCTGTGAAAAGTTTTACCTATGCACTAGAGTTCTAGACTATGCAGAAACAAACATATGCTATGAGATATGACTGAGTTCTTTGTTCATCAAAATTAAAAGATTGCAAGCTTAAGATTCTATGTTAATTTGTGATGCAAAGAACAACTCTGCACATCTTTCGTATTTCTGAGTACCATTCAATGATGACTAATAGCATTTGTGTTTTTCTCTTTCTCTTCAAGCTATGCAGTAAAAAATTGGTTGGTTAATAACATCAATTCTTCATCAACCTTACTATGCTTTCCTGTAAAAGTGAGAACAAGACAGTTGACCGTGTCAAAATAAAAACCTTGTCAAGAAAATGACAAATCCCATATTCTTAATATCTCAGTACATGCCCAAGATCAAACAAAAAGACAAGAAAAGAAACCACTTCAGTTGATCTCATATCCTTCCAAAAAACAACACTTGAAGGCGGGCACACCTAAATCACCAGATTCACCACTCCATAACCTGTAAAATTTTGGAAGTCTTAATTTAACTTCAAAATATTACAAAACAGTTTTTTAATAAATATAACTTCCTTACATAGTTTGGATTGAATAGAACTCATATCTTCACTTTTGAATGTCCTCATTTGGAGATTCCACAGCATGTTCTACATGAAAAAAGTAATTTATTAATAACTTATTGCAACAAAGAACTTAAAATAACTAGCTTGACTTTATAAACAATAAAAATACTTAACTTTTAAATTTTCGAGATAGAAGCCAATCTTTTGTAGTCATCAGAGCCTCCACAATGTCCGGAAGTAAGGAAGCACGAGATTCATCAATTACTCTGCTGCCTACACTAAACACTGCCTCAGATGCAACAGTAGTTGCTAGAATGGCCAAAATATCACGAGCCATTCTTGCTAGGGTAGGAAGTTTAGCACTATTTACTTTCCACCAATGCAAAATATTAAAATTTTCATTTCTAGTAAATATTGGCCCTCCAAATACTGCTCTAATTTTGACTTTTGATAAGCAAGTACATTGGAAGATCGAGATTGCACATACCATGTATCAAAGCCACTATTCATGTCATCATTAAGAGCCTCAGAAGCATTACCACCACTGAAGCTATTATCTCCCTGAACACCATGAGTTGATTCACCCTCATCATACTCATTAATAAGATCAAAAAGAGCACTACAAACTCTTTGAACATGTGTAGCAGCATCATTACTATGGATTCTATCATAATAATACTCCACGAAATCCATCTTAAATTTTGGATCAAAGACCACAACAATTGCTAATACCAAACTGCACTCCCAATATTTTTCAAATTTTATTTTCATTGGGCCGGTCATCAAACGAAGAAAATTACAACCAATAGTCTCCCATTCAGTCAAACACATTTGAATGTGATTAATGTCAGGAAAGAAAACATTTGAAGTTGGAAAATTAGTACCAGAAAATGATTTGTAGCATTATAAAAGGTAGGCAGGCAACCACTTATAACCCTTGCCACTTCTCAGTCCTCATTAGAAGGATTGAACTTGTAATTTTGATCCGTTTGCGCTAGGTGACATAGTTCATCTTTCATTTCCAACGCACGTTCAAGCATTAAAAAAGTGGAATTCCACCTAGTGGGGCAATCCATCTTTACTTTCTTTTTTATCCCGCAACTTTAGTTGGCTCTTTGCATTGTTAAACTTTTGTGTAATTGTGTTGTATAAGATCTTTTTAAGTACTTCACAGTTTCTCGAACCATATAAGCAAAGTCCCCAATCACTTGTAGCCCATCTTGAACAATCAGATTAAGAATATGTGCACTACAACCCGTGTAGTCAAGTCGTTAAGGCGGACTCAAGGCGCTTAACCTTACTGGCGCCTGAGGCGAGAGGCGAGGCAAGCGCCTGATTGAAATAACTCAAATAAGGCGTGCAAAAATATTATATATATATATATATATATATATATAAATTATAAAATAACTAGTTGAAACAAGTGCTGGCAGCTCCTCATGCTGGGATTATTTTCTAGGGTCATGGGATGAGTTTGGATCTCCTCCACTCGGTATCCTTAGTCGGTGGGCTCGATGCACATCACAGCCGTATGCAGTTGGCTGGAGTACGCTGCACTTTCGGGTCGCCTGCTATTGTGCGGTTTTGATGCGCACAGATCCACCGACTGGGGCCGACCAACTGGAGAAGATCTGAACTCCCATGGATGAACCCTGATCCCTAGGGGGATGCCTTGTAAAGTTGGCAATCCAAAAGTTGGCAAACTAGTTGGCTACCTAACATTTCATTTTTTCCTATAACCTTATATGGTCAATAGGTTAGAGCCAAAACTGAATCACAACTGTCTGACCGGTGAATCACACTTAGCATGCAAAAGAACAGGTGTGATTCAAGTTTGGATTCAATTTAAACCATTAATTAAATGAGGCGGGCGCCTCCATCGCCTCACGCCTGGAGCGCCTCTTGCCTCAGGCGGGCGCCTTGCTCTGCCTAATATTCCTGTTGCCGCCTCGATTCAGGCGAGGCGCTCAAGTCTCGCCTTGCCTCGCCTCTCGCCTTAGGCGAGCGCCTCGGGTCGCCTTAACTACACTGACTACAACACACATGAAATAAATCCCCATCCAAATGTAGCAAAGACTTATCACAAAGCCAACTTTTCAAGCTTTTTACCATCGCATCACTAACACTTGCATTGTCAGCTACCATAGAAAACAACTTCTTGTCTAGATTCCATTCCAAAATCAAATCTGTGTTATATCTAAAAGGGTTTATGCTTCATGTGGATATTCTATACATTTATAATCAATAATTCTTTTGTTCAATTCTCAGTCATCATCAACAAAATGTGCTGTCAAGCATATATATCCAATATCTTGATGATCAGTTATCCATATGTCAGTAGTAAGGGTGATCCTAGCAGAAAATTGTTCAAAATAATTATACTTCTCTTTTTTATGCACTTCTAGGATGTCAGCTCTTACGGTATTCCTGGACACAAGTTTAAACATTGGTTGAAGGCCTTTTACAAATGTCTCAAAATATTCATGTTCAATCATGTTAAATAGATAGTTATGTTTAATAGCCATCCTCGCAAAATCCATCCGACTTTTCTCTTGGTCAAACTTATGAGCTTGACCTTTAGTAGCTAAGTTGGAAATATTCTTGGTCACGGATATCATTTGTTGACCAATGTCTCTAGAAGTTCTTGCTACACATCTAGTCAAATGTCTTCTTAGGTGGCTAGTTCCTTTACTACTTTCTCCCACAAATACCTTTTTACAATGCTTACATTTTGCAATGTCTTCCCCTTTCGGTCCTTTTGATTTTTCAAAACCTTGCCATACCTTAGATGTCAACTTCTGTTTCTTAGGAGAAGTTTGAGCTGAGCTCGAAACATCATTCACTTCGATGACGTCCGCGTCACTATCATGTCTATTAGGTTGAGACATTTCTCTAACAACTCAGCAACCCGAAAAAAAAGAAGAATGAATTAATAAAATAAGATATATATATATATATATATAATTTTATAATGAAAAAAATACCTTATCTATTTGAGTAAAGAAACTGAAAAAAAATTAACTGCACTATTTTTTTTGGTAAAAAGCTGAACTAACTAATTTGTTCATGTTCATGTTCTTTGTTCTTTGAGAACAAACAAGCAAAGACACATTAAAATTATATAACAAAGTTGTGCCCCAACACCAATGCATAATCACAAGATTCACGACCAAGCAGGCTAGCACAATCTATCATCACTTCATGTAGATGAAAAATTAGAAACACTTTAATTTTTATTTACATCAGTGCATACAAATTTTCACCATCAAGTATAAAGTTAGTAACCTACCTTGAGGTTTCAAGATCATGGATTCATTGCCAAAGATCATATCCTGGAGTCAAAGAGTAAAATATTTCATTATACAAAAAAAAATCCCTTAGGTAGGCACAAAACCAGCATTGCAATGAAATTGTTTAAGTCAGAGAAATCACGCTTACATTAAAAATTTGGGATCCAAAATATATTAATTGAAAATAAGAGACTTGGAACTTTGGAGGGATATGAAATATTAAAATTAAAAAGGAAAAAGATTTGAGCGACAGGGTGGGGACAAGATTTTTCTTTGGTTACTTGGAAGAACACCGATAATGGGGGGAATAAGATCTAGAATTGAGATCGCGAGCCCATGAAAAGAAAAATTAAGTAGGCCGCGAATCACCTTTCACAACTCATCAAACGGCAGGGGTTTTGTCAAAAAATAAAATAAAATCATCAAACGGCAAAGGCGACTCGGACCTTTGGCTAATTGGCTGTACAACGAGATCTCCCAAGGTACATCACGAATCACGATCCCCACCTAATTTGTGATTTCTTGCTTTAGTAATTAAATAATGGCTGATTTGAGGGGCTGACATCCCACATTAAATGAGTACAACTGTACAAACGTTGAGCCAAAACAATGAAATCATTCTACTATTTCAACTTCCTTTACTTCCTTGATTTCCATCTATTATTCTGTCTATTAAATATCATATACCTGCACATGTATGTTATGCCATACTTATTATCGGATCGGGTTTGTAACGAGTCGGATTATCCTAAATGCTAAATCCATATCCGATTTGTTAAGCAATCGGATTATCGGATTCGAACTATTATTGGATTTTAATAGCTATCCATATCCGATTTAACGGATCAGATTCGGATCAAAATCCGATCCATTGACAAGCCTAGTCAAGGGAGCCACTACATACTAGTACTAGTTAAAAAATAAAAAAGATAAGATTAAAATGAAGAAAATGAAGAAGACGAAAGGGAGAAATGAAACTTACGAATGACTGCTTTTGACGATAACATTGACGATCTTTCTCTTATGCACATCAATGAAAGCGGGTCTCAACTTAGGCAAATGCGGTCTAAGGCCCAAAATGCCTAGGCGGGCACTCGAATTGCTTTTTAGAATAGTTGCTGGAACAAATGACTATGGGAGAATAAGAATATAGGGAGAATGAAGGCATAATTGCACCTTCAAGGTATTTGAACACATGACCTCCTACTTCGATACCATCTTAAGGAACCATTTCACCGAAAAGCTTAAGCTGTTAGGGAAAGGATCAACCATGTATATCACGCTAACAGACCCCATATTGATGGGATAAGACTTGGATGATGAAAATGATCATACTATTATATACACCAGCCAATGAATACTGGTATTGGCTAGAATTTGTACTTTTTTTTGCCTCATGATCTACCATATGGTCAATTGGCCTTTGAGTTTTCTTGAGATGCCTCTCTCATGTCTCATGGTTTGTCAGGTTTTTGACACCAATCTTAGTGCGTTGGTGCTAGGTTGAAGCCAATTCCATTTTTTTTTTGGGACAATTGTCCTTATAATCGATGCTATCGTGATGGAATAAGACTTGGAAAAAAAATGATGATGCTAATGTTTAGTTTGCAATGCATAAAACTGAGTAGAAGGTTTTAAAACTGTTAATCTATCGCGTATCGGTCTTGACAATGCCGAGCTGACTCGATATTTGGAGAGAGCGCAACGCAAGAGTATTCTCTGGCAAGGAAGCTTCGGTCTCAACTTTCTGGTCCAACTTTGTCTCGCTGATTCATAGTTGGTCTCCAGGTTTTCCTGTCAAACTCTCGGGTCGAATCTTACATTTTCTTTGTAATCTTTGACTTTTTCCTCTATTAATAAAAGCTTGGGGTACGCTTAACCCCATCCTCTCCCCCTCAGAGAGGAATTTCTCAAAAAAAAAAAAAAAAATGCCGAGCTGACTCGATATCATCCGGTTCAGGGCGTACCAATTTCGGCCTTTTTTAAAATCAAATCCATTACATTTTTTTTAAATTTCAGCAGTTACGGCCCGGCTTTGTTGGTCGATATTGGATTGACTTTGATGATCCATACCGCTACTTACCGTATAAGTCAATACAAACCAAGTATCGGTACCAGCCGGTGACTCGGTACCAATCAGTACAAACCAAATCATACTGGCTAGTACGACTCGGTATCGGCCGAGTTTTGAAACCATGATCATTCCATTGCACCATAATGGATTGTATGTTTTTGGTGTTGTTTTCGTTAAAAATTAATAAATTATACTGCAAGATTATTTAAATTCTGTGTGCTGGTTAGCTGCTTTACTTCCACCTTTTAGAGTTCTCCTAAAATTCTGTTAATTGACACAGTCACAACCGTAGACAATACCATATATGTACATATCAATGTGTAGGTGCACATTTTTTGTGATGTCCTAGGACGAGTTGCTGTTTAGATAATCCTGTATCATGTTTTCTATTTGATACTTGTCATTTTTAGCTTTATCATAGTACAATGTTTGCGGGTATGGTAAGCATACAATTATTACATCATACATTTATAGTAGTAAGCACATAACCTTGAAATCAGTATGATCTTAAATCAAACTTGTTTCGTACTCATGGTCAATGATGTCTCCAGTTATTGCAATAGAATCCACTTGGAGCTTCACAACTAACTTTAGATACTCATATCTAAAAGTAAAAAGTATAGAACCCGTAGTCCTGTAAGATATGCTCTCAATATAAATAAAGGTTTCAGTACCCATGTGCAATGTTCCCAGCTATTTTCATGTCTTTGTAAAATTCATATGCAACTGTCTAACATGTCTTTATTTGAGTTATAGGGTACAATGCTTGTGGAGATAAATAAGAAATCTTCTCTTCCTGTTGCCCTTGAAATGAACCAGGGTTGTTCAACATCTGATGCATGGATGCTCCTTAGAAGATTGAAGAAGTTCACTACTCCCCAAAAACCACAGCATAGTCAATTGAAACCGTTGAATATATCCCCTTGACGGGTGATACGGCTTTTTCGTTATGGTTATGTCATGTTTGTACATGATGGGAAAGGTCCACAAAAGTTTTCGCTGGAGCTATTCAGGATTAGCAAAGGACGTCACTCAAGTCTGGACTTTTATGCCAATAATGAGAGCTTTCCCTTAAGCTAAATTTTTTCTATCAGGGTCTCAAGCAGTGCGGCTATTGGCAGTAATAACTGTACTGAGTACTGAGGGTAAGCTTTTCGTGCTTCTGTTTTTGGTTGCATGCCATGAAAGGTGATTATTAGATTCAGTTTCGTGAACACAAACAGTGGTTCTGCTGAGGTCACTATTGGTTTTTTTTTTGATGGTACAGGATGATCGATGTTAGGCCTTGTATGGGTAAATTATACACACACCCTTGCTATGGTGAGGTACCATCTCTCTCTGCTAATAAAACTCGAGTTTCATTCCAAAATATGATTGTTGGAGTTACACCTTTAGATGTTTACCCATTCGCATTTAATCTTGATGATTATTGTAGGAAATTATAACATGGATGATGGGTACTTTTGTGATTTTCTGCAGGAGTATATTTGTAGCTTTCTAGTAGTTTATATAAAGAGGGGTACCCCTAGGTTTTGGGGAGTACTAGAGTTTCAGGTCTCTCTCTCTCTCTCTCTCTCTCTCTCTCTCTCCATGGTATCAGAGCGTGATTATCTGAAACCCTAGGGTCCTCTCCTCGCTAAAAATCGAAGCCTCGCTTCTCCAGTGTGCCTGTTTTGATGGTTCTTGGAATCTCCACATTCTCTTTAAACCCTAATCCTTACATGTTGCAAGACTAGTCCGACTCCCCATTCTTCAACACTATGGTCACGTACAATTGTGCTGCCGAGGTTTCTTGAATGCAACACCATCAGCTACCGCTGATTCACCACTCCTACTCCCCACTCGTACGAATCGTTTACAACTTATCACCCCAAATCCCCTGGACATGTGTCCATAGTAGTGATGCCCCGACCAACACCGGACACCCAGCCATTCCAGCATTGCCGATTTGCCACCCGTAACAAATGTGCTCAGTACCACATGCCTCGCCCTCACCCTGGACCCCAGCCACAACACTACCTCCCACCGCCCCGTAACGTTCATAACACTGCCTGTCCCTTGTGCTACCGTTCCTCAATCCGGGAATAATATTTTTGCCAAGAATTTTCTGTGGCATGCTCTTCTTGGTCATCCTTTTTTTTAGATCCTTGAAATTTTTTGTTCAACATTCCATTTAGTGCATTGGAGTTTCTTCAGTGCCAAGTTTGTCGATTGTTGAACTATGGAAATAAATTTCGTTATTCCATGTATGAGACTACAACTCCTTTTGAAATTGTGCATTATGAAGCATGAGGTCCTTCACCTGTGATCTATGGTTTGGTTATCGGCACTTTGTTTTGGTTTTATTGATAAATACTCATTTGTACCTAGATATATCTTATCAAAACTTGAGATTTGGTAGCCTGAATTGTGCCAAGTTTTCCACAGGATTATTGAGACATTGTTTTGAATGAAAGTTGAGATCCTTTAATTTGAGAATGCAAAGGAGTATTATGAATGTTCTTAAAACATTTTCTTAGAGGATCAGGTGAAACCGCAATATTGGTTTCTCCTTAGTTGCCTTATACTTTGACAGCCCAAAACAATTTCTCGGATAGTGTGCGTGAGTCCTGGCATTTGGTTATACTTGAGTGTGATTGCATACTTTTACATAACCCATTGAAGATGTCGAAGACAGTTTGCAAGCTTAAGTTAAAACCATGCCAAAGCAATGTAAAGAACTTATCAGGAATATTGCATGCATATTTCTTTATGAGATTAGGATTACAATGATTTTATCGGAACATAGATCGAATCTCTTGTGTGCGTGTTTTCATCGTATCAAGAATGCATTGTGTTTTAAACTTCGAGTTTTATTGTTTATATGCATTTTCATCTTTGCACATAGTTTAAAATGTGTTTACACTCTTTTGTTTTCAAAAACCATGATTTTTATCATCACATATTTGCCGGTTTTTGAATTGACCTTCGTTTTGAACTTTCAGAGGTCAAACGTTATACTGAGGCTTCTCGCATGTATATGGATTCAATGGAATAAAACCTAGAGAAGGGGCTGTGTAAATAGGTTTACCAAAAATTTTAACAATCAATTTTACAATTCAATTTACCCACACAAAGTAATCAGTTTGCACAATATATCAGCTGTATAAAATAAGAATACAATAACCATTCACAACATTTTATCGACCAACTGCTTTGCACCAACGTATGAGTCCCATCAATCCATAGTCTATTCTACTAATGGATCAATCCACTCTACTCAATTACAAATAAATGCACACAAGATTTTATGTGGTTCGGGAACTCCCTACTCCATGGGGCTTGCTCCCAGGTGCATCTAGAAGAATTTGACGCAAAGATACAAGGTCCGAATCTACCTCCTACTGGACTCTAAAGAGGTAGTGGGGTGTGCAAGTACACACATGATGAGGAACCTAAACCTAAAGAAATATACTTGGAAAATGGATCAATACACGCAATTCATTAAGTGAGAAAATTTTAGACTCTAATAAGTGAAATCGATGCAAGAAATAGAGATTTAGAAGAAAACGATGAAGAATTTGGTTATCCAATATGAGAAACCTCACAAGGGAAAAACCCCAAGATAAACCTGGGGCTCTCTCTCCATAATTGGGTCACAATTCCCTTTAATCCTTTCTCCTAATTTCGTGCATAATATTTTCGTATATAAGTCTCTTAAATCTGCACACCAAACAAAAAGATCCAACGAAAACGAGGGGAAACAGAATGAGCTTGCTCTAGCAGGGGATTCAGTTTTAACAATCAACTTTCGCGTACTAGAAACTGGATTCTCCCAGAACAGTTGGAACTCGATAGTTTTGTTCTCAGTCGAGGTATAGAACTCAAAATTGTCCTTTTTTCTATGTTTTTTTTTAAATCTATGAAATAAACAAATTATAAAAAGGAATTTGTTTTATCAATAAACAAAATAAAATAAATCGAATTTACTATGTATCACAATTTTATTGCTAAATTAAACACGGGTCAATCGTGGACCAACGATCGATCAATTAGTCACTTACGAGCTATTAAGTGTATGCGAGGTTCAGGTTTGATCAATAGATGATCGATCAGCTGCAATAATGTGAATTGATCATAAAAAAGAGTTCAAACATGGGACAATTGATATGTGCCAGGACGAGTCGCTCAATGCATACTAGCTGAAATTCCAATTTTTTGAATCCTATCAAAAATCCAAGTCTTGAAACAAGTCATGAATATTCTACATCACATTTCATGATCATAAAACATTTAAAACGACACGAATATTTTCCAAATCAGAGGACAATTCACAGCAAAAACAAACTAAACTTGAATGCAAAGCGTATAACCTATATGAACGACACAACATGGGTTATTTATGGGTTCTAGGTCAGTTTACCTTTCCCTGAGGTGGATGATAAGTCTCTGAACTCCATAACAACTTCGAACATGAGAAACTTTTTTCCAAACGTCACTTCAAGTTCTCTCACCTGCCTTTAACTTGGGGCTACAAATGGACCAAGCTGTTCGTGCGTAGTTCACGAACAAGCTCGATAAAAGCTTGTTTGAGTTCGTTCGATTACTAATCGATCTAAGCCCAAGCCTAGAGTTTCGGCTCGTTTTATAAACAATTCAAGCTCAAACAGACCAAAGCTCGGCTTGGTTGGGCTCATGTACATGCTTGTTTAGGGCTTGTGAGCAAGCTCATGAGTAGGTTCATGAATAGGCTCATAATAGGCTTGAATGGACCAAACATATATAGTCTAAGCTTTAGACTAGGTCCAGAGTTCGCCGAACAAGTTTGATAAGGGATTATTCGTGTTTGTTCGATCACTAATTGAGCCAACCCTAGCCTGAAGTTTAGGCTCGTTTAATAAACGAGCCAAGCGAAACAGACCAAAGCTCGGCTCGTTTGCAACCCTTCACCTTGCGATCTTATCATTGCTGTTCATTTTACAATTATGTATTGTTGCCCAAATCACCCCTTTCATCAGTCCTCCAAAACCCTGAATTTCTGTTATAGAATTTCTAGAACATCAAGCATGTATTTTTTCAAATTTCCTCGATCATCCTCGTCCAATCACAAAACCCCACCTTCTACACCAAACAACCTTATTATTCCTGGACATTCAAGAGTTTCCTTGTACAGTGGGCAACTAAAGTTCTTGTCAACACTGCAGATAACCTGATCACACTTTACACAAGCCAGTCCTTTTGTTTTTTGTTTTTTTTTGTATTGAATCCCTTTTAATTACTTCATTTTGTATGCATATGAATCCGTTTTGTTGTGCAAATGGAACATCTCAACTAATGAAATTTCAATACGGTGTCAGCTTCGTTTCAACTGATCGAGGTTTCCACCGCAGCAGGTTCCATGTTGCACGCTGTCTTCATCGAGATGTAATTGACGAAGCAAATCACCGAGGCGGAGTGAGTAGCGGGGTGGGCCCTCGTCCATGGTCCATTACAAAATGTAGAGGTAATTGACTGGTAGGAAAGAGCAATGCTATTCAGCCATCCAGTTTTCCATCCTGATCAGGCCAACCTGATCACAGCCGCCCCTTGTCCCTGCAAATCGGGATGAGTGAGATTCACCTGTCGGGGTTGGGTGCAGCAGACGGCTCGTCGGGATAGTTTTCCATCCGGATCAGGCCATATATATATGTTAAAATGGAAGCCTCTCTCCCATGTGACATGTGGAAGTCTTTTAAAGAGCTAGAATTCTTCTGTGTGTGAATGCGGCTCTCTTTTAAATCCATGTAAAAACCTACCATAAAGATGATAAATTTTCATTCAATGGCAGTCAATGGTCATTTGATGTTAATCTCTCTCTCTAACAACTGAATCACACTCACTTCAGATTTCACACTTTTTTGAACAGTTGTGATGCTGTCTTTGCCAAATGGCGTGTATCAAGCACATTCGGGCATTGCCCGGGGTTCTTACTAGTATCTATACTAAAATGGAAGCCTCTCTCCTGTGTGACGTCTTTTAAAGAGCTAGAATTCTTCTTCCGCGTGTGAACGCGACTCTCTTTTAAATCTATTTAAAAACCTATCATAAAGATGATAAATTTTTATTCAATGACATTTAATAGTCGTTTGATGTTAATCTCTCTCTCTCTCTCTCTAACAAGTGAATCACACTCACTTCAAATTTCATACTTCTTCGAATAGTTGTGATGTCGTCTTTGCCAAATGGCGTGCATCAAGCACATTCGGACATTGCCCGGGTTTCTTACTAGTTCTGAAGGTAATTGAACTTGTTAATGAAGCTTATCACAATATTGAAATTGATATAATAATTAATACCGGCAATGTACAAAGCAGTAAACAAATCTTTAAAGTGAACACAAACCGATCAATACCGACTTCTCCACCTGCTTTGTATGAAAAAATAATATGAAATACTGGGGGTATTTTAGTCTATTTAATTATAGTTTTGAGAGGCTGATACCGTACGGGAGCCCTCCCATGATCTCGTTCCTAACGCCCCACTTCTTCCTTGTCGCACATGTGCATCAAGCCCACCTGCGGATAGGGGAGTTGGCAAAGCAATTGATGCTTAGGTCGGGAGGTTGTGGGTTCAATTCCTCCCCTCCTCGAGTTACACAGGAGTGTGTAAGGCAACTTCCGAGTGGGTTGGTGTGCATTATCGGGGGGATTAGTCTGAGCTCTAAGTGGGCTCATTGCCTGAAATGTTTCAAAACACCCGCTGGTCTAAAAAAAAATACTGATATAAAAAAAAACAGATATATTATCAAATATTATGAATCAAGTTGGGTACCATATCTAATATTTATACCATGGTTGCTAGTAGGGGTGCAATTTGGGTCGGGTGAAACCGAGAACCGATCCAACCTGATCTAAATGGGTCGGGTTGGTTTGGGTATTTTGACTAAATGGGTTGGTTCGGTTCCAAGTTTTGTGGACCCGACTAAATATGGGTCAGCTCCGGATTGGGGCTTAGGTAGACCTGACCCAGCCCGAGAACCAAACTTATATATATTAGTCCCAGGCCCGGCCCTGGGGGTAGGCGGGTAAGGCACCCGCCTAGGGCCCCCAATTAATGGGGGCCCCAACTGGCCCACAACCAAGTCTAATGTAAAAGGGGGGGGGGGGGGGGCGGCCCAATAGTCAATTCCACACCAAGAAGCCCTAACCGGCCAACCTGTGCGGTGCCCGCCTCTTCCAAAAAAAAAATGAATTGTGCGACTGTGCGGCGGACTGCGGGAGAGAAAGAAGAGGCTAGAGCGGTGAGACTCGAGAGGGTTACCAGCCGGATGCTGTGAGCCCGTGTCCTCTGATCGATCCCTCATTCCCTCGAGAGGGTTGCCGACTTGCCGGCCGGAAGCTGTGAGCCTATGTCCTCCAATCTATGATTCTATCCCTCATTCCCTCGCCGACGTCCTTGGTCCTGAGGGTCCTCCGATCGATCCCCGCCCACCACGATTCGATCTTCTCTTTTTTTGTTTTGTTGGGTAAAGTCGATCTCAGCACCATCACCATGTTGATAAAGATGAAATCATATGTTGATACTCATGTTGTGGTGGCTAACTACATGCAGGAATGAGGAATCATATGTTGATAAATTTTTTGAGGAAAAAAGATGAAATCTTTTGTCAGTCTTCATCTTGGAATTATTTGTTGATAAATTTCCTACCAAATGAGTGAAATGTGTCTTTCTTTTTGATAGTTTTTGTTTTGGTTCTTATATAAAATTTGTTCAAAATTTTCATAAGACCAATTTTTGTTCGACATCACGGAATGTCGGCCAATTCGATCGGAATTCAACATTCCGTTATTTTTGGGTACCTACTAAAGGGGCAATTAGGTTTCGAGTTATGGGTATGAGTATTGAGGTACCCATACCCATAGGGCCATACATAAAAGTAAATCGGGTAGAGTTCCTATACCAATACCCTACTCGGCCAAACCTTGTTCGGGGTACAAATTCTATACACATACTCGATGTTTCGGGTCAGGTTTGGGTCGGGTATTCGGGTTTTTTGAGTCTATTGCCACCCTTGCGTATTGGCATTTTACAATGATAATATTTATTTTTTATTTTAAATAATATGGCAAGAAATATTGGTTTTGAGAGTCTCATTGTGAATGCTGATGGCCTGATGTTGGCCGGTCTTGGTCATATGTATTTTTTTGAAAATACCTTTAGGATTTAAGCACTTAACTTTAGTTATATGTGTTTCTAAAATTTGAGTTTTCTAATATATTTCTAAAATCTGACTCTCTGAGTTTAGAATCAATGAATAAATTTGGATGCATACATAAATGAGCATGATGAAATCCCTTCTATTAAAGATTTTATAATTGTTTGTTTGGTCATTATTGCAAATGCAATAACTAATAAATTTTTAAATTTTGATTTTTAGATTGACATTCGTACGTTGCTACAAGACTTGCACTTCCGTCAATCAGGTTTCATTGTCCTCATGCCTTCTCGAAAGTACCGTTCTGGATTTGAAAAAAGGAAAAAGAAGCAAAAACGGAAGAATTTATTCAACCGCAAACTGGAGCTCATGATAAGTTTTTTAGTAGTAATAAACAAGCAGAGAGTTCAGCTGAAGATTTGGTGAATGAGGAACACATAAATGTGGATGATAATGAATATCATAGTCAATCTATGAATCAGAATGGTAAAGAAATCAAGAGTAGTAATGATCAAATTGAAGATTTCAATGCAGATCGTGGACTTTTAAATATTTATGATACAGATAATTGGGACAAGATTGATCAGAATTTCAGAGACTTATTAGTAGAAAGAGGACTTATAAAAGGTAAGGATATCAATTTTCTGAAAGATGGACTTAATAGATATTTCTCTTCCTCGCATTACATTCGTCAGTTGTCAAATAGATAGCAACAAGATAGAAAATGGCTAGTTTATTCAGATGTTTTGGATAGTGTATTTTGTTTTTGTTGTAAGTTGTTCAAACAAGACGAAAACAAGACTCAATTGGCTACTCAAGGATTTAAAGATTAGAAAAATCTTAGTCAGAGGCTTGGAAGTCATGAAACTGGTAATGAGCACATTAGCTGCATGAGAAAATGGGTTGAGTTAGAAAAAAGATTGCAAAAAAATAAAACACTTGATAAAAGTGTACAAGAACAAATTAACAAAGAGAAAGAACATTGGAGACAGGTATTACTGAGGATACTTGCTGTTGCAAAAACTCTTGCTAAAAATAATTTGGCATTTCGTAGAGACAATGAGAAGATTCATCAAGAGGACAATGAAATTTTTTTAAATATCATTGAAATGATTGCCGAATTTGATCCAGTAAAGCAAGAACATATTCGACATATTGAACGGCGTGAAATTCATTATCATTATCTTGGTCACAAAATTCAAAATGAATTGATACAAATGTTAGCGGGGGAGATCAAAAGTACAATCGTTACAAAAATTAAAAAAACAAATTATTTTACAGTTATACTTGATTATACTCCAGATGCAAGTCATGAAGAACAAATGTCTCTTGTAGTACGATGTGTGGATGTTTCAACAAGTCTAATAAAGGTATAAGAGTTCTTTTTATAATTTTTAAAGGTGGACGATACATCGGGGCAATGAATTTTTAGTGAACTTAAAGATGTATTGAGCAGGCCCAGCCCTGGGGGTAGGCTGGTAAGGCACCCGCCTAGGGCCCCCAATTAATGGGGGCCCCAACCGACCCACAACCAAGTGTAATGTAAAGGGGGGGGCCCGGCTCAATAGTCAATTCCACACCAAGAAGCCCTAACCGGTCAACCTGTGCTGTGCCCATCTCTTCCCAAAAAAATTAATTGTTAGACTGTGCGGCAGATGCGGCGGACTGCGGGAGAGAAAGAAGAGACCCGAGAGGCTAGGGCGGCGAGACTCGAGAGGGTTACCAGCCGGATGCTGTGAGCCCGTGTCCTCCGATTGATCCCTCATTCCCTCGAGAGGTTGCTGACTTGCCGGCCGGAAGCTGTGAACCTATATCCTCCGATCTATGATTCAATCCCTCATTCCCTCGCCGACGTCCTCGGTCCTGAGGGTCCTCTGATCGATCCCCACCCACCACGGTTCGATCTCCTCTTTTTTTGTTTTGTTGGGTAAAGTCGATCTCAGCAGCATCACCATGTTGATAAAGATGAAATCATATGTTGATACTCATGTTGTGGTGGCTAACTACATGCAGGAATGAGGAATCATATGTTGATAAATGTTTTGAGGAAAAAAGATGAAATCTTTTGTCAGTCTTCACCTTGGAATTATATGTTGATAAATTTCCTGCCAAATGAGTGAAATGTGTCTTTCTTTTTGATAGTTTTTGTTTTGGTTCTTATATAAAATTTGTTCAAAATTTTCATAAAACTAATTTTTGTTCGATATCACGGAATGTCGGCCAATTCGATCGGAATTCAACATTCCGTCATTTTTGGGTACCTACTAAAGGGGCAATCAGGTTTTGAGTTTTGGGTATGGGTATTGAGGTACCCATACCCATAGGGTCATACATAAAAGTTAATCGGGTAGAGTTCCTATACCAATACCCTACTCGGCCAAACCTTTTTCGGGTACAAATTTTATACACATACTCGATGTTTCGGGTCGGGTTTGGGTCAGGTATTCTGGTTTTTTGAGTCCATTGCCACCCTTGCGTATTGACATTTTACAATGATAATTTTTATTTTTATTTTTAAATAATATGGCAAGAAATATTAGTTTTGGGAGTCTCATTGTGCATGCTGATGGCCTGATGCTAGACGGTCTTGGCCATATGTATTTTTTTGAAAATACCTTTAGGATTTAAGCACTTAACTTTAGTCATATGTGTTTCTAAAATTTGAGTTTTCTAATATATTTCTAAAATCTGACTCTCTGAATTTAGAATCAATGAATCAATTTGGATGCATACATAAATGAGCATGATGAAATCCCTTCTATTAAAGATTTTATAATTGTTTGTTTAGTCTTTGTTGCAAATGCAATAACTAATAAATTTTAAAATTTTGATTTTTAGATTGATATTCGTACGTTGCTACAAGACTTGCACTTCCGTCAATCAGGTTTCATTGTCCTCATGACTTCTCGAAAGTACATTTCTGGATTTGAAAAAAGAAAAAAGAAGCAAAAAACAGAAGAATTTATTCAACCGCAAACTGGAGCTCTTGATAAGTTTTTTAGTAGTAATAAACAAGCAGAGAGTTCAGCTGAAGATTTGGTGAATGAGGAACACATGAATGTGGATGATAATGAATATCATAGTCAATCTATGAATCAGAATGGTAATGAAATCAGGAGTAGTAATGATAAGATTGAAGATTTCAATGAAGATTGTGGACTTTTAAATATTTATGATCCAGGTAATTGGGACAAAATTGATCAGAATTTTAGAGACTTATTAGTAGAAAGGGGACCTATAAAAGTTAAGGATATCTATTTTCCTAAAGATGGACTTGGTAGACATTTCTCTTCCTCGCATTACATTCGTCAGTTGTCAAATGGAGAGCAACATGATAGAAAATTGTTAATATATTCAGACGTTTTAGATATAGTATTTTGTTTTTGTTGTCAGTTGTTCAAGCAAGATGAAAACAAGACTCAATTGGCTATTGAAGGATTTAAAGACTGAAATAATCTTAGTTAGAGGCTTGGAAGTCATGAAACTAGTAATTGGCACATTAGCTGCATGAGAAAATGGGTTGAGTTAGAAAAAAAAATTGCAAAAAAACAAAACACTTGATAAAAGTGTGCAAGTACAAATTAACAAAGAGAAAGAACATTGGAGACAGGTATTACTAAGGATATTTGCTGTTGCGAAAAACTCTTGCTAAAAATAATTTGGTATTTCGTAGAGACAATGAGAAGATTCATCAAGAGGGCAATGAAAATTTTTTAAGTATCATTGAAATGATTGCCGAATTTGATCCAGTAATACAAGAGCATATTCGACGTATTGAACGGCATGAAATTCATTATCATTATTTTGGTCTAAAAATTCCAAATGAATTGATACAAATGTTAGCGGGAGAGATCAAAAGTACAATCGTTACAAAAATTAAAAAAACAAAGTATTGTACAGTTATACTTGATTATACTCCAGATGCAAGTCATGAAAAACAAATGTCTCTTGTAGTACGATGTGTGGATGTTTCAACAAGTACAATAAACGTAGAAGAGTTCTTTTTAGAATTTTTAAGGTGGGCGATACATCAGGGCAAGGACTTTTTAGTGAACTTACAGATGTATTGAGCAGGCTCGACCCTGGGGGTAGGCGGGTAAGGCACCCGCCTAGGGCCCCCAATTAATGGGGGCCCCAACCGGCCCATAACCAAGTCTAATGTAAAGGGGGGGCCCGACCCAATAGTCAATTCCACACCAAGAAGCCCTAACCGGCCAACCTATGCTGTGCCCGTTTCTTCCAAAAAAAATGAATTGTGCCACTGTGCGGCGGACTACGGGAGAGAAAGAAGAGACCCGAGTGGCTAGAGCGGCGAGACTCGAGAGGGTTACCAACCAGATGCTGTGAGCCCATGTCCTCCGATCGAACCCTCATTCCCTCGAGAGGGTTGCCGACTTGCCGGCTAGAATCTGTGAGCCTATGTCCTCCGATCTATGATCCTATCCCTCATTCCCTCGCCGACGTCCTCGGTCTTGAGGGTCCTCCGATCGATCCCCACCCACCACGATTCGATCTCCTTTTTTTTTTGTTTAGTTGGGTAAAGTCCATCTCAGCACCATCACCATGTTGATAAAGATGAAATCATATGTTGATACTCATGTTGTGGTGGCTAACTACATGCAGGAATGAGGAATCATATGTTGATAAATTTTTTGAGGAAAAAAGATGAAATCTTTTGTTAGTCTTCACTATGGAATTATATGTTGATAATTTTCCTACCAAATGAGTTAAATGTGTCTTTCTTTTTGATAGTTTTTATTTTGGTTCTGATATAAAATTTGTTCAAAATTTTCATAGGACCAATTTTTGTTTGACATCACGGAATGTCGGCCAATTCGATCGGAATTCAACTTTCCGTCATTTTTGGGTACCTACTAAAGGGGCAATCAGGTTTCGAGTTTTGGGTATGTGTATTGAGGTACCCATATCCATAGGGCCATACATAAAAGTTAATCAGGTAAAGTTCCTATACCAATACCCTACTCGGCCAAACCTTGTTTCTGGTACAAATTCTATACACATACTCGATGTTTCGGGTCGGGTATTTGGGTTTTTTGAGTCCATTGCCACCCTTGCGTATTGGCATTTTACAATGATAATTTTTATTTTTATTTTTAAATAGTATGGCAAGAAATATTGGTTTTGAGAGTCTCATTGTGAATGCTGATGGCCTGATGCTGGCCAGTCCTGGCGATATGTATTTTTTTGAAAATACCTTTAGGATTTAAGCACTTAACTTTAGTCATATGTGTTTCTAAAATTTGAGTTTTCTAATATATTTCTAAAATCTGACTCTCTGAGTTTAGAATCAATGAATCAATTTGGATGCATACATAAATGAGCATGATGAAATCTCTTCTATTAAAGATTTTATAATTATTTGTTTGGTCATTGTTGCAAATGCAATAACTAATAAAATTTTAAATTTTGATTTTTAGATTGACATTCGTACGTTGCTACAAGACTTGCACTTCATCAATCAGGTTTCATTGTCCTCATGCCTTCTCGAAAGTACAGTTCTGGATTTGAAAAAAAAAAAAGAAGCAAAAAACAGAAGAATTTATTCAAGCGCAAACTGGAGCTCTTGATAAGTTTTTTAGTAGTAATAAATAAACAGAGAGTTCAGCTGAAGATTTGGTGAATGAGAAACACATGAATGTGGATGATAATGAATATCATAGTCAATCTATGAATTAGAATGGTAATGAAATCAGGAGTAGTAATGATCAAATTGAAGATTTCAATAAAGATCGTGGAATTTTAAATATTTATGATCCAGGTAATTGAGACAAGATTGATCAAAATTTCAGAGACTTATTAGTAGAAATAGGACCTATAAAATGTAAGGATATCAATTTTCCTAAAGATGGACTTGGTAGACATTTTTCTTCCTCGCATTACATTCGTCAGTTGTCAATTAGAGAGCAACATGATAGAAAATGGCTAGTATATTCAGATATTTTGGATAAAGTATTTTGTTTTTGTTATAAGTTGTTCAAGCAAGACGTAAACAAGACTCAATTGGCTACTTAAGTATTTAAAGACTAAAAAAATCTTAGTTAGAGGCTTGGAAGTCATTAAACTGGTAATGAGCATATTAGCTGCATGAGAAAAAGGGTTGAGTTAGAAAAAAAGATTGCAAAAAAATAAAACACTTGATAAAAGGGTACAAGAACTGTGGGGGGAAATTTCTGAGCCGCCTTGATTGGGAATCTCACCCCACAGCCTTGATTGAATTTGATGGTTTGTAGCGTTAGAGAGATGGGAGAGTAGATAAAGAGAGTAGAGAGTGATGACACAATGATTGGTGACGGAGTTTGGTCTTACGACCTACGTCTCCGGGCGAGAGGTGCCACCTGATCTTCACTATAATTTGAGTAAATGATGGGTGAGCATTCTCTTGACAGGCCAAGAGAAGCTTTGTATAGTGGGGTTGCACGGAGCAACTAGAAGAGAACAAGAAGGGGAGAATTGAGCTCTAGCACTTGCTCTGGAATCCTCCTCCTCTGATTGAATGACCCCCCCATTTGCCTGAAGGCCTCAGGGGTCCTTTTATAGCATAGGCAAGTGCCCAATATGGCAGTGATGACGTGGCGATAATGACATGGCACTGGTTTTGGGCCTCCTTGCTGGGCCCTTATTGGGCCATTGTTCGGGCCCAATAAGGGGGAGGGCTTGATCTGCGAACCCCGCAGAGTGGGCCCATGAGCCCGGGCGGGCTTACTCACTTGGGTCGTTGTGCAGGCCCATGCCACTCTGATCCGGTCCGATATAATTTTTGCACCCACAAGAACAAATTAACAAAGAGAAAGAACATTGGAGACAGGTATTACTGAGGATACTTGCTATTGCGAAAACTCTTGCTAAAAATAATTTGGTAATTCGTGGAGACAATGAGAAGATTCATCAAGAGGGCAATGGAAATTTTTTAAATATCATTGAAATAATTGCTGAATTTGATCCAGTAATGCAAGAGTATATTCATCGTATTGAACGATGTAAAATTCATTATCATTATCTTGGTCACAAAATTCAAAATGAATTGATACAAATGTTAGCGGGGGAGATCAAAAGTACAATCGTTACAAAAATTAAAAAAACAAAGTGTTTTACAGTTATAATTGATTATACTCCAGATGCAAGTCATGAAGAACAAATGTCTCTTGTAGTACGATGTGTGGATGTTTCAACAAGTCCAATAAAGTTAGAAGAGCTCTTTTTAGAATTTTTAAAGGTGGATGATACATCGGGGCAAGGACGTTTTAGTGAACTTAAAGATGTATTGAGCAGGCCAGGCCCTGGGGGTAGGCGGGTAAGGCACCCGCCTAGGGCCCCCAATTAATGGGGGCCCCAACCGGCCCATAACCAAGTCTAATATAAAGGGGGCCCCGGCCAAATAGCCAATTCCACACCAAGAAGCCCTAACCGGCCAACCTGTGCTATGCCCGTCTCTTCCAAAAAAAATAAATTGTGCGACTGTGCGGCGGACTGCGGGAGAGAAAGAAGTGGCCCGAGAGGCTAGTGCGGCGAGACTTGAGAGGGTTACCAGCCGGATGCTGTGAGCCTGTGTCCTCCGATCGATCCCTCATTCCCTCTAGAGGGTTGCCGACGTGCCGGCCGGATGCTGTGAGCCTATGTCCTCCGATCTATGATTCTATCCCGCATTCCCTCGCCGACGTCCTCGGTCTTGAGGGTCCTCCGATCGATCCCCACCCACCACGGTTCGATCTCCTCTTTTTTTGTTTTGTTGGGTAAACTCGATCTCAGCACCATCACAATGTTGATAACGATGAAATCATATGTTGATACTCATGTTGTGGTGGCTAACTACATGCAGGAATGAGGAATCATATGTTGATAAATTTTTTGAGAAAAAAAGATGAAATCTTTTGTCAGTCTTCACCATGGAATTATATGTTGATAAATTTTCTACCAAATGAGTGAAATGTGTCTTTCTTTTTTATAGTTTTTGTTTTGGTTCTTATATAAAATTTGTTCAAAATTTTTATAGGACCAATTTTTGTTCGACATCACGGAATATCGGCCAATTTGATCGGAATTCAACATTCCGTCATTTTTGGGTACCTACTAATCAGGTTTCGAGTTTTGGGTATGGATATTGAGGTACCCATACCCATAGGGCCATACATAAAAGTTAATCGGGTAGAGTTCCTATACCAATACCCTACTCGGCCAAACCTTGTTTCGGGTACAAATTATATACACATACTCGATGTTTCGGGTCGGGTATTCTGGTTTTTTGAGTCCATTGCCACTCTTGCGTATTGGCATTTTACAATGATAATTTTTTTTAAAAAATAATATGGTAAGAAATATTGGTTTTGAGAGTCTCATTGTGCATACTGATGGCCTGATGCTGGCCGATCTTGGCCATATGTATTTTTTTGAAAATACATTTTGGATTTAAGCACTTATCTTTAGTCATATGTGTTTCTAAAATTTGAGTTTTCTAATATATTTCTAAAATCTGACTTTCTGAGTTTAGAATCAATGAATCAATTTGGATGCATACATAAATAAGCATGATGAAATCCCTTCTATTAAAGATTTTATAATTGTTTGTTTGGTCATTGTTGCAATTGCAATAACTAATAAATTTTTAAATTTTGATTTTTAGATTGACATTCGTACGTTGCTACAAGACTTGCACTTTCGTCAATCAGATTTCATTGTCCTCATGCCTTCTCGAAAGTACAGTTCTGGATTTAAAAAAAAGAAAAAAAAGCAAAAAACAGAAGAATTTATTCAACCGCAAACTGGAGCTCTTTATAAGTTTTTTAGTAGAAATAAACAAGCAGAGAGTTCAACTGAAGATTTGGTGAATGAGGAACACATGAATGTGGATGATAATGAATATCATGGTCAATCTATAAATCAGAATGGTAATGAAATCAGGAGTAGTAATGATCAAATTGAAAATTTCAATGAAGATCGTGGACTTTTAAATATTTATGATCCAGGTAATTGGGACAAGATTGATCAGAATTTCAGAGACTTATTAGTAGAAAGAGGACCTATAAAAGGTAAGGATATCAATTTTCCTAAAGATGGACTTCCTTGCATTACATTTGTCAGTTGTCAAATGGAGAGCAACATGATAGAAAATGGCTAATATATTCAGATATTTTGGATAGAGTATTTAGCTTTCGTTGTAATTATTCAAGCAAGACAAAAACAAGACTCAATTGGCTATTGAAGGATTTAAAGACTGAAAAAATCTTAGTCGGAGGCTTGAAAGTCATGAAACTGGTAATTAGCACATTAGTTGCATGAGAAAATGGGTTGAGTTAGATAAAAGATTACAAAAAAATAAAACACTTGATAAAAGTGTGCAAGAACAAATTAACAAAGAGAAAGAACATTGGAGACAGTTATTACTGAGGATACTTGCTGTTGCGAAAACTCTTGCTAAAAATAATTTCGCATTTCGTGGAGACAATAAGAAGATTCATCAAGAGGGCAATGAAAATTTTTTAAGTATCATTGAAATGATTGCCGAATTTGATCCAGTAATACAAGAGCATATTCGATGTATTGAACGACGCAAAATTCATTATCATTATCTTGGTCATAAAATTCAAAATGAATTGATACAAATATTAGCGGGGGAGATCAAAAGTACAATCGTTACAAAAATTAAAAAAATAAAGTATTTTACAGTTATACTTGATTATACTCCAGATGCAAGTCATGAAGAACAAATGTCTCTTGTAGTATGATATATGGATGTTTCAACAAATCCAATAAAAGGTAGAATAGGTCTTTTTAGAATTTTTAAAGGTGGAAGATACATCGGGGCAAGGACTTTTTAGTGAACTTAAAGATGTATTGAGTAGGCCCGGCCCTGGGGGCAGGCGGGTAAGGCACCCGCCTAGGGCCCCCAATTAATGGGGGCCCCAACCGGCCCACAACCAAGTCTAATGTAAAGGGGGGGCCCGGCCCAATAGTCAATTCCACACCAAGTAGCCCTAACCGGCCAACCTGTGTTATGCCCGTCTCTTCCAAAAAAAATGAATTGTGCGACTGTGCGACGGACGCGGCGGACTGCGGGAGAGAAAGAAGAGGCCCGAGAGGCTAGAGCGGTGAGACTCGAGAGGGTTGCTGACTTGCTGGCCGGAAGCTGTGAATCTATGTCCTTCGATCTATGATTATATCCCTCATTCCCTCGCCGACGTCCTCGATCCTGAGGGTCCTCCGATCGATCCCCACCAACCACGGTTCGATCTCCTCTTTTTTTGTTTTGTTGGGTAAAGTCGATCTCAGCACTATCACCATGTTGATAAAGATGAAATCATATGTTGATACTCATGTTGTGGTGGCTAACTACATGCAGGAATGAAGAATCATATGTTGATAAATTTTTTGAGGAAAAAAGATGAAATCTTTTGTCAGTCTTCACCATAGAATTGTTTGTTGATAAATTTTCTACCAAATGAGTGAAATGTGTCTTTCTTTTTGATAGTTTTTGTTTTAGTTCTTATATAAAATTTGTTCAAAATTTTCATAGGACCAATTTTTGTTCGACATCACGGAATGTCAACCAATTCGATCGGAATTCAACATTCTGTCAGTTTTGGGTACCTACTAAAGGGGCAATCAGGTTTCGAGTTTTGGGTATGGGTATTGAGGTACCCATACCCATAGGGCCTTACATAAAAGTTAATCGGGTAGAGTTCCTATACCAATACCCTACTCGGCCAAACCTTGTTTCGGGTATAAATTCTATACACATACTCGATGTTTTGGGTCGGGTATTCGTATTTTTTGAGTCCATTGCCACCCTTACATATTGGCATTTTACAATGATAATTTTTATTTTTATTTTTAAATAATATGGCAAGAAATATTTGTTTTGAGATTCTCATTGTGAATGCTGATGGCCTGATGCTGGCCGGTCATGGCCATATGTATTTTTTTGAAAATACCTTTAGGATTTAAGCACTTAACTTTAGTCATATGTGTTTCTAAAATTTGAGTTTTCTAATATATTTCTAAAATCTGACTCTCTGAGTTTAGAATCAATGAATCAATTTGGATGCATATATAAATGAGTATGATGAAATCCCTTCTATTAAAGATTTTATAATTGTTTGTTTGGTCTTTGTTGCAAATGCAATAACTAATAAATTTTTAAATTTTGATTTTCAAATTGAAATTCGTACGTTGCTACAAGACTTGCACTTCCGTCAATCTGGTTTCATTATCCTCATGCCTCCTCAAAAGTATAGTTCTGGATTTGAAAAAAAGAAAAAGAAGTAAAAAGCAGAAGAATTTATTCAACCACAAACTGAAGCTCTTAATAATTTTTTAGTAGTAATAAAGAAGTAGAGAGTTCAGTTGAAGATTTGGTGAAAGAGGAACACATAAATATGGATGATAATGAATATCATAGTCAATCTATGAGTCAGAATGATAATGAAATCAGGAGTAGTAATGATCAAATTGAAAATTTAAATGAAGATCGTGGACCTTTAAATATTTATGATCCAGGTAATTGGGACAAGATTGATCAGAATTTCAGAGACTTATTAGTAGAAAGAGGACCTATAAGAGGTAAGGATATTAATTTTCCTAAAGATGGGCTTGGAAGACTTTTCTCTTCCTCGCATTACATTCGTCAGTTGTCAAATGGAGAAAAACATGATAGAAAATTGCTAGTATATTCAGATGTTTTGGACAGAGTATTTTATTTTTGTTGTAAGTTGTTCAAGCAAGACGAAAACAAGACTTGCACTTCCGTCAATCAGGTTTCATTGTCTTCATGCCTTCTCGAAAGTACAGTTCTGGATTTAAAAAAAAGAAGCAAAAAATAGAAGAATTTATTCAACCGCAAACTGGAGCTCTTTATAAGTTGTTTAGTAGAAATAAACAAGCAAAGAGTTCAGCTGAAGATTTGGTGAATGAGGAACACATGAATGTGGATGATAATGAATATCATAGTCAATCTATGAATCAGAATGGTAATGTAATCAGGAGTAGTAATGATCAAATTGAAGATTTCAATGAAGATCGTGGACTTTTAAATATTTATGATCCAAGTAATTGGGACAAGATTGATTAGAATTTTAGACTTATTAGTAGAAAGAGGACCTATAAAAGGTAAGGATATCAATTTTCCTAAAGATGGACTTGGTAGACATTTCTTTTTCTTGCATTACATTCGTCAGTTGTCAAATAGAGAGCAACATGATAGAAAATGGCTAGTATATTCAGATATTTTGGATAGAGTATTTAGCTTTCGTTGTAATTGTTCAAGCAAGACAAAAACAAGACTCAATTGGCTATTGAAGGATTTAAAGACAAAAAATCTTAGTCAGAGGCTTGGAAGTCATGAAACTGGTAATAAGCACATTAGCTGTATGAGCTAGAAAAAAGATAGTAAAAAAATAAAACACTTATAAAAGTGTGCAAGAACAAATTAACAAAGAGAAAGAACATTGAAGACATGTATTACTGAGGATACTTGCTGTTGTGAAAACTCTTGCTAAAAATAATTTGGTATTTCGTGGAGACAATGAGAAGATTCATCAAGAGGATAATGGAAATTTTTTAAGTATCATTGAAATGATTTCCGAATTTGATCTAGTAATGCAAGAGCATATTTGACGTATTGAACGGTGTGAAATTCATTATTATTATCTTGGCCACAAAATTCAAAATAAATTGATACAAATGTTTGCGGGGGAGATCAAAAGTACAATCGTTACAAGAATTAAAAAATAAAGTATTTTGTAGTTATACTTGATTGTACTCCAGATGCAAGTAATAAAGAACAAATGTCTCTTGTAGTACGATGTGTGGATGTTTCAACAAGTCCAATAAAGATAGAAGAGTTCTTTTTAGAATTTTTAAAGGTGGACGATACACCGGGCCAAGGACTTTCTAGTGAACTTAAAGATGTATTGAGCACTCTTCAACTTGATATTGGTGATGTAAGAGGACAAGGGTATGATAATGGATCTAATATGAAAGGAAAACACAAAGGTGTACAAAAAAGGCTACTCGAAATAAATTCTAGAGCATTTTACACGTCGTGTGGTTGTCATAGTCTTAACCTTGCACTTTGTGATATGACCAATTCTTGTTCTAAAGCTATAACTTTTTTCGGAGTGATACAACATATATTCATTGTTTTCGTCTTCTACAAAGCAATGAAAAGTTTTTAAAGATATTATGGAAGGTCTCATGCTCAAACTATTGTCACAAACACGTTGGAAAAGTCACGTTGAAATTGTTAAAGTAATCAGATATCAAGTTCCACAAATAAGGGATGCATTAGTTCACTTGGCAAATACTAGTGAAGATCCGAAAAAAAAGAGTAAAGCTGAGTCCCTAGCAACACATGAAATTGAGAATTTTGAGTTCTTATTTGGCATGATTATTTGGCACAATCTTTTATTTATTGTTAACTCTGTAAGTAAAACTCTTCAAACTGAAGACATGCACATTGATGTTGCTATAGACCAATTAAAAGGACTCATTATCTTTTTTTGAAAGATAGAGAGAAATTGAATTTGAAGAAGCTATGATTAAAACTAAAGAGGTTGCAATTGCAATGGAAATTGAACCTATATTTCGTGGAAAACGTATCATTCGTAGAAAGAAATAGTTTGATAATAATGTTAATGAAGAGGTGACACAGTCAGCTGAAGAATCCTTCAGAGTTAATTACTTCATATATATAGTAGATCAAGCTATTTCTTCACTTAATAGTAGGTTTGAACAATTTCTAATATATGAAATAACTTTTGGGTTTTTGTTTGATTTGAAGAAGTTAAATTCAGTAGATGATGATGGTTTGAAGATTTATTGTGCCAAGCTTGAAGATTTTCTGAAACACGGCGGTATTTCTGATATTGATGGGAGAGATTTATTTTCAGAATTAAAGGTCTTGAAAGAAGTTCTACCAAAAGAAATAAAAAAAGACAATTGAAGTGCTGAATTATTTGAAAAGAGTGGATGGTTGTTGCCCAAATGCATGGATTGCGTATAGAATATTGCTAACTATACCGGTTACAATTACCTCTGCAGAAAGAAGCTTTTCAAAGTTGAAGTTGATCAAGTCATATCTTCGGTCGACCATGTCACAAGAAAGATCGAACGGATTAGCTTTGTTATACATTGAAAAAGATATGGTAGAAAAGCTCGATTATACAAGCTTAATTAGTAACTTTGCAGCAAAAAATGCAAGAAGAGTAATGTTTGAGTGATGTAGTTGACATTTCTTTTTGGTATTATATTTTAAGAGTTTGTTTGGTGTGTTTTCTTATTGTAAATTGGATTTTGCTAACGTATAAATCAACAAAAATTTGAATGTCTTATCTTATCTTTTAGGTTCTTCTGATGATTTCTTGTGATCTTAATCAATGTAAGCAAATTTTAATAATTGATTTTAGTAATTATATATATAAGTAAATTTTGTATGGATACCTGCAAAAAAAAATTATTGATACTTTTTTTTTTTGTTTTAATATATATGGGGGCCCTATTTTTGGAGTTCGCTTAGGGCCCCCAAAACCTCAGGGTCGGCCCTGATCGCAACACACCGCGACGGTTTATGCGGTGCGATGCACCACAGTTTATCATTATAAAATCTTAAACGGTACAGTTTTATGCGGTTTTGGCCAAATCGAAAACCGCACCACTACATCAAAACCAAAAACCGACACCGCACCGTTACGGTTGTATATTTTGGCAAACCAAAACCGCACCATGCGGTGTGGTTTACCGTGGTTTTTTGTTTTAAAACGCACCGTTGCCATCCCTAGCTATATGTAGGTGCCACCCATAAATGGGCTGCCTGATGCTTTTTTTTTATGGACTAGCCAGACAGTCAGATGACAGGGCGCTAGAGCATGGGCTCAAAGAGGTCGGGAGACCAACACGATGAACCTGAGGAAGGCAATGAACATGGCATACCGGCCAGGATTCGCAGATGTAAATAAGGCAGCAACGGTCTTGAGGGAAAATTTGCTCCACAATGTCCATGCAGAGTTTGGATTCTACGGTTTCAGTGGCCTACAATTGGTAGGCTAGCCTGCCGATATATGCCACGTGGCACTAAATCATCGCAGCTGTCAGTGAGCACTGCCTGCCAACGGCTGCGATGCTGCCATGTGGCGGGATTAGCATTCGTCGGATTGTTCGATTCGGATTCATAGAATTCAGACGAGGCCAGATAGTTTAGTCCCACATCGGTCTGGGACCCGAATCTCCTCAACGATGGGTCCTATATAAACCTCTTTGCCTCCAGGTGTTTGTTTCACGCAGCTGCGTGGTGAGCACAGAGCGAACTATTCTTTCGCCTTTTACTAAAGAATACCGTGTGCACGCCACATAAAGCAGCATAAGCTAATTTTTTGAGGGGTTCCTTTTGCAAAGAAGGGCCCTAACAATATAAAATTAAGTTTTGCTTTTCACCCCCTTTCCCCTCTCTTACGTTCTACGGTCAAGAGAAAAACAGCATAAACTAAATTTTGAAAGGTTGTACTTTTGCAAAGTAGGGCTCCCACATGTTTAAAATTAAGTTTTACTTATACCCTCCCATACTTTCTACTAGAGGGTGGCAATGGGGTAGACACGACGTTGAATACTAAACGGGTCTACCGTGTCCAGACCCTAAACCCGGACCCGATCCGTTTATCAAACGGGTCTATTGTGTCGACCTGTTTATGACCCGAACCCGTTTAACCCAGACCCGCTAACTTTGTGTCCGGTCTGCCGTGTCGGGTCCGAAATTGCCAGCCCTACTTTCTACATTATGTGGGTGTTATTTTAGGCTAACCCAAACTCACATGAAATTAAGTATGGCTTTTCACCTATTTTTTAGGGTAAATAACACTTTGTACCCCTGAAGTTTAGCTCAAAAACACTTAAATCCGAGAAATACTATTCAGCCAGAAGGTTTTTTCGATTCCGTCCAGCCCGATTAGGAATGGCAACGGGTCAGATTTGGGGCGGGTCAGCCCTATCTCAAACCCGCCCCATTATATTTTATCCCGTCTCATACCCGTTCCAAACCCGCGTCAGGTTTTAAGGATAATTTTCAAACCCATCCCAATTTTCAAACCCGCCCAAAACCCCTCCCGTTTATGCAATGTGGGTCGGATCAGCTTTATAAAAATTACATATTTAACTTCTTGGGCCCACCTAATCACAGCTCTACATAGCAAATGTTCCTCCTATATTACAATCACGCAATTATAAGCACAAGTCAACTTATTATATGATCTTGATAAGTTATATACCCGGGTCGGGTCGGGTCGGGGCGGTTAGAGTAAAACCCGAACCCGATCGGGTTTCAAATTCATATCCCAAACCCGTTTTTGAGCATGCCAAACCCATCCCAATAGGGTCGGGTCGGGTCGGTCAGGTAACCTGGTAAACCCGAATAATTGCCATCCCTAAGCCCGATTGATGTAGCAGGATGCAACTGGTGGCTATAACTCTCTAACGACATTTAAATCTTTTACACCACCGGTTGCACGCTGCCACGTCAATCGAGCCAACGAAATCTAAAAAACCTTTCGGGCTGAAAAGCATTTATCTTTAAACCCCCTATCGTAGATAAAAATTACTAAATATGAAAACCAAGTAGTTGACAGAAGAGGGTATTGGGCTAACATTTCAAACTAGGGAGGGATTTGGAACAAAATAAACTGCATGGGAGGTTAAGAGTTTTCTAGCTAAACTTCAAGAGGACTGGATCTTGATCCGAATCAGATCCGTCAAGTTAGATATGGATGTCTTTTTAATCCAATAGCCCGTACTAGTCCACAAATATGGATGCATAAGATAATTCGGATTCAAATCCTTTCACATATTGGACTAATTTGTGACCCTATCATAACCCTTTTTGCTGTTGGATGGCAAACAGGTTGGATTCATGTCAAATTCCATATGGACATGGATTCGAACCCAAACAACTTTCATGGCGTCCGAATCCAAAGGGAAAAACCTAAGCAGGCTCAAAAGCCTCCTCTTCTCTCCATCACCTTTTCCTTCTTTGCAACCCTCTTCTGCTCTCTGTTCTCGACTCCCAAATGGCTGTTTTACTCTTCAGAGCATCTCCAAACCTTAGTCAGATTTTTACTCAAATATACTTACAAATTCTATCCGATACAGAGCACTCCAAGCCTTTGAATAAAAACTCAGTTTGGTATGAATTTTGAGTAAAGGATGGACTTGATATCGGAGCTATTACTCAAATTTGAATAAAAGCGCAATCGTTGATGGCAATGTTTTGTGCTCGGAGATCCGGAGTCGTACGGCGCTACCTTCTCCGACGGTTTGCGGTCCTCTTCTGACGTCGGCATCGGGGTCGATGTTCTTGCCGGCTTCAGACGGATGATTGGATCTGGTCCCGGCATGAGGATCTTCGCTGGTGGTTGTCCAAAACTCCTCCTCTGGCTGGCGAGCGGCTTCTAGCGAAGCGCCGGCGGTAGCGACTCGTCGACAGGGCAGCGGATCCGTGGGCGACTCCAACTTCTTAGCCGATCTGCGGGTTTTGGCAATGATCGCCTCTTTTTTGTTCTGATTTCCTCTTTTTGTGGATGTTTTCTATGGGTTTTGTTGCTGTGTTTTCTCCGGACCTGGGATTCTCGCCGGGTGTGGCGGGATGGTTCGCCGGGGTGCGACTGTTTGTCTCCTTTTTTTTAAGATTTTTTTATTTGGCATGCTATATTAGCAACCTATTGTATACCGGTGTTGGTGGCCTAGTTCCCAACCAGGTGTGATCGTCCCTGTTAGCACTGACATGTGGCACCTTCATGGGGGTCTGTTTGTGACCTCCCCCTTGACAATATCAAAAAAAAAAAAAAGATGGCAACGTTGTAAATAAGGAACACTTTAGAGATTAATGTTGAAAATTTGGTATGAGGTTTGAGTCTTACTTGATTTGATAAAAAATCTAAATAAAACTTAATTTGATTTTATAATAAATGGTGATAAGGTACCAATTAAAAAAAATAGAGAAAAAAAAGATAAGGTAAGATCGGTCGATCCGCATAGGGGTATCCACCAAGGTTTCCCCTCTCCCCATAATTATTCATCAACCTGGGTTGTTCAGGTATGGCTATTTCCCACCTACACTACGAGCCATTTGTTTCGATGTAAGTGGCTACGAAAGTCGTCGAAGTGGCAGACCTCGAGCACTTCGATCGTTTGTTTCGACGTAAGTGACTGCGGAAGTCAAAAGTGGGACTTCCGGTCAACCCTCAAAGGCTCCTTTTTCAACTACTCGACTTCGGAGCTTTTTGGCCCGAAGTGAAACTTCCTCCATCTAAAAATGAGAATTTATATGTCACATCATCGCTATATAGTATTTTTTACACTTTTTTCACTTCCCTCACGACACTTTTGTCAAAATTTTATGCCACGTCATCCCTGCAGAACATTTTCTACATTTCTGTCACTTTCCTACATAGCACTTTCATCAAAACAAACACTGGAACTGGTAGAACTACAACTATTATTATTACCACTTCCATAAAAACAAACAACGGAACTGAAACTTCCGATCGGAAATCCTAGTCAACACATCCATCACTTCTCCCACTTTCTAGCAGCCAAATGGCCCCTACGATGACGACGACCTATTTGTGTTTGATCATGTCAACCAACACAAGCTTTCAACCTTGAGAGAGAGGCGTTGAATCTTAATGGTTCCATCTCGTTTCGATCATTATTAATTAATTATCGGGTTGACTAGATCTGTTCAACATAGCATATCATATCATCAGCTTGTACAATTCAAACCAAAAAAAACAAAGCAAATTACAAAAACCTCCACTAAACTATACACCTCAGTTTATATTCATCCCTAAACTTTGTTTTTGAGTAATTTTATTTAGCCCCCTCAGTCAACTTTTGATCCAAAAATTAGCCTTGTCCTAGTAGCATAAGTTAAATATTTTAAAACAATTTTGAGTGTTATTTGTAATTGCTAAAGGTATTTTCGGGATAAAAAGTTGGCGTAGGGGTCTACATAAAGATGGAGCATAGTTCACGGATCAAATTGTTCAAAAAATAGTTGAAGGACCACTATGAAATGTGGTGTATAATTCAAGGGAGGTTTTTGAAGAAAAAAAAACACCCATCCAGCCAAAAAGACTAGCACCCTTGGTGATCATATCTTGTCATTCCCTAACATAGCACCATGAAATTCAACTGCCTCATTAGCATGAGCCCTTCATATTGAAATACAACATTTGCAGAGTGATCCAACAAATGAACGATATTGAAATATTTACTCCCTCCAGAATTTAATATGACAAAAAAAGATGAATGGTCTCGCTAATGAAGACAACAACAACGATCAGTTCTCTCGTTCAATGGCGGTGGAAACTCAGAAAGAAATACAACATTTGAAAAGGAATAAGATAATCTCGACAAGCTAACAAAAAGAAGTTACGAAGGGGCACCGCTACAATCAAAAGCAGGTTAGAGTCAGTATCGATCCAAGAAAGGATCTTTGCTAAAAAAGGACTAAGTCGCGGGATCAGACTTCTCCATGCATCCTTAAAAATGAATCAGCACAATCTCCTACGCCGGAAAAAAAAACTTAATTAAATCCCTAATCCACAAAACTGTTCAACCACTGGGAACCTCAGAGTACAACAGCCGCCTTCTCTTGGGAAATAACCGAAATAGGATTGGCTATCAAAGGCTCATAATGGTCGGCGCCAGCACCACACCACCCTGTAAAACCAGAATGCATCTATAGTATAACCATAGAACCAAAATCTAATCACTAATTTTACACATTAATCAAATTAACAGGAAAAACATTTAATACAGCAAATGTCACTACATTAAGAAATGAAATCCACGATTTGGTGATAGATACTTGAATTTTGTGAACCGGGTGGTTAGAGTCTTGACTATAAGGCTCCACCTCTAAGGAGGTCATGAGTTCAAAACCCACCTCCAACCTTTGCAAATAACTAGGGTTAGAATCCTACCATTGGTATTAATTTTTTTACCACTAAGGAGGTGATGAGTTCAAAACCACCTCCAACCTTTGTTTTTATGTTAGGTTGAAACCCACTGCAAAAACACCAAACTCAAACTATGAAATGAATCCTAATTCGATAAAAGTTAATACGTGAATTTGATGGATTAATCATTAAAGATACTTGGAATCAACAAATGTTTAAAAACTAATCATTATCATCAAAATTCTTATCCCGCCAAGATGGGATCGACTATGGAGTTGTCTTTAAACTAAGAAATCTGCAGAAAAAGTTCTACAAAAAATTTCCATCCTACAGTCAAACCTGGCGTCAACTGTTTAGGGCTGGATGGTACGTTAAACCTGCCCAATGCAACATTGTAATAGACTGGCCAGCTAGTAGGTAGAGAGACCTACCTTCTTGGTTGCAACACAGTTTAAACTCATGCATCTGGGAAGCAACCTCCCAAAGTTCCCCAGGACTAGGAAACAGTATAGGCAAAGAGGGTAGAAGGTAATATTGGATATAGGGAATCCTATAATAATAGTCCAAGTTTAAACGATCTAAGACGAAGAAGTGCATTCCACTATTAAACGAGTAGGACTAATTCTCTCTAAGGAGAAAATGTTAAACTTCAATAACCACGACAAGGCTTGTAAAAGTCAGTTGCATCAAAATGATGATAAATGGCTTTATACCTGTCCCTTTCATAAATAGAAAAATGGGATGTCCACAAACTTGGCCCCTGGGACGATGTGGGAGAAAGAAAACACAGTTCTCTTCATCAACCATTGCATCAGATCCATGAGCTTGAACCTGGAATGACAAAATTTTATATTTTTATCCAACACATCAATAACAAGTACCAAAAAATTCACAATGTCCATCGTAGTGACATCACGATTACAACTCATCATAAATAAAATGTCATATTGCAAAATAACAATAAAGCACATCTTCACTAACCCCAACTACATCAACCTCGCAAATTATTCATCTTCTATAACCATTATTGTTATACAAAAACTACTTCCAAAATAATAAGAAACTTATATTTAATCCACCCAGTTGTATCTATGTTGCAACTCCAAGTATACATCTATAAATTTAATTTTTTAAATTGGGATACGCATGAAAAAGCATAGGATTTGAAATTATAAAACACATGAAAAGTATCGGATACACATCCTGAGTATCCAATTATATTTTTATTTTTTCTGAAATCAGGATACCCATGAATACGTATCATTGAGTATCCGGTGAGTATCGGGCATTTGATACAATATGATACAGATACGGAGGGGTTCAAGAAGTATCCAACCTTCATAGACCATAAGTTACAATACAAAACAAAAAATAATTCCAATGCCAAAGATAACAAAAGATCTGAAAGCAAAAGGAGACGCTAGTGAGACAAGCAACGCACAATAAGAAATAAGTGACTTATGTGGTTTGGCAATTTCACATAAAATGACCGAGAGTCCAAAACAAAAGAGTAGCATCAAAGTATGAACCACCCAACCTAACCAGGAAAATCAATAAAAAACACTCTATAAGAAACATCTAATTTTCTTCTTTTTTTTCTCTCAATAGTATATGTACAGTGTACTACAACCATTAAGAAACCATGCTAGAGTGAGGCTTCAAGCTTGTTTCCTCCATCTACACAGAAGTAAAAGTTTGGAACAAGAATCCCAATTCACTCTACTACATCACCTATTGGAAAGAGGCCAAATAGAAAGACATACAATAGTTGAGAAGATGCTAGAAATGGTTTGTACTTTGTAGTACTTCAATGTGGGAGACCACTGTAATACAAGGCAATAACTGAATTCCTGGAAAATGGTATTAACAACTTGAGATTACTGAGATAATTAGTAATTATATATACTTATAGTGTGTAAGGTGACAACAGCAGATATTAGATGACAAACAATGCACAAATTTACATCTCGCACAAAGAAACACATACATGCATTGGAACACACATGCATCTTTGTGGAAAGAGGACGAAAGGGTGTTACCATACACTCACCACATAAACTTCTCGCTTGAACTCCGTTGCCAGGCTCTCGATTGCGATATCATCGCCGAACGCTGCAGCATGCCCACCCCGGTTCTCGTCTACTGTTAACAAGCCCTCCTCCGTGTACTGCAAGGTGATGATGTCATAATCATCTTCCAGGGAGCCGGAGATCGACATGTATTTCCCCCAGCTTGGCCCGTCATTTACCGCAATGCACCTCTCCTTATAAATCGACTCCGCCGCTACTTCTCTTCAAGCACAAAATAAATATATATATATATATATATATATATATACATAATCAATAACCAAATAGAAACAAGAGATTGATACACACATCTCTAACAAGAAATTATAATGCATTAACGAAATTTGATTTAATCCACTAGCTTTTCGATGCGGCATTACTATCTTGACAATCAAAATTTAAGATTTCTTTTTTCTCTGACCCAAATAAAAATAATTTGATTCAAACAAATTTCTCCTGATCAACAGATTTATAAAAAAAACACCCAGATCAGCAGCTAATCAAGAACCTTAATTAGAACTTAAAGAAACTCTAAATATTAAAGGAGGGAATCGAAGGAGGTACCTCTGTAACCCTAGATCTACAAGTTCCTGGATGGCGGCGTCGAGTCCCTCGCGATCCGCCTTCCGAGCGAGAAGCTTGACCTCCTGGACGACATGGATCCCCCACCCGGCCTTCAGATCCGGCGAGTAGAGGTGCCGGATCGCCCCGTCAGCGGCCTCCCGCCCGGGCCCGTCGTCCAACTCGCGGTCCTCCAAGAACCGCCGCACCGTCCTCTGCCGCAGATCCCGGGCCCCGATTTTAGAGCCCATGGCCCGCCGCGCCGCCGTGAAGAGGCAATTCCCGTCGGCCTCCACGTCTCCGCCGTGGGACAGCCGAAATGCCACCCCCGGCGCCGCCGCGTCGATCGGGTCACGCCAGAGGACGCCGCGGGAGTGGATCCGCTGTAGGTTCCGCCGCTGCTGCTCCTCCAGGCCGGTCACGTCGTCCCAGGCGGCGCCACCGCCGCAGGCCGGGGAATCTTCCGGAGCTGAGATCGGGCCCGGATCTTGCCACTTGAGCAAGGGGGTGGAGGTCGTTAGCGTCTCGCCGACGGCGCTCGAGTCACAGAGGAGCTTTCCCATTTGCCTCCTCTTAGGGTTTATTCTCTCTCCTCTGCCCTTGCCTAGAGAGAGAGAGCAGAAGGAGGAGGAGGAGGAGACAGGGAGACAAAACCTTTTCGTTTTAGCGGAGGGCGGATGGAGGTGAGGGGCGACTGACACGTGGTGCGAATCTATTGGATGAGCAGGAGTCTGGAAGATTAATTGCTCCGTCGGGACACGATAAGGGCGAGGTAACCGTTAGAGGCGAGTTTCTTTTTTTGTCCAGAGGCACGTGTGGTTGGTGACAGCTGGAGCTTTGACTTTGACCATCGCCGCTAGGTATAGGGCACCAACTTTCTGTCTGAAGCATTTCCAGTTTTCCATAGGCAAGAGCCGTCAGCATCGACCCAGCAGTTGAGATCAAAACAGGAAACAGCTTTTCAAAGAACGTGGATGAGCCACGAGCAAACCCAAGGCAGGTAATGTATACGTGGCATGATATTATTGAGTAGAGTGACTGGGTGGCGTAAGTGAGGTTACGGGAGAGGAAAGTAGTATTCAACCAGACAGAATGGTTGACAGACTCGTTACATAACAGCCGTCCGTTGCACCCAGGCGGACCGATGGAGCCCCGACGGGCAGGCAACCGACGGCCTTGGTCCGGTCTGTACAGCATTCTGTCTGGTTGAATAGCATCTTGAGGGAGAGTACGCCTCAAGATTGTGGCTGACGTTGTGATGGACGGAGTGCTGGCCCCGTTTGCTGCGTTTGCTTCCGGCCCAATGGCAACGCGCCACGTTATCTATTTAAAGGGGTATAATGGGGATTACACTAGGCCGGCAGGAAAAATACACTGATGGATGGAATCGTAGATTGAGACCGGCCATGATGAGGGCAGGGGATTCGGTGCTGTCCCTTGCCGTTTGTTTCTAAGAAAGGGCGACAGTTGCCATACGAACAGGAGAAAGGGTGGGCTATATTAGGGCTGGCAATTGGGTTGTGTCGGGTCGGGTCCGTGTCGTGTCTAGTTTCGGGTCGTGTCCAAAACCACTAGACCCGGATCCGACCCGTTTAACTAATCGTGTCTAGATCCTAAATCGTACCCGACCCGTTTATAAACGGGTAGACCCAATAAGACCCGTTAGACCCGTTTATCACATGGATTTATTCAGTTGACCCGATCCGACTCGACCCGACCTAACCCGATAGACCTGATGATACTATATATTACAGTATCGGATTGCGGGTAGACCCGACCCGACCCGACACGATTCATTGAATATTAAACGGGTCTTCTCGGGTCTATCGTGTCGACTCGTTTACGTCCCGAACCCGTTTAGCCCTGACCCAGACCGCTAACTTCGTGTCGGGTCTGCCGTGTTGGGTCCGAAATTGCCAGCCCTAGGCTATATACCAATGTTATCAAATCCGGACCGGACGTTGACCTGGTCTAGGGCCTGGGTTATGGGTTTCTGGTTCAACCGTCGGGTCAATCGGTTGAACCAGTGATCTATTTAAATAAATAAATAATATATATTAATATTCAAAATATTTTTTTATTAAAAAAATACCTAAAGTTCAAAATTCTAAACTACAAGTTATATACTATGTTGTGATGTGGTATATCATAAATTACAAAAATCGATACGAGTAAGTGACACAGAATTATTTAATAAGTTCAACCATCTAATAATTAACTAGATAAAGATCAAAGTGACACAGAATCATTTAATTAGTTCAACCAAATTACAGGCTGAGCGTCGAGCTCAAGCCACTACTTTGTGATTTTGTTTTTGTTTTCTTGCAGGGACTCTGTGAAACCTAAACAAAAGATCCTAGTGAGAAACTCAAACAACTTGGTTCTCAAAAAAAAAAAACCCAAACAACCCAGCAATCAAATGATTCAATCTCCATAATTTCTCAAAATGAAATAAGTGAAATGAGATCCAATCACTCAGTTGCAAAATAATTAAAATGAAAAGCTTTGAGTTAGAGGGATTTGAAGAGAGATAGAGAGAGAGAGAGAGAGAGACCGGCGTCGGCAAAGAAGAAGGAGGTGTCGGTAGTCGGCATGGCGTGCGGTGTCAGTGTCGGCGTGCGGCGTCGATATCGGCAGAGAAGCATCGGCGTCGGAGTTGGCAGAGAGGTACCGGCAGCCCGGCGTCGGTAGAGAGGCACCAGCATCAGTAGTCGACTCGTGTGTCCTTAGCATGAAATTTCTGTATTAACATTAATAAAGATGATTTTGGTTATTGCTTTAATTAAAATACTACTCTAGTGTATGATAATACTCATATAATAAAAGAACCCTAGGGAACACAGTAGGCCACTGAGGTGCATGGATGATCCATGTTTGGGAGACCCGGTGGACCAGTTCTGTGTAGACCTAGAACTAGTTCACAGCTTAGGTGATGCCGGTTGCTTCACCGAGAACAAGCTGTTAGCAGGTAGAGGATGTGGTGAAGTCTCCACTACGGGAACGTGGGATTCACATTCACCTGACCAAGCACGATGATCGTGTTGAACAGGAACCAAGATGGTGCACAGTTCAGTGATTCAGACACTAGTGCATAAACCGTCTTATTACTATAGATAATCTATCCTTAATCCTGAGGGACCATATTCACTGGGCCAACCAGTTGTGTGGTGCTTTGATGTGCCAACGTGTGCGGACCTTCCATAGTCCAATACCACGGTGCGTTGGGTTACCCGGTTGGCGCTTGAGTGACATGTAATCCCTACAGGTTATCCGACGTCTAGTGTTGGATGGGTGCGTTTTGATGAGTCAATCTGTCCACACAGTTAACCCAGGCCTGGTGGTTGTCAGTATGACTGACGATGTTTCGGATGCTATGCATAGCACCGGAAGGTGTGTGGTGTTATAGATGACAAGTCATCAAACCCTAGTCAAATGATCGATCGGGATCTGACGGTGCTCCCCACCGCCCGAGTCGTATCATGGCACCAGTAATATGAGGGACTAAGGATTATCGGAGTATAGTAGAGAACAGGGTTACGAGGGAGAAACATAAGTTTAGGATCACTAGAGTTCAACTCGCGTCGCACTCTGGGTGGCTACACGGGTTAATCGGATTAGGGCTGATTAACGGAACTTTCGGTGTGTCACCGGAACAGTTAATCAGGGATTCGGTTGAAGCTAGAGATCTCGAACCCTGAAGGTTCCACCCTATCGTTGCATATAGGAATTGTTCCTCGACCTAGTTGGATACATTGGATGCGAAGTAGTACGATAGAGCGCAAGCCCGGAGCCTAAGAACCTAATTCACATGTGTTACGGGTCATAGGGGTATTTTGGTAAATATTGAAATATGACTCAGAACACATTGAATATGGATCTTAGAATGAGCGGAATAATTCTAGGAGCTCACAGGCGCTGACAGAACTCGATTCCGAGTAGCGCATCTCACTCAGTCTCTCTTTCAGTTTTCCATTTTTCGTGAAGGGTGTTTTCGTCCAGGCTTCACGATAGACACTGGAAATCCCTAAAAACCGCCCCCTCTCTATCCTAATCTATCTAGGGCCGGCCTTAGCTTCCTTGAAGCCATGGGAGACCGGCCCTTAAGGGAATAGGGAGAGGGAGGGGCCGACCCTATGTGTGCCTCCCTCTCCTCCAAAAATCCGACCCTCCCATCCTCCTCCTTTGTGGTTTCGGCCAAGGAAAGGAGAGGAAGAAGAAGGGAGAAGAAAGAGGAAGGAAGGAGAAGGAAGAAAAGAGAAAGAGAAGGAGGAAACCTAGCGGCTCGCCATCGTCTTCGCAACGGATTCCTCCGTCGGCTCGTAATCATTGCACTCAGAGACGAGATTTCGAGGATTCTTCAATTCGCAAAGGACAACGTGCTATCCGACAGTTTTCCTTGCGATTCAAGTGCGGTTCTTCATCGTTCTGTCATCTCCAGATCATAGATCCATAAGGTATGATGCTTCTAAACACCTAACTAGATGCATGCATGTCTTCCGTAGATCGTAATATGCCTCTAGGGTATTCGCACATATGCTAAGAACATAGATTTGCATGTATATTATTTTGTAGAATTAATTATAATGAAACATACACCGTATGATCTTCGGATCTATCTTTTGCTTCCGCTGCGACTCTGATAAGCGGATCCAATTCCAACAATTGGTATCAGATCACGCTTTGGTGTATGTTTCATGCATGAATTCGTTAAAACATCATGTGAATATATGATGGCATATGTTTTCGTCGGGGTTTGGCGTAAATCATGCATATGGATTATGTTATGTACCGTCTTTTTGCAGGTGTCGTGCTGAATAGTAATCTGTGATTGCATGCTTTCGGGGGTCGGACCCCGGATTTATTATTGCATTGATTATTATTGTGCTTGTGGATTTTAAGGCTCTAGATGGGCGAGGGTGGGGGTTGACCATCCTCGGTTCCCTGGCCATGTTTCTAGGATTGTCTTCTTTTCTTTCTAGCGAAATTGTACACGAACGAGCACTTGCTCAGAGCGTGTTAGTTTTTCGGTCACAGGAAGAAGGAGATGATGCTTTATCCACGGTTCGGGCAAGCGGTACTATAGTGTGCAAAGACCCGGCGAAAGCGTGCACGTTGGCGATGACGGGGATCATCGTCAGAGATTGTGCAGAACGGAAGAGCAGAATATCTTGGCTGTGCTATTCAGGTTCAGGGGTCGGACCCTGGACTTGATTCAGTTTGGATGTTTTTCTGTTGATTCTCTTTACTTATTGTTTAGAGAACCCCGATGATAATTTTATTATCTTGCTTGTGAGTTTGTCTCTAGATCAGGCTTAGGGTTAGTACTAAGCTTATGGATTCATCGGTGTCTCTATATGGTTCTAACACGTGCGAATCCGGTGGCTAGCTAAAAGGAAAGGTGGTAACCGCCCTCGTGGTAGTTCAGGTAGCCAAGTACTGTGCACCGAGATAGACGCAGTGTTAGATTTGTTTAGAGATAATTAACTAATGTCTCCATAAGAAGTATGATAACCCTAGTGGGATGCCCTTTCCCCACATGGTCCTAGCGACCAAGTTAGGTTAGGATTTCACTGTGTGATACCCGTTTATAGATGACGTTTGATGGTAGTATGAACTCATAACGATTTGGTTATGCCACTATTAGGTTGAGGTATGGCGGAGGTTGTCGGATGTCCCTATTTGGCCAGCATCAAAACCTATAATAAGATGAGGTCTACTATGACATCTGGCATCAAATTATGAACAAGGCGTCATCGTAGTGGGAGTCCTTTCCACGTTGACCTTAGGCTAGGCTCCAGATCTTAGGATTATGGGCAAACTAGTGAAGTATCGGGATCCTTGGAATCTATGTAATGTGATCCTTGCGAGAAAGGCGAAAGCTGAGTATTTAAGGTAGGGACTATGATATTTTCTGAGGAGACTAATGCTTTGCGGGAAGGTTTGTAATCCTAGTGGGAGCATGGTAGACCAGGGTCTAAGTCTAGGAGGTCGTGACCTTTCTAGATATGCATAAAACCTCATAAAGAAGGGATGTGTAAGAGGTTCCCTCCAAAGGGGAGCCCCTGGCCTCCACAATCAACCGGCTAAGGGTCTGGGTGGAAGGTACACAGTTCGATATTCCCACTGGGTGAGAGCTATGTTTCCTTCCATGCTGGTTCGCCTAGTGGTTTCCTACGGGACATGGAGGATGCCGGTGGCAGTGGGTGACAATTTTTTCCTGCACCGCGGGAGCCTATGAACCCCCCTGCCGACACCACCTAGATTTGTGGGAAGCATCCGAAAGCTTGTGTGAAGCCATTGTTGCTGCGCACGCGGGTCATATAAAGCTGGCCAAAAGGAGACTGGGAGGTCTTTTAGTTTACCACGGGTAATTCTGATGAAGACTGGGTCGTAAAAACCCCATTGGCAGAAGCGGTTGCATGCTCTCACCGAGATGCTATCTCCAATTCAGGGCCGATAGTCTCAGTGCTCGAGCCCAGGGAATTTAGATTCCTGGATTTCTCCACTTGAGGTAGTGAAGACATAGCAGCTGGAGTAAATATTATCTATTTCTAAATTTCATGAAATAGATTATAGTAAACCCTAATTTTGCTTTGAACCATTGTTTACAGAAATCATGACCAAGCTCGACCCCCTTGCCTCTATACTTAATGATAACAAACTTACGGGACCAAACTATGAGGACTGGAAGCGTAACTTGATGCTCGTCCTAAGGGTTGGCAAATACACAATTGCCCTAAGTACCCCTCATCCGGCCATGCCGGGACCAAGTGCAACTGAGGCACAGTTGAAGGAATAGAAAGACTGGCTAGATGCTGATGAGATGTGCAAGTGCTACATAGTGGTATCCTTGCAGACTGTCCTTCAGAAGCAAGTCGAAGACATGGCCTTTGCTTCAGGCATGATGCTCTACCGAAAGAAAATGTTCGAGGGTCGTAGTCGGGTAACTCGTTACCTGACCATCAAGAAATTGGTGTCCACGAAGATGGCAGAGGGGACTTTGGTTCGGGATCATATGCTGAAATTGTTTGGCTATGTGAATGAACTTGGTTCCTTCGATGTCATCTTGGATGCAGAGATCCAGACCGACATTTTTCTTGCGTCTCTGTCAGGAGCATTTGAGGGCTTCGTTACCACCTTTAACCTTAACCGGTTGGAGATGTCTAACGCAGAGCTCCTAGCGGTGCTCCAGGCGGCAGAGGACGGGATGAAGGCAGGAGCCCAATCCCCGAACATGGAGCGGAATTCTTCTCTGAAACCCAAAGGCAAGTTTTAGAAAAGAAAGTCTAAGAAGCCCGTGAAGATGGGCCAGGTGCAGTTGCAGGTATGAACCACCCAACCTTGATTCAGAATATCTTGGTTGTGCTATTCAGGTTCAGGGGTCGGACCCTGGACTTGATTCAATTTGGATGTTTTTCTGTTGATTCTCTTTACTTATTGTTTAGAGAACCCCGATGATAATTTTATTATCTTGCTTGTGAGTTTGTCTCTAGATCAGGCTTAGGGTTAGTACTAAGCTTATGGATTCATCGGTGTCTCTATATGGTTCTAACACGTGCGAATCCGGTGGCTAGGTAACCGCCCTCGTGGTAGTTCAGGTAGCCAAGTACTGTGCACCGAGATAGACGCAGTGTTAGATTTGTTTAGAGATAATTAACTAATGTCTCCATAAGAAGTATGATAACCCTAGTGGGATGCCCTTTCCCCACATGGTCCTAGCGACCAAGTTAGGTTAGGATTTCACTGTGTGATACCCGTTTCTAGATGACGTTTGATGGTAATATGAACTCATAACGATTTGGTTATGCCACCATTAGGTTGAGGTTCGACGGAGGTTGTCGGATGTCCCTATTTGGCCAGCATCGAAACCTATAATGAGATGAGGTCTACTATGACATATGGCATCAAATTGTGAACGAGGCATCATCGTAGTGGGAGTCCTTTCCACATTGACCTTAGTCTAGGCTCCAGATCTTAGGATTATGGGCAAACTAGTGAAGTATCGGGATCCTTGGAATCTATGTAATGTGATCCTTGCGAGAAAGGCGAAAGCTGAGTATTCAAGGTAGGGACTATGATATTTTCTGAGGAGACTAATGCTTTGCGGGAAGGTTTGTAATCCTAGTGGGAGCAAGGTAGACCAGGGTCTAAGTCTAGGAGGTCGTGACCTTTCTAGATATGCATAAAACCTCATAAAGAAGGGATGTGTAAGAGGTTCCCTCCAAAGGGGAGCCCCTGGCCTCCACAATCAACCGGCTAAGGGTCTGGGTGGGAGGTACGCAGTTCGATATTCCCACCGGGTGAGAGCTGTGTTTCCTTCCATGCTGGTTCACCTAGTGGTTTCCTACAGGACATGGAGGATGTCGGTGGCAGTGGGTGACGATTTTTTCCTGCACCGCGGGAGCCTATGAACCCCCCTGCCGACACCACCTAGATTTATGGAAAGCATCCGAAAGCTTGTGTGAAGCCACTGTTGCTGCGCACGCGGGTCATATAAAGCTGGCCAAAAGGAGACTGGGAGGTCTTTTAGTTTACCATGGGTAATTCTGATAAAGACTGGGTCGTAAAAACCCCGTTGGCAGAAGCGGTTGCATGCTCTCACCGAGATGCTATCTCCAATTTAGGGCCGATAGTCTCAGTGCTCGAGCCCAGGGAATTTAGATTCCTGGATATCTCCACTTGAGGTAGTGAAGACATAGCGGCTGGAGTAAATATTATCTATTTCTAAATTTCATGAAATAGATTATAGTAAACCCTAATTTTGCTTTGAACCATTGTTTACAGAAATCATGACCATGCTCGACCCCCTTGCCTCTATACTTAATGATAACAAACTTACGGGACCAAACTACGAGGACTAGAAGCGTAACTTGATGCTCGTCCTAAGGGTTGGCAAACACACAATTGCCCTAAGTACCCCTCATCCGGCCATGCCGGGACCAAGTGCAACTGAGGCACAGTTGAAGGAATGGAAAGACTGGGTAGATGCTGATGAGATGTGCAAGTGCTACATAGTGGCATCCTTGTAGACCGTCCTTCAGAAGCAAGTCGAAGACATGGCCTTTGCTTCAGATATGATGCTCTATCGAAAGGAAATGTTCGAGGGTCGTAGTCGGGTAACTCGTTACCTGACCATTAAGAAATTGGTGTCCACGAAGATGGCAGAGGGGACTTTGGTTCGGGATCATATGCTAAAATTGTTTGGCTATGTGAATGAACTTGGTTCCTTCGATGTCATCTTGGATGCAGAGATCCAGACCGACATTTTTCTTGCGTCTCTGTCAGGAGCATTTGAGAGCTTCGTTACCACCTTTAACCTTAACCGGTTGGAGATGTCTAACGCAGAGCTCCTAGCGGTGCTCCAGGTGGCAGAGGACGGGATGAAGGCAGGAGCCCAATCCCCGAACATGGAGCGAAATTCTTCTCTGAAAGCCAAAGGCAAGTTTCAGAAAAGAAAGTCTAAAAAGCCCGTTAAGATGGGCCAGGTGCAGTTGCAGGTTCCTAAGCAGAATGCTCCGGTGAAGCCCAAAGAAAAATATTTCCGATGCAGCAAGAAGGGGCATTGGAAGGGCGACTGCCGCGCGGCTCTCAAGAAGGCTGAGACATGTTTATCTCAAATCCACATAGTGGAATCCCTTGTAGTATCCAGTTGTTCTCCAGTTTCATGGATTGTGAATTCTGGTTCCACTAACCATGCTTGCAATAATTTGCAGGGTTCAAGGAAACAAGAAAACCGGGGTGATGGGGAGATGATCTAAGCATGGGAACTGAGGCCGTGGCAGAGGCTGAAGCAGTTGGAGATGTCGTCTTGCAGTTCCTTGATGGAAGAAGTTTATTACTTAGAGACATACTTTATGTACCGTCCTTGAGACGAAACTTAATTTCTGTTTTCTTATTGAATAATGAAGGTTTTTCATTTTTATTTGATGCTTCTGGTGTGTCAATTAAATTGAATGGTTCCTCTGTTTGTAAAGGAAAGACACATAATGGTCACTATGTAATTAACTGAAGCTTGTGTGGTTAATTCATCTAAAAGTAAAAATCTCTCAGATAATCCAACACTCCTTTGGTATCTAAGGCTTGGACACATAGCCTCAGACAGGATTCACAGGTTGGTTAAGGTAGGACTCTTAAGTCCAGATGTTTCAGAAGGCCTACCGACATGTGAGTCTTGCTTGGAAGGCAAGATGACTAAAAGATCTTTTCGAGCCAAAGGTTGCAGATCTAAAGAGGTATTAGAGTTGGTACACACTGATGTATGTGGGCCCATAAGTGTCCGTGCCATAGGAGACTTCGAGTATTTCATCACCTTCACGGATGATCACTCGAGGTTTGGATGCATATACCTAATACGGCGGAAGTCTGAATCCTTTGATAAGTTTAAGGAGTTCAGAGCTGAAGCAGAAAAGCAGACGGATAAAAGTATCAAGTCTCTTCGATCGGATCGAGAAGGTAATACCTATCGGATGAATTTATTGGGTACCTGCGTGAGCATGTGATCGTATCTCATTTGACTGCACCAGGGACACCACAACAAAACGGTGTATCTGAGAGGAGAAACCGAATTTTGTTAGACATGGTTCGGACTATGATGAGTTATGCAACATTACCACCTAGTTTTTGGGGATATGCCCTAGAGACGACAGTATATACTTTGAACTTTGTTCCATCAAAGTCAGTACCCCTAACTCCTTGGGAGCTGTGGTTGAAGCGAAAGCCAAGCCTACAACACTTTAGGATTTGGGGTTGTCCAGCACATGTGCAGAAGGACAAGCGAGATAAGATGGAGTCAAAAACTAAGGTATGTCTGTTCGTTGGGTATCCAAAAGGGACAAATGGTGGTTTATTTTATAATCCTGAGGATAAAAAGGTTGTCGTCTCGACGAACGTTGTATTCATGGAGCAGGATTATTTAATAGATCATAAGCCCACCAGTAAAGTAGTTCTTGAAGAATTGCTTGGTACTAATGGGAGTACGCAGACAGAAAACGTAGTGGGAGCCGATACCACTAAGATAAACGATACTGTAGAATTGACTCCTATGGAACCACCACAAGCTCGTCACAGTGGGAGGACCATAAGTGCTTCTGATAGATACATTGGAGAAGCCTTCATGGTAGATCCAGAGTTTCAGGAGGATGATTATCTGAACTATGATGAAGCGATGATATCCTCTGACCATGTAGCATGGCAGAAAGCCATGGAGGTAGAACTGACATCGATGTCCCAAAATTCGGTCTGGACACTTGTAACACCACCTCACAACATTAAACCTGTTGGGTGTAAGTGGGTGTACAAAAGGAAAAGAGGTCCGGATGGTACCGTTGAGACTTACAAAGCTAGACTAGTCGCTAAGGGTTATACCCAGCGAGAAGGGATCGACTATGACGAAACCTTTTCGCTAGTGGCTATGCTTAAGTCTATCCGGATCCTCTTGTCCATTGCAGCCCATTATGATTGGGAGATCTGGCAAATGGACGTCAAGACCGCATTCCTCAACGGAGATTTGGAAGAAGACATCTAAATGTCTCAGCCTCTAAGCTTTGTCGCAAAAGGTCAGGAAAGTCTGGTGTGCAAGTTGCAAAGGTCCATTTATGGACTTAAGCAAGCATCCAGAAGTTGGAACATGCGTTTTGATCTGCTATCCAGTCTTATGGATTTGAGTAGAACGTGGATAAACCATGTGTTTATAAAAGGAGCGATAGACTACAATAGTTTTTCTAGTGCTTTACGTAGACGATATCCTGCTCATTGGAAACGATATTGGAACGTTGTCTACAGTGAAGGTGTAGTTATCCTCTCAATTTGACATGAAAGACCTGGGTGAAGCGAGTTATGTTCTGGGGATCAAGGTAACTCGAGATCGCCAGAATAAGACTCTCTCGCTGTCACAGTCAGCCTACATAGATACTATCTTGGTCAGATTCAGTATGCACAACTCCAAGAAGGGTCTGGTTCCATTCGGATATGGAATAAAGTTGTCCAAGGACCAGGGTCCTAAGACTCCTGAGGAGAGGGCAGAGATATAGAAGATACCTTATGCTTCGGCTGTAGGGAGTCTGATGTATGCTATGCAGTGCACGAGACCAGATATATGCTATGCAGTAGGCATGATGGGCAGGTATCAGTCAAATCCGGGTCCAGATCACTGGACTGCTATGAAAAGTATACTCAAGTATCTCCGTAGGATGAGAGATTATGAGTTAGTTTACTCTTCACAGGAACTGACGCCGATTGGGTATACAGATTCTGACTTTGCATCAGATCCGGATTCCAGGAGATCGACGTCAGGGTTTGTGTTTTCATTAGGAGGAGGAGCTGTCAGTTGGAGGAGCGTGAAGCAGGGATGCATCACGGATTCGACGACAGAGGCTGAGTACGTTGTGGCGTGCGAAGCAGCTAAGGAGGCGGTGTGGCTCAAGAAGTTCCTCACGGACTTAGGATGCATACCGGGAGCTCAAGATCCTATTGTCCTTTACTGTGACAATAGTGGAGCGGTAGCACAATCCAAGGAGCCAAGATATCACCAGAAGAGCAAGCATATCGAGCGGAAATACTACATTATCCGGGACTTGCAGAAGCGAGGGGAGGTTGTAGTAACTCAGGTGGTGTCTGCAGATAACATGGCGGACCCTTTCACAAAGGCGTTACCGACCAAGGCTTTTGAGAAGCACGTGGATGCCATGGGAGTTAAGACTGTTGTTTCCCGCTAGGCCAAGTGGGAGATTGTTGTAGCTCGTGTGTCCTTAGCGTGGAATTTCTGTATTAACATTAATAAAGATGACTCTGGTTATTGCTTTAATTAGAATACTACTCTATTGTATGATAATACTCATATAATAAAAGGACCCTAGGGAACACAGTAGGCCACTGAGGTGCATGGAGGATCCATGTTTGGGAGACCCAGTGGACCAGTTCTGTGTAGACCTAGAACTAGTTCACAGCTTAGGTGATGCCGGTCGTTTCACCGAGAACATACTATTGGCAGGAGGTAGAGGATGTGGTGAAGTCTCCACCACGGGAACGTGGGATTCCCATTCACTTGACCAAGCACGATGATCGTGTTGAACAGGAACCAAGACGGTGCACAGTTCACTATAGATAATATGTCCTTAACCTTGAGGGACCATGTTTACTGGGCCAACCAGTTGTGTGGTGCTTTGATGTGCCAACGTGTGCGGACCTTCCATAGTCCAATACCACGGTGCGTTGGATTACCCGGCTGGCGCTTGAGTGACATGTAATCCCTACAGGTTATCCGACGTCCAGTGTTGGATGGGTACGTTTTGATGAGTCAATCTGTCCACACAGTTAACCCAGGCCTGGTGGTGGTCAGTATGACTGACGATGTTCCGGATGCTAGGCATAGCACCGGAAGATGTGTGGTGTTATAGATGATAAGTCATCAAACCTTAGTCAAATGATCGATCGGGATCTGACGGTGCTCCCTACCGCCCGAGTCGTATCATGGCACCAGTAATATAAGGGACTAAGGATTATCAGAGTATAGTAGAGAACAGGGTTACGAAAGAGTAACATAAGTTTAGGATCACTAGAGTTCAACTCACGTCACACTCTGGGTGGCTACGCAGATTAATCGGATTAGGACTGATTAACGGAACTTTCGGTGTGTCACCGGAACAGTTAATCAGGGATTCCGTTGGAGCTAGAGATCTCGAACCCTGAAGGTTCCACCCTGTCGTTGCGTATAGTAATTGTTCCCCGACCTAGTTGGATACGTTGGATGCGAAGTAGCGCGATGGAGCGCAAGCCCGGAGCCTAAGAACCTAATTCACATATGTTACGGGTCATGGGGGTATTTTGATAAATACTGAAATATGGCTCAGAACACATTGAATATGGATCTTAGAATGAGCGAAATAATTCCAGGAGCTCATAGGCACTGACGGAACTCGATTCTGAGTAGCGCACTTCACTCAGTCTCTCTTTCAGTTTTCCACTTTTCGTGAAAGATGTTTTCGTCCAAGCTTCACGATAGACACTGGAAATCCCTAAAAACTGCCCCCTCTCTATCCTAATCTATCTAGGGCTAGCCCTAGCTTCCTTGAAGCTATGGGAGACCGGCCCTATAAGGGAATAGGGAGAGGGAGGGGCCGGCCCTATGTGTGCCTCCCTCTCCTCCAAAAATCCGACCCTCCCATCCTCCTCCTTTGTGGTTTCGGCCAAGGAAAGGAGAGGAAGAAGAAGGGAGAAGAAAGAGGAAGGAAGGAGAAGGAAGAAGAGAGAAAGAGAAGGAGGAAACCTAGCGGCTCGCCATCGTCTTCGCAACGGATTCCTCCGTCGGCTCGTAATCCTTGCACTCAGAGACGGGATTTCAAGGATTCTACAATTCGCAAAGGACAACGTGCTATCCGACAGTTTCCCTTGCGATTCAAGTGCGGTTCTTCATCGTTCTGTCATCTCCAGATCATAGATCCATAAAGTATGATGATTCTAAACACCTAACTAGATGCATGCATGTCTTCCGTAGATCGTAGTATGCCTCTAGGGTGTCCGCACATATGCTAAGATCATAGATTTGCATGTAGATTGTTTTGTAGAATTAATTGTAATGAAACATACACCGTATGATCTTCGGATCTATCTTTTGCTTCCGCTGCGACTTTGATAAGCGGATCCAATTCCAACAGTCGGCACGCGCGTGCGGCGTCGGCAGAGAGGCACCGGCGGCCTGGCTTCGTGAGGCAATAGGACGCCCGAGGTACCTAGGGTTTCTCTCACAGCTTAGAACTCCGGCTCTGAATCTCTGATTCGATTTTCGTTTTGGTTTTTACTCTTTTTAACACAGTCCGGTTTTTAAACAGGCCGGGTCGCACGAGTCTGCACACAATCACCTGGGTCTCTCGGGTTTAACTGGTTCATAACCATTTACGATCCAATCTTTCACCCGAACCACCCCGAGGATCCGAGTCATCGGTTCACCGGTCCGACCGACCGGTTTCGTCCGGTTCTGATAACACTGCTATATACAGCCCACGAAATACCAAAGGCAGCTCCCGTCTAAAGGCTACACTCATTTTTCCAAGATGTTCCCATCCAGGTTGGAACATAAAGGGGTGTTTGGTATGTCGAACAGTAGTTCCCCTTAATCCTCTTCCATAAAAGGTTATTACCGTTAATTACTGTTTCTAATACAATTTGATAGTTCAGTATTTTGGTTGGCATAGAAACAACCGGAGTCATATTTTTTAGTTCCCGAGTCCTTCATTCCACCAGAACAATTACTAGCCGTTATTTTCAAATCATAAAATTCAAAGTGGAAATATATTATTCCGGAATGATGCCAAACACCCCCTAATTATCCTTCTACAAAATAGCATTGGATCTCTCTTGCTCTCGTGAGTATCCCCTTCTACCTTGGCCTCAAGGTTTGAAATTTTTGTTTCGACACTCTAGATATAAAATTTTTTATTTCAACCAATATTATTAACCTTTGAAATTTATTTTTAGGGGCTGCCCATTCCCACGGGCAGACTCAATTTTAGGACAGAAGGTGCGGGGACAGCAGTAAGAGTCCAGTTGTGGAGTCAGCTCAGTCATCGAGTTAGTTGCTGCATTTCTCTTTAGTAGATATTGTTAGACTTCCTTCCTATTTTTGGACTTGTATTTTTGGTTTATTGAAATAAGAATATCTACTGTTTAGTTTAGCATATGTGGTTGTGTTGTTTAGCTGCTATGATCTAGCTGAACTTTGTTGGGTATGCCTTTTCTCAAGGCCCGGACTATGATAGATTACCATAAAAATAAAAGTATATATAAATGATATATTTGACCAACCCTGTTGATAGGACCACTAGACTAGTAGACTCAAGTGTCAAAGAGTGGGTGAGGCTACTTAGCTCACCGTCGAAAGCTTGAGCGTCGTGTTCCTTTAGAGGGATTCCTATCGCATGTAAGTGGCACGGACATGACACACATAATGATATGATAGCCCTTTTAAAAGTTGAGTCTGGCTTGAGATGCCTTCTTTTATGGAAATTTTTGGCTTCTCTATTTTTAAGAAACTATTTTTATAAAATCAAATTAAAAAGACCATCTTGTTTCTCCCTCCTCCTTCTTTTCCATGTGTGAGAGTGTAGAAGAAGTCCTATGAAAACCTTAATTAATGTAGTTGATTGATCAAACCCAAACACTTCTTCTTTTCCTCACCTCACAACCCACGGATCGGTCTTCAGATTTCTGGGGTCTAACATTAGACAAAAAAATCAGGATAGATAAACTTGAACAATGGAAAAAAGAAACAGATATATGGAATGAAAAGAGTATTAGTTTCTTGTAACAAACAATCAATCTAAAAATTGACTTATAGAACTCGAAATAAAAAATAATGCACTCATAAATAAAGTAAAAGAGAAGGAAAATATATCTCCAACAAATGACTAGTCACAAAAAACAACTGACTTGGCCCGGTTTACACCCCTAATGATATTCAATCATAATTTTCTACATACTCATTCAGTTGGGGATAAGTGTGATTAAGCAATCAAAACTTGGTGCAATGGATGCCTTTGACTTGTGTCTGTACATAATTCTCTATAAAGTTATGGTTAAATAGTTTTTTCACATAAAAAACAAGAACTGTTCCTAATTTTAATTCCAATCGGTTTTGACGAAGTCATAGAGGATTTAACGAGGATTCCAACGCATCTGGAACCATCAAATTTCGTTGTAAATCGAAGAAGTTATGATTTTTTATGAACGTGACGAAAAAATACATTTTTTCAATGTAGCAGTATGATTCGTAAATTTGATAAGTTTTGGATCATTTTGCTAGCTGTAGTCTACCATTGGAAGGAATAACACTGCAGACCCATTTAAAATAAGGGGAGTTAATGAGTGGTCCCCGACATAGGATCCAGTTTAGCTAAAAGACAAACAAATGTTGTGGACGAAAATCCCATCCACAACATTTTAAATTTTAACTTGAATGCCATTGTTTTCGTTGAACTTAACCAAACCTTCGCCGTCGAAGCTGCTCACCGCCACCGAACCGAACCTAAACCTAAGATCTATAGGCCATGGGATAAACCCTAGACCTAGGAATCCTAAACCTAATCGAACCCCTCCGTCTCCGGCTCCGTCTGTCTCCTTACTTGCCGCCACCAGGGCAGCGACAACGACAACGACAACGAACAGCTGCAACTCGAGGTCGCACCCACCATCGCCGCTACCACCTCTGCTGCTTGTGCCCGTCTCTGCCACCACTGCTCGCACTTGAGAGAGATGAGAGGAGAGCAGGTGAGGGCATTTTCAGGTTTCTAAACAAATCAGGAAGCTTAGGCTAAAGGGATCTTAAGTGGTATGCTCATCGAAACGATCTTTCCTAGGGGATTGCTCACACATTAGCTCTTAAAATAATGCCTCACTAGCATCCTATTAACAGGTTAGTCAGATGTTGGGACTTCAGCTTAAATGTAGTTTCGGAGAGGGGTTTTAGCCACATTAACCCCCCCCCCCCCCCCAAATAAAAAAATAAAAAAATAAAAAAAAAAGAAAGAAAACGGCAGTGCCCCCTGGGCATCCCGTCCGTTGGAGGAGAAGTCGACCCCCCCGCCTGTTCGAATCGTCCCAATTGGCTCCTCTGGCAGCGGCCGTGGGCACCCCATCCGTTGGATCGCCTGATTCGCTCCAATACCACATCAGTCGATCCCGTCCGCTCCTCTCCCTCGCTCACCGGTAAGATCTATGAACTAGGGTTTCATTCAAGCTGATCTATGATTCTATGGTCTTACACGTCGAAATCTACCTTTGTTTTTAACCTAGATTTGAATCCTGTTGGAGTTTATATGGCAAACGAGTTTAGGGTTTTGGTTTAGATCTTTTTAATCTGCTTTATTATTATTATTATTATTTTGATTAGGTTTTCATTGCTTAGTTTTGATTTAGTTTTTTTTTTGTCATTTGTATTTTAAAAAATACAAAAAATTATTGACATATTCAGTCGATCATCCCTTTGACAATTCACCTTACTTCGCACCTTGCCCCCCCCCCCCCCCCCCCCCCCCCCCACCCACACACACACACACACACAAGAAATCATATCTTGCATTCTCAATCCACCTTTACGGTCATCGCATTTTGTTCCCCCCTGTGAATCGTTCTGATGTGCTTTGGGAGGCACCTCCAATCTAGGCATTGCACTAGGCCCATTTACCAATGTATTTTTCGTATGTATTTATTTCGTGCTAGGAAACTATTAAATGCTCTCGTTATACATAAATGCACTTTCTTTAGTTATCTATTTGGGTAAATTACACCGACCTCGCCTGGGGTTTGTCTAGATTGCGCTGACCTCCCTATAGTTTTGGTATTTACACTGGTCTCCCCTATGCTTTAGTTGTTGGTAACATATTCCCCCTCCTTTAGTTAGCCGTTAGTATATCACACAAGAAGGGTTAACGCAAGCAATGAAATTTTTAGAAAACACAAAACTACCCTCTGGGGAATACCCAAAACTACATCTAGGAAATCAGATTTCACCATTTACTCATTTGAGTTGAGGATGTTTTGGACTTTTTGCCTACTCTGTTAACGGAGTTGGGGGGGCAATACCGACAAGGTAGTCTAGTGTAAATACGAAAACTAAAGAAGAGGTTTGCGTAATTTAGGCAAAACTTTGGGGGAGCCAATGTAAATTACACCATCTATTTCTAACTGAGGGTACCGTAATGTCAATAATACATATTACGAATCTCCTTATATGATTGTACTTTATTGTGCTTCCTAATATAAAATTGTACGCTAGAGGCTTTTTATGGGACTTATCATGACACTCCTCTCTTGTCATGTTCCACTTATTTTCGACAAGCAATAGCAAAACTCTAGATCCTATTAGCCATCAATTGTTATAACAGTAATGTTCATCATAACCTGCAATACTGTGTCATGTGAGTAGATTATCACAAAAGGGTGTTGCATTATAGACTTATTTTTTGCAAATCTCTTGTAATGTCCTCATTGTCGTCCTTCTTTTAGGTGCTCATAATGGGCCAAGAGGGTCAATATCATCATTCTTTTGGGTGGTCACAACGGCCAAAGGGACTTACAATACAGTGGATACACATTAATGTACAAGATGAATAAAAAATAGATTTAACATAATGAATACGAAGAAGGAGAAGAAGGTATAAAGGAACCTTACAATGTTTGGTTCCGGCGGTCACATCGAATTCCTTTCTCCTTTGGACATAAGGAAAGCAGCCCCAACTTATGCTATGCGGGCTAAGGCCAAAATGCTTAGGCGGACGCCTGAACCGTATTTTTTTAGAACAATGTAAAAAAATAAATAGTTTGTTTATAGATCCTAAATGGTAATTATGACATGCACTAACGTTAACGAGTTTACTTGGTGGGAAGTTCTTAGGAAAATCGTTCAATTGATTTACCACTTATCTTTAATTGGATTATCTCTTTCGAAATAAGTGGATTTTGGATAAGTAAACTATAGGGAATGCAACTGATATTGCATCTATAGTTTACAACATCTTTGAATAATATGAGGGCAGTTATTTGATGGCTGATGTGAAAGAGGACCTATTAGGTGTTGTGATCTTGAAAAAACCCTTCGCAGTCATTGATAGTAATCATTAGGTGGGGTTCTTCTGTCTTTAGCATAGATGCTAAGCTAGAGAAAATACATTTTCTTCAAGGATTACATAAGGTATATTCATGTGTTGTAATACTAGATGCCCCTCCTGAAATACTTGAGCTTTCGCTTCTTCTGAGGGGAGGATATTTGTTGAATATATATCTCCCTTTGTATTTTTAACGATTATATCACTATGTAGAGACAATTCGTAAGTGGCGATATTCATATTACACCTGATCCAGTTCTAAGCGGGAGCCTTCTAGGTTGGTACATAATCATGTATATATATACTAGAGGGATTTAGTCGGAGTCTAGCTCTATGGCCCACTCTAGTTGGTACCTAGTGCAGAATAATGATATTATGAAACTAGTTCCTAACCCCATGCAATGCATAATTGGCGGTGATCCAATAAGATCGAGTCGCACAAATGACATTTAACACTTCAATTAAAAATAATAAGTAGTAATATTTTCTAAACTGAAATTAAACAAGAAAAATTTAACTTTGAAACCTTCAAGTCTAAGAGTCAAAATATCGATACAACAGGAACATAGGATAGTTTTGTGTGTGTGTGGATGTGGGTGGAGGGATTGACTGGAAGGGACACACACACACACACAGAGGTGAAGCTGAGATATTTTAGGCGAATCTTTGTCTCCACTCCAGTCTGTGGGCTTTGGGCGATCATCGGATGTGGTGAGAGATCTACAAATATGGTCGTTCTGATTGATTATGATGAAATACACATTGATTCCGAGGAGGAGGATGGAGTCCAGATGATGTCCTTGTGGCGACAGGTGGTCTTCCGGTGCAACTCTTTTTTTCTTTTCTTTTTTTCACTTTCGGGAGGACTTCCAAGTGGCAACGCACATCAGTTTCGATCGAGGAAGACTCGTTGCAGCCGCTTTGAGGTTCTGTGAGATCAAAGACATCCGTGATATTCATGATAGCTGAAGAGCTGAAGTACTATCTTTTCATATGTTATCCACACAGAAACCAACAGCCTCTTTGAGGTTCCCCACGATTACAGCCATCCGTGATATTCATGATACGTAAATCGGTCTCTTTTTATATCTGGTAGCAAGAGGGGCCCCATGTGTCGCACTTATGGGTTGAGGCTTACGTTTTATTTGTAAAGTACTAGTCTGAGTCCCGAACAAGGCTCGAGAACCTAGAGTAGAGGAAGAAAGAGAAAAGAACATCATCATATTCTTGATGTACAGCTCCTGCAATGCACGGAAAGAGCGAACGGTGAAAAAAATCATAAATTACCACATATAATATGAAATCACAAAGCATGGTTTACATAATGACGGTTTAAATATCTCCAATAAATGACGATATATCACCGATTTTTGCCCTGGTCACTGGTCAGTGATACGATAACAGCAAGTGTTCTCTTTATGGGAATTGGCGACTTATCGATAATATATCGCCATATTGCCAATAAATTGTCAGCCTCATATAAAAGGTGGCTTACAATGGGAATAAGTCGCCCATGTTACCCAATTTTTCCCCTTTGTCACCAAAATAAGTTGGATAGCCTATTTTTGAATAATTTTGAGGATTTCTTCCCCCTTTTTTGATATTTGTGTTTCTAAACCAAATCTAATCTATCCACAACATATTCTTGGCGGATTTGGGGTATTCCTTGCGAGTTTGCATGATCAATTTGCAGCAGTATTGACTCTACATTGAGCATAGACAGAGTGGGAGTTTCGGGCTAGTACGACAGTCTTTTTGGATGTAGTTGTGTGACGTTTAGACTGTTTGTTATCTTATTTCATCTACTGTGAGATGTTTATTATATTTTATGAGTTGAGTTATGATATTGACATGTCATCTGAGACTTATGAGTTATGAGATTGAGTTATGAATTTTGTCATTTGTGAGATGTTTATCATATTTCACAGTGTTTGTTATCTTTTATATTTACATTCAATTATTCATAAACTCATAGATTGTGTTAGAAAGTATTTGACAATTAACAGAAAGTGTTTGATAGTTAATAGACTCATCTATGAAGCCTCAAATGAGTGCTACCTTAAATTAATGATTATTTTCTGTATGTTTTTGGTCATTATTGTGTATTTATACCTCTTAAAGGGATATATAAAAAAATTCAGATAAATTCTTTTATATTCTCAATTTCCCCTCCTCTTTCCCCTGTTTTTTTCCCAATTTGTAGCGACAACAGTGAAAAATAAGCGAAAAATCCATGATCTACCCCCCGGCCACTTGGCGATACCGATAATGATAAAGGCACTTAAAACACTGGTTAAGCCATAGAATATATATAGCTTGTAGTATGTATGCAACATATATGGTCTAAAACGCAGGTTATGCAAGACAATTATGGATGAAAAATAGTAAATGCATTGTTACAATATCACCTTTTTATTTTGCCTCCATAATAGGTATGGAATGGGATACGTTTCAAGCATAGTTACCAAGTCGGAAAACGGGAAAAAAACGGCAAGGGAAAAAATCGGAAAAATACGATGAAAACGAGAAAAACGGGAAAAAAACGGGAAAACATCGGGAAAAAATATAAAAAAACTTAAAAATTATACCAAGTGTATATGTCATTTTCTAACATTAAATAATCAAAACATATAGCATATGAGTTTTCTAAGAAAGAACAAATAGATCATAATATTCAGCTTTTCATTGTTTTCGATAGTAAGCTACATAACACATACGAATTAACCGACCCATTCCAATACATCATGAAGTCTAAACTCTAAAGTGACATAAAAGTGTTCCATAGAATCCATACATGATATATCATAATGAGCCATCAAAAAAAGACATCAAAATATTTCAAATAAAAAAGAGACATTTAATCCATATCTAAAGCAAGTTCATCTTCAACTAAAAAAGGTTACAAATAAAAAATAAAAAAAAGTAAAAGAAATACAATACAAATATTACAACAGATATCAATTACAGATGAAAAGTAAAAGAAAACATAAACAAATTGATATTAGAATGGAATAATGATATGTAAATATGTAATTTGAATTTCTGATTTCTGTAACTTCTGTATAAATTGAAAACAAATTTCTTTTTTGACTGTAGTGAAATATGGAAGATGAGGGAAAGACTGAAGAGAGGGAAACATGGAATCATGGAAAAAAGAGAGAATTAGAAGGAATAAAGAATAGAGAAAATGCAAACCTAGCAGTGATTCGTTGCCTCGACTCCCGATCAGAACCCTTGCTTGTGCAGAATCAACAGATCTGCTCCTCCGTGGCCCTACCTCACCGTCGCCGTCTCGCCGTCGTCGCCTCGCCGTCGCCGATCGCAGGGGTCTGGGGATCGCAGGGGCTCGCCGATCGCAGTCGCTGTCGCGGATCGCAGTCGCAGGGGCTCGTCGATCGCAGTCGCCGCCTCGCCGTCGCGGATCGCAGTCGCAGCCTCGCAGGGGCTCCGTTGAGCTCGCTGATCGCAGGGGTTTGGGGATCGCAAGGGTTTGGGGATAAAAAGACCACTGCGAGTCTTTTATTCCACTGGTACCGAACTCGAACCCGAACCTGAACCCGGTCATATCCATTTAAAAAAACCCAAACCCGAAGTCCCGAACCCATTTTCCTGATCCGGTGGATTTTTAAAAAAACCCGAAACTGAACCCGAACCTGTTTTCACGTATTAAACCCGTTTTCACGTATTAAACGTTTTAAACGCGTATAAAACGTGTAGTGCCGTTTTTTTGAAAAAAACGTGTTTTTTTCGCGTTTGCTACGAAACAGCATTAGTACGCATTTTATACGCGTTTTTTTCAAAAAAACGGACGTTTTGGTAACTATGGTTTCAAGATTATGTGATGGGAATGGCCAGTAGAGTTACTCATACATCACCTCACGCAAGTCATGGCTTCTCCAATCCCCTAATCATAAAGTTAAGCATATAAAAGTGAGATATGAACTTGAGGTGTAACTCGCTTTCTTCATAAACTAATTATTGACTCAGGTGGGAGATGTCCACATAAATTATGCAACTACCCTTAAAAACCAGGTGATTTATAAATCCTAGGGTATATGCTCGCATATAGCTTCTAAAATGCATTTATATGAACATAAGACACTTAAAAAAGACACTAATAGATGTGTTAATAGTAGAAAACATTTTTTGGTATTGTGCCCTAAACAATAATGAGATGGAGTACATTTGGAATTATGAAATGGGGAGCGCTGGATCTGTTGTCTGATGCAACTCATGTCTCTTCCAATCCACAAACTATGAAGTCGTAAAAGAGTGAAATAAGAACTAGGAGGAACATTCCTTTATTTTTTATCATTTTGTCCAACCATTCCAGGTAGTCAACATTGTAGGAATCTAAGACTTCAGGGAGTCTAGTGGTGAGGTCGGATCGTTGACTGAAGGTCCGATAGCGATGTATTCCATATTTAGCAGTGATCTGCCTGTGTAGCAACATGTCATCCTGATAGCTTATGCTCTTCATGTTGGATTTAACCTTCTTAATTTATAAGTTCCTTAGGGGAGTTCTAAACCTGCTTTAATGGTCTTTTATGGTTGGAGGGATGTTTGATTGGTGCAAAGATTTTCCGCCATTTGCTTTTGAGCAACCTTTTTAGTTTTCACACCTCCAGATGTATTGGTTACTGTACTGGTATTGTTCATGAAAACATCTTACTGTTCATAACCCACTTTTGCTCTAGAAACTCTAATCACCTCTAATTGCTGCTCTAATATGCATTCCTAATTAGTTTTGATTGTGCTTAATTGCTTGTTTTCTTCCACTTTTTTGTTCATCCCACCACTTCCTGCTAAATTTTTTGGGATTTGATTCATTTGCCTTCCATTCACATCGATGACCCCGTTGTCATGCAAATGGGCCATTACATTTTGATTCCCTTGCATGCTATGTGGAAATCACTTCATTTTCCAAATTATTTTTAATCTTATATGTTTTTTTGTGTTGATTTGGACCGTGTTTTCCCATTTTATAGTGAATCTTGTATGTTTAGATGCATCATGCATGTAGACTATCTTTGCAATTCGATGCCTTTCACTTTTCCAATTACACCAACGCTCTTTTTTCTCATTCCTTTTGGCCATCCTTACTAGTTGCTTGTTCACCCTTTGTCCATCTGGAGGGTCTAGTTAACATTGGGTGTCTCCTAGGCTGTTTTGGGGCCATTTTTTTGTTGGGTTCACTCTTTTGGTTCATGGTTCCATTATTTTGCTTCTTGACCAACATGAGATATTTTCCTTGTTGACTTCTCCTTTTGTCATGTATCCCACGGGCCACAAACTTTTGTTTGATACTTTATCAATCTTATACTTCTTCTTTGTTAGAGCATTTAGAACTTCGTTTCCTTATGGGATTAGGTTTGCTTGTACATACTCCTTTTTACATTCTTACTTTTGCTCTGCACTAGAATACTTCTCCACCTTCATGTGGTGACTTAGCACTAATGGATTGGTGCAAGAGAGGAAAGCTCGATGGATTTGGGAGTTCAAAGTTTAGACATGACTTGAGAAACGTTTCAGATTGATTTGAAATACTATAAAAGTTGTCAAAGATGCATGAAAAGTAAACTAGAGGAAGTCTATTAAGACTATTATCAAAAGTAAACTAGAGGAAGTCTATTAAGACTATTATCAATGAGGGCGGGAAGGTAAATGATTTTGCCAACTAATGAACATTCATGGAGGAAAGCATAAACTATAGGCTAGCTAGAATTGAAATTACGTAAGAGAAATTCAGGATTTGGAAGGCTTATGACAGGCTTTGATGTAGTTCTAAGCTCAATGGTGATCCAAAAGACAATTTAACAAAGATCTATGCATTATGAACGAGTACAGATGCATAACCTAAAAGATAGATGCAATAATTCAAATAATAACATCAACGATAGAGCAACAAAGACAATGGATAAATACTGGAAAGGTCACTTCTAGCATGGCACTAAGGAGCCACACTTTGGTGTTTCGAAGGCATCACTCCAAGGATCCAAAACATCTCATGAAGTCAATTGCAACCATCATAGATATGAAGCAAACAAAGTTGAGAAAATTCTAAAAGTGGATGATTGAATTCAGGGAGAGGCCCCTATTTGTAGTACAAGAATCCCCGTGAACTTTATTATTGCACTAGGGTTTTCACTTGGACTGTTGTAGTAGCCCAAGTGAGCACGTGAGGACGGACCCTCCTATTTTCTTAGGCAAGAAGGTTGGATGCCCTTTAAGTTCCTGTGGGATTCTAAAAGTCCAATCCAAACTCAAAATTGCTCCTTTCATGTGGTTTGGAGCGTGAATGATAATAGTCCAAGCACTTCCACAAGAATTGAGACTAGTTGTTTAGATCTTTTGGATGCCGACGTTTCTTTCTTCTTCCAGCATGCTGGGTGCCTATCCTCTTGCTCTTTCATACACCTGGTTAAAATCTACATCAATTCTTCTTGGCTTGAGAAAACTCAGCCTCGACGAATTAAGAAGTTGGTATCTCATAAAGATTAAAACTTATTTTAATGAAGTCCTCTTCAAGAATCCACCAACAATTAGATAGTAGTCGATCCTTCCATTTATCAAGGAATTTCTGTAAACCATCATCTTTGTTTGAGACCACTTGATCTTTTAGAATATCTTCAATCTTATCTCTGAGCTTCAACACAAATTGTAGTCTCAACGCTTGTACCTCCAAGATTTTATCTCCATGACATGGTTTGAGGATTCATTTGAACCCGAACCCAGTCGCCCAAATCGGTTCGGATGGGCTGATCCGAACGCCCCCGGACTCTCATCATACCCTCGAATTTGGTCTAGTTCAAATTTTGTTCATATAATTGGTCTATTAGTTTGAATGTTGTATATCTAGTGCGTAGTTATTCCATAGTTCAAATCACAAAACCTGGGTTGGAATGACCGATTCGGGCCTGAATTGGGATAAATCAGATCCTAATTTCTGATTTCTTAATGTTTTTGGCCAAAATAGCTGAACCGAACCCAAATCAGTCCACTTTTTTCCTGATCTGATCCCGAAATCGAATTCTCAAACTTTGCCCCATGGTGACCATGTTAGGTAGTCTGATCCGCAACATTAACCGTAGGGTAATATTGAGATCCTTATGTATCTTCAGACATAGGCATTTGGAACCGAGTTCTTTTGTTCTTTTTAAGGTCCTGAACCTTTAGGTAATCTCTGTCTTCAAGCACATGATCACGAATTCTCTTTGAACTCCACAAACCTTCAATGGACATTTGTCCTTGCTTTGTAACTGCGATCGCTTGGAACAATGACAACAAATTTCCTCATGTTTTGGTATATGTCATGTAGGAGATTCGCTTCGTCATTGTATTTATATGTGGTTATGGCCAGAGGAACCAAATCAATTGGTTGACGTGGCTTGACTCCAAGAAGCGCACTGCAGGTGAACTTCTGGTGGATCGATTCACCAGGCTACGGTATGCAAAATCAACAGAGGGTAGAATTTGATCCCATGCAATGACCTCATCTCCAACTAGACATCATAGTAGATTGCCAAGCCTCTATCATCCAGCATCCATGAGACTCGAGAGGTAGTGCGTGAGCTTCACATCTCTGTGAGACATGCTCATTTTGGGATCTCATGTAAATGAATTACCTCCTTGAAGAAGAGAGGTGCAATCTCCGAGGGATGTGCAGTTTTTCAGGTTGTTATGTAGTGTAGATGTGTGCCATGTATATATGTACATATCTTGCCATGTTTTCTCATTGGTATGCTATTTTGTACAAAAGGTCTTGAAGCACTGGCTTCTAAATTTCTTTATTGCATATAATGTCATTCTTTTGCTAGTCATTGAGTGAATCTATTTGGCTTCATATCCTAATTGAATTGACTTTAACATTTCTAACATTTATCCTCGACTGTAAGGGTTTGAGGCCATTATCCATTACAGAGGATTTCGCCTTCCATATAGGAACTAGTGGCATAGTAGAATCATCTTTATCTTTCTTTCTTTAGTTCATCTCTTTGTAATATTGGAGATAAGGTTTTTATCTTTTCGTGTGCTTAGGTTTTTGAAAGCTTGAGAAATGTTTTTTGTATGACTGCTCTAGTGGTTCAATGTGTCTATTGTTAGGTTTGCTATTTGTGTACACTTCCCCTCCGGCTCTTCATTTTTACTATAAAATTTTCCTCTAGAAACTCATCTTGGCACATACCAATGGTTTCATTTCTGGACTATGTCAACTTGTTTTGTTCTGATTGGGTGATTTTTGATGGTTTCATATGAATGATGTGTTAATGAAACATGAAGGCCAAAATGTTTTTCGTTGCAGTTGCTCTATAGGATTTGTTTGAGCACACTATGTCAGAAACGAAGACAACTGATGCCTCCGAGCAAGTAAATGTGGCCACTAATGTTGATGAGAAGGTTGTTGATGTCTCAGAGGAGGGCCCTAAACATTTGGACCAGAATGAGGGGAATTCCATGCCCTCATTCCAAGAAGAGGTGAACCTACTGCTGATTTGCGAACAAAACTTCTATACATTACGTGCGTTGCTTATGAAACATTGCATTACTTGTGGTGTTCTTTGTGCTATTCTGTGCATCAGATGGTTTTTACGTGTCTCCTCTTTTGCAGGAGGCAGTAATCAAGAAAAAATATGGAGGAATGTTGCCCAAGAAACCGCCACTCATATCCAAGGTAATTACCCTTGTCATGTAGGTAAATCAGTGCTGGTACTTCATAAATCAGCTGCATTAAAGTCATGAGAAGTTCTGTATTGGTCTTCTCTTCACATTCTTGTAGAGAGGAATGAAATTCCAAACAATTTGTTTCTCCAGGATCATGAGCGTGCTTTCTTCGATTCTGCTGATTGGGCTTTAGGCAAGGTATGATTATAACTTAAGTTGGTCTTAAACATGATCTGCAAGGCCCAAACAATGGACCTCCTCCCCCCCTAACTCTAGTTTCATTTGATCTGTCAGCAAGGTGCACATGTTGAGAAGCCCAAAGGACCCCTCGAGGCACTTCGGCCGAAGCTGCAGGTACCTCTTTGCCCCTTCACTTGTCCTGCCCGACAGCAAGGAGTACCATGAACAATTTTTCTATCGTAAAATTGCCCATTGTGGTTTGTTGGTAAAATGCAGTGCATTGGTTTTTGCATGATTCGTAGACTATGTGTGCATGTACTACATACCATGGTGCGACAGCCCATGTATATGCACTTGGTATTTTTGTTGACTTCCATTTTTTTTTTAATTTCCATTAGCCCAACCGTCAGCAGCAGGTGCGTTCACGCCGCTCAGTCTATGCTTCTGCAGATAACGAAGGTACGCCTAACTATTTGTTTGCATCAATGGTGTTCAAAGCTTGCAAGTCAGATTTTCCTTTTATTATTATTATTTTAAGAAATCCCTCTTGAGTGTGGTTTTGGCCTGGACCCCTACCAGTTTATTAAAAAGAAGAAAGAGTTGCAAGGAAAAGGGGAAAAAAAGAACAGATGACTCAAAAGACTTTACACATTAGGTTATATCTAAAGCTAAAGAGTCGCTTCCTTGAAGAATTGGGCCCCCTACCAGTTTATTAAAAAGAAGAAAGAGTTGCAAGGAAAAGGGGAAAAAAAGAACAGATGACTCAAAAGACTTTACACATTAGGTTATATCTAAAGCGAAAGAGTCGCTTCCTTGAAGAATTGGGCCCGCTTCAGGAGCGTTGTTCGATTGTGCTTTACCACTCGTGCCACTCGTGTGGGGGGTGTGGACTACCCCATCGGTATTAGTACTGCATCCATAAGGGAAGCGGGGGGCCCCTCTTAATATACATGTTGTGCTCTCCTCTCTTCAAGAGGTTGATTTTTTAGAGAACTCAGATGTTGTCACATGGAACTCAGATTTTTTCAGAGTCCTCATCTCCGACCTCGGCCTCCTTGTCGTCGTCGGCGACCTTGACGAGACCGGGCATGGTAAATTATTTTCTTCCTTCTTTGGCCTCCCTCCCTACTTTAACTCGTCTCCTTTGGCCTCCCTCTCAACTCGAGTCGATCCGTCGGACTCGTGTTGTCAAGCGCTTGTCGTCGGCTTCCGTTTGCTCCATTTGGTGATCCTGATTGCGTAAGGAGTCCTGCATCAATTCACGAAGGCCCGACAGTTTGGGGCTTTCTGCATCAAGCGGCTCTCGTGTTCTATCATGTCACGATCGTGATCAACCTGTGATAGGTCACGTGATCCTATATTCCTATTTTAAATCGCGATCCCCCAATCCAACACAGTTCTCTTCCTCGAGATCTAGTTTGTGATTAAGCATTTTAGCAAAAGCAGTGTTCTAAAAAGCGGTATAGGCGGTCGCCTAGGCGCTAGGCGGCCCCCCACCGCCTCGCCTAGGCCCTAGGCGCTCCAGAAAAGCGGCCAAGGTCCCAGGCGGAGCTAGGCAGCCGCCTAGGCGGTCTAGGCGGGCTGAGGCTGGCCAGGCGAACCAGGCGAGCCAGGCAGGCTGACCAGGCGGGCCAGGCGGGTTGAGGCTGGCTAGGCGGACCAGACGGGCTGAGGCTGGCCAGGCGGACCATGTTTGCTTTTGTTCTTATTAATCACTTAATCTTGAATTATAGTTATATACTTGTTCTTTAAAATAATGGTTTGGGATAATCTTGAACTTATATTAATTTTTAAACATATATATATATATAATATTATATCAAAATAATAATTAAAATAAATAAAAAAAGGCAAAACGTCTAGGCGCCGCCTAGGCGCTAGGCGGCCCCCCACCGCCCGACTAGCGCCTAGCGCTTTTTAGAACCTTGAGCAAAAGTGACTCCTTTATGCTCATCTTCACTCAAGTAGAACAAGGAAGATTTGGAAAACTTGACCTTCAATCTATAATCTAGCTCCAAGGAATATAAAATGATGTTGAGAATTGCTACTTGTGCCTTATCTGCTTGGCGAAAGAAAATTGTATCGTTGGCAAAGTGGAGGTTCTTTATGAGCCACGAAGGTTACCCTTTAGAAAACTACTTTGGACTGCACGCTAAATAATGGAATGAAAAACATCAATATCAATAATAAAAAGGAAAGAGGATAGAGGGAAACCTTGTTTAGCTCCACTGCCTAATTTAAAACGATTGCCCATTTCCCCCATTAATCGAGCAGGAGAGCTTAGACGTAAAGATACAATCCCAAATCCAATCCATCCACTGTTTAGAGAGGCCTTTAGCTCGAAGCACATGTAAAAGATTAAGACAGTCAAAGGCCTTCTCGGAGTCTAATTTAAGCATTCCGTCTTCTTTCTTCTCTTTCAAAGTGGTAATGACTTCTTCTGCAACACTACCTAAAATTAGCCGTCCTTTGATAAAGTTCGTTTGGTTTTTGGGAACAATGTCATCCATCACAGTGGACAACTGATTAGATATGATCTTGGTGACAATTTACAGACAATTTGAGAGGCTGATGGGACGAAAATCATGAATAGAGTATGCTCCTTCTATCTTCAGGATCATGATTAGCTAAGAGTAGTTGATGCTAGAAATGTATTGTTTGCGGTTTAAAAAAATCCTCCAAAAAATGACAAATATCCTCGTTTAACTATCTTCCAGTAGTGTTTCTAGAAGAAAATCGAGAACCCGTCTGGACCGGGTGCACCATCAGGCTTGTAGTAAAAAATAACCTTCCAGAACTCCTCATTGGTGAATGACGATTCAAGGTCTTTTGCAGTAGAGAGCCTGCTAAGTGGGGTCCTGGACCAATCACTTCTCACTGCTAGAGATGAATATGGACTGAAGTGATTTGAAGTGAGCTCAGACCCTTGATTAAATGTTGCTGTGGTCCCTATGGATATTGCCATTAATGGTGATAGATTGGATATAATTTCTTCCCCTGCCATTTACTATTTTATGGAAATAGGATGTGTTCATGTTACCCATTTTGATCCAAAGGTCCCTAGATCTCTATTTCCAAAGAATTTCGTTCTTGATGAGTCTGTTGGACATATTTGCTTTTAGCTTAGCAAGACTCGACTTATTGAGATCCAAGAAGGGTTGAGATTCTTCCTTGGTCTCCAAGTTTTTGATTTGTGAAAGTAGGTATTTCTTCTTACTGCAAATGTTGCTGAAGGAGTTCATCTCCTAGTTCCTAATCTTAATCCGGAGGAAACTAGCTTGTGAACAATTGATCTAGAAAAGTTGGGTAATATTCTGCGTCTTCCCACCATTTCTTCAATAGAACATTAAAACCAGTGTTCTGCATCCACATCCTCTCAAATCTGACCATGTGTCTAAAGTTTCTGTTCACACATTGGGTGTCAAGAAGAATGTGCACATGGTCGGAAGCAAAGGCTGCCAAGGCAAATATCGAGGTTTTGGGTAGATGGAGTCCCAGTCAATCGAGATCAGGAACCTATTGAGTCGTGCGAAGGTGGGTAAATCTCTTTTATTGCTCTCGGTATACTTCCCTCCACACAAGGGCAAGCCAACTAAGCCCAAGTCTCTGACTTAGTGAAGGTATCCACGTCATGTCTGCTGCCCATTCTCCACTTCTCTCAAAGAAAAATCTATTCACGTTGAAGTCACCCCCAAGAAGCCAAGGGCCTGGGTGGTAGGTTTGCACCAACTTTAGCTCCTCCAGCAAGTTGTCCCTAGCTGACTTATCGTTAGGCCCATAAACATTAGTGACTATCCTAGTCGTTTTGTCCATTACATTCCTCAAAATCAATGGAATAATTCCATCCCAAAAGCGATCCACCATGGTAACCAATTGTATCGAAACATCCTCATTTGCAGACTTTGTAAGTACCCAAGGAGAGCAAAAAGCCTATTGAAGGAGAGGAGATTTAATCTCTTGCAGGCAGAAAACATCAATATTTTGAGGAGGAAGATGCATATTAATAGACTTTCACCTTTCGACCTGTACTTTCCAAGTCATGACCTTCATTTGAAAAGTACTGACATCTACGAAGAACAACCCAAAATAACACACAACATAACCGGGCTCCTCCATGTGCCTAATCCCATTTAAGAAGGTTCTAGCTCCCTCAGCATTCGGTTAGAGAATGCCAAAATCATGTAATCGTCCAACATGCTTAGCCGTGATTGTAGATTTTCCACTGACCCTTCATGAGGAAGGCATCTTAGGTGATCATAAGTTTCTATCATATCTTCTCTCCCCCTTGCTAATAAACTTCAACAATTGGCTAAAGCTCTTACAAACAGCTCTCGTCTTGCTAGCATCATCACCCACAATGATAGATTGGTGCTGGTCTTCATCTGCGTCATCTTGCGATTGGCTATCATGCTCCACCGGAATGCCATTAGTCAAGTTAGTTACCAATATAATTTAAATCATGGTCTTTAGATAGCAATCTAAGAATAGATGGGTTACTCAATGCCACGGAGGATGAATGGGCCAAATTGGCCTCAGGGCTCACTAAATGGGTGGTGGGTTATGGAATTATCTCCAGGAAAATCAGGGAGGGTGGTAATTGTTTTTTGCTCCAAGTCAGGGCTTCTGATCAAGTTCAAAAACTCTCTACCTGCATCTGGGATGGGTACCTCCCTCTGGCTAAGAAAGTAATCGGTGCGAGTGTTTGAGTTCGAAATTTATTACCAAAGTCAATTTCTCCGAGAATCTTAGCCTAGCTTAAAGCCACAAGAAACATGCATAGCAAAAAGATCTAAGTTGTGAATCATACCTGAACAAGGGCGCTTCCTCTCTGAGACTTGGACTTGGGGAAAGCAGAGGTTTGTTGTTTCCTGACGCCAGGACCCATTTTGAATGACGATATTGACGGGAAGGTGACGTGAACCCCACGCGAGCCTTGCTGGATCTGCCTTTCTCCATTCCCCATTCTGGATGAAGGGGTTGATGATTTGAAGGTGATGTCGATCCCTAGGCAAAAGTTGATCCCTCACAGCCCTCAAAACGTGAGAATCTCTCGAAACCCTAGTTGCCCTCGGGCTGCCTGACAATCTCTCTCTCTCTCTCTCTCTCTCTCTCTCTCTCTCTCCTAGTTATATTTGTTAAAAATATTCGTGTTACATGTTATTTTCCTTCTTGTCAGTAGATGGGGGTAATGCCGCTTCCGAGGATGTGATCGACAACAACGAGTAATCTCATGCTGCTGTGTTTGTCATCAGAGAGCCTTTTCATTTCGCCAGTTCACCATTGTTGTACTTTATGAGATAGTAGCTTCCACAAATAAAGTGATGCAGGTGTCTCTGTATTCGACAAGGGGAGCCTCTGCCATGTTCCTGTATCAGAGACTCGTGTGATAATGGAATCGGAATCGCCAGGGATCCAAGTCTTTCCATACTGGGGTTGTACTCATAATACTGATACCGGAAATGGTGCTCAAGATCGGGTGCATCATTCACACTGCATATTGTAAGGCTGTTCAATTGCTTGGTGTATCTGAAAGCTTTATACAGGCTCTGCTACGCTCATCGACAGGACCATCTGTAGCCCCCTTTTATATGGAGTCGAACAAAATTGATCAGTAACGAGTTCGGTAGCGCTAGGGACCGTGCGATGCTGAAGCAGCAGCCGTGATGTGCAAGGGCACTTCCGGGCAGCCTGTGCATCATGGCTGTTGATTCCGCATCGTACGGTTCTTAGTGTTACCAACCTATTACGGGCCGTTTTCGTTCGAGGGGGAGCAGAGTCGAGCCCCAGACTCGATTCTTCTCCAGTAACAAATCAATCAGTAAGTATTGTATGCAATCCGGACAAATTCGTGAATTATTTATAAAATTTGTGCACATCCCAGGCCCCCAAATAATTCAGAGAATAATTATTGTGCCTTTTAAGTTCATGAATTACATGCAAGCTATTTTTTTTTAAAAATCAAAGAATATTGTTATGCGAAAAACTGATGCCTGCAAAGCTGGTTGCAACAACCTGATAGGAGTGAAGTGGGAATTGCCGAGTGGGTTGGGCTTCACTACCGGAGGGATTAGTCCGAGCCTGTAGTGGGTCATTGCCCGAAAGGTTGAGCCTGTAGTGGGTCATTGCCCATAAGGTTTTGGGACACCCGCCGATCTCAAAAAAAAAAAAAAAACCTGATAGGAAAGGGCAAAGCATCTGACTATCTAATATCTGCCCATCACATTTTTCTGTGGAAGGGACCAAGTGGTCAGTACACCACCTGTGAGCGTGCCGGCACACGATAGACCAAGGATCCAAACTTGCCACACGTTCCGGATCTAGGATTCTTGGAGATTATGGGAGCTCATAATCCCTAAAAAAGGCGGATGCCTGTTTGAATCCCAAAAAACGATTCTTTGGAGAGTCCAAAATGTGCTCCTGCGAGTTATTTTCTCGGAGCCTGAAATCCGGACTTCGGAGCCATTTTTGGGATTTTGAGCCTGAATCAGTACATGATCCACACAGTCTGATCCTGCATCAAACCCCATACATCACCAAACCTTTTTTTTTTTTTTGGTACAATAAAGGTGGCCATTACACTATAGCCTGTATGTCCTCCTGGACCAGCGAAGAAAGAACATCAGAGAAATTGGATACCTAGTATCCTACATGGCCTCAACACTCGAGCTTCCAAAGCAATCCAATTCGTGGCACTGTTGGACGACCGAGGAATCCTCTGGACCGTGACTACTCTCAATTGTCGCCACGCCTGCTCACCGGACGTACCATGACCCAATACCAAAGCATCCCGAGCCTTCATTGCATCCGTCAGCACAACCACATTACCATACCCCCTTCGCACTAATTCCCCGAAAGCTCCATTCATAGCCCAGAGCTCCGCCTGCAGAGGGGTATCCACCGTGCAGTGCCCCGAGCCCGCGAAGACCCACGCCCTACTAGCATCCTTCCGCCTTGACAACCCTGCTCTCTCTCCACAAAGCAGCCTCGGATCCTCGGACAAAATTATAACGCAGCCATATTTACACCGCTCATTCCAAACACCTTCATACACCGAGCCTTCCATAGCTGCCACATCGCCACTACCAGCACTTCTCCGGGTCCTGACTCGCTACTTCATCGCTCCTCCCGGGAGCGCTGCCATAGAACTTCCAACTAAATAAAAATTCAACCCGGTGCGTTGCGGAAACCGACTCCATAACCGAACCGCCGTCGAACACTCCCAAAAAATATGTGCTTTGTCCTCTTCCGGATCCCCACACCAAGGACAGGCCCCATAACATCACCAAACTTTCTTCTTGTTTTTCTACATGAGGCTCTTGTTTTCTCGAGAGGATGAGGGTTAGATGAATTGGATGAATCGGGGTCTAGGGTTTCTCCCATTTACCTTTTATAGTCCATCAAGTTAGGCCCTTATTAAAGCCCAAAAGGAGTGGGCCTCCCTCAATCACGACTCGTAAGAGGGGCTTTACTGAAACTGCAATATTATTTCCTCCTTTATTGCCTTAAACTTTGACCCAAAACAAACTATCGGATAGTGTGTGAGTCCCGTCATTCGGTTACACTAGAGCGTGATTGATGACTTTCACATAACCCATTGAGCATATAAAAAACAATATGTAAACTTCAGTCAGAGAACATGCAAAAGCAATGTGAAAGTTTTGTTAGGTATATTGCATGCATATTGCTTTATTAGACTTAACGTTTATGATTTTTTTATTAGGACATACATCGAATCCAATTTGTACGTGTTTTCATCGAATCAAGAATGCAATGTGTTTAAACTTGTAGTTTATATCATTTTATGCATTTTCATCTTCGCACATAGTTTAAAATTGTGTTTAAACTCTTTTATTTTCTAACACCCCCATTCACATCATTACATATTTGATGTTATTGGAATCAACATTCATTTTGAATTTTTGAAACATAAAAACTCCATGTTTGGAGTTTCTTGCCTTTGCGCACGGTTTTTATGACTCCAGATCACCCTATGGTTGTTTGTCGAGTTTCAGGATTGCACGAGTGCACACTGGATGTGGAAAGCTATATTTTTCATGTCTTGGTGTGCACCAGAGGTAGTACCATGCACTTACATGTGCTGCTGCACACCTATGGCTAGTATCCAAGACCTTAGCAGGTTAGAAATAGCCTCTGCCGAGGTAGTGCCCACCTATGTACGAACCACCCCACGGACAGACTACCGGGGAGGCTACGTATCCTAGTCTAAATTGGATTGTTTGGTTTCGTTTGGACTCCGGTTCATGTGGATTTGTAAAGTTTACTAATATAAAGTGCTCTAAATCACATAGATTGGATTTAAAGCTTAAATAAGAAATTGGTGATTTGATTGTGAGCACGAGCATGATGAATCTATTGCAAGGTTTTTTCGGTTAAGATATTTCTGATATGTCCTATCATATCACTAAACTTGAAGATGAAATGAAAATCTTATCCGAGAAGAAAACAAAGCTTAGTTTTGAGAATGAGACTTTGAAAACATCGAAAGACAAAAAGGGGAATCTTGAGTTGGAGGTTGTTAATGTGACCAAGAGTCTTAATGAGTCCAATACTTTAGTTAAGAAACTTTTTACCAGTTCTGATAATTTGAATAAAGTTCTTAACTCATCTAGAAATATTGGTGACAAAAAAGGACTTGGATATATCAATGATTAGATAACTCCTTCCTCGTCCAAGAGTCAGTTTGTTCATGCTAAGAAGTCTTCTCATGATTATGTTGATCCTACTTGCACACCATATTAGTTTGTTTCTAATGAACTTTATCAATGCACTCATTGTGGTTGAAAAGATCAGCTTGTGGATTATTACTCTTGTCATTGGGGAAAGAGATTGTGCAAGAGTATAGGTTGTGGGAGAGCTCTATGTTGTCTGAATCTACCTTTATACCTATTAAGCCATTGAAAAAGAAGAAGCCTATTTCACCTAAGAAATCATTCACTCTGATACAATCTTCTACTTCTTTCGTGACATCATTATATTTTGCTCATCCTATATCCATGTGGATTAGAAAAAATAAAATTGATGCTGGATTTTTTGAGCTTTGCTTCAACTATTATGGACAATCCTATCTTAGGAAGTCCAAAGGTGTGTCTCCTCTACTTAGCATTAGGAAAGGTCTATCCAATTGATCATGTTGCATGAGACCTTATCTATGTGTCATTGCTTTTATTTTTTTGTGCTTGCCTGTTTGAACTTTATTATTTTATATGCATTGCTTGATTATAAGAGTTGCTATTTGTTGATTCCTTACATTATCATTATATTGATTGCTTACATGCTTGACTATGATCGATGCACACGAGTACTTTGACTAGTTTCAAAGAGCTTATTGGATTTCATGTATCATTGACTCTAGAATAATTATACATATTTTGATTCAAGCTTAATGAATTTCAATTTAAACATGATTTGTATATCAATATTAGGATGTTCATTTCCGCTTTATTATGCTTGATGACCATCTTTGTCTTCAATTAATTACACAGTTATCTTGATTTCAATGAATAAGTACATAATTTTAATAATTTTGATAATCTTCATGACTTTATGTACTCTATCATTAGACTTGATTAGTGTGGACTTTCTTGTGTGAGTAGTAGTTGTGAACCCGAGGTTATGATATGAATGACGTAATGCCAGGCACCTATAACCAACTGGCTAGGAGTTGTTGGTCATAATCTCGTTACACGGGTTAACTCTACTAATGAGATCGAGAAAAAAGAATTGAAAAAGAAAGGGCCATAAGTTAATGTAGAAGTCGTGACTTGCATGCTTGTGCATTAGTGAACATGGTATATAAGGTTATTCGAATGATTGTTTATATATAGTGTAAATCAACTGTAAAAGCAACAATAGGATGGCTACCTTACTCATGAGTGCATTTATGACATGTTATGGGTACCAAGTGCACCTGACATTGTGCAAATTGGAAGGGACACACAACTGGATATGTGAAATAAAAAGATGATATATTAAAAAAGAGCCCAAAAGACATACCAAAAAAGTATGAATTATATTTTTTTTTAAGAAATGAAAAAAGTATGGAATATCTAGTAGTCCATATTAGACGTTGAGTTCATCTATGCCTCGTTCGGCCATCAGAGGCTGAGTGCTCAATGGTGATTGAATAGGCTATTGATGCACTCAGTTTCAAATGGCTAATACATAGTAAAGGAGGTCGGGCTAGAACGACTGAGTGTAGGAGGAAGAAGAAAAAATGAGGAAGAAAGGAGGAGGATGAAGAAGAAGGGGAGGAGGAAGGAAGATGAAGAAAAAGAAGAGGAGGAGGTTGTAGCAGTGGCGGTGGGTTAGATTGGACCGGCACAAACCTGCATAGGTGGACCGACCTGGGTCTGCATGGACGACGACGAGCAGTGATGATGGCGAGGAGTAGTGGCTTGCACCACACATTACCTGGCGGAGCACAGTTGCAAGAACTAGCCGCCCATGGGTGGATCTAATAGTTGGCTCGGCCGGGCTATAGCCCGGCCGAGTTTTGAGAAAAATTAGACCATATTATTAAGTACATGTCTCAGCCCTCCTCAATCAAGACTTCAGCCAGCATCAACTCAGCGAGGCCCTTGGCCCCTCGCGACACGTACGTGAATCACTATCGCCTTTGAGTCCTCTCGGAACGTGAATCACCGCCAAAAACACTTAACGCCCCTATAGTTTACTTTGTTCCAAAACACTCCCTAAAGTTTGAAATGTTAGCACAATACTCCTTTTGTCCACTACTTAATTTCCCTCATTTTGTAATTTTTATTTGACTTCAATGGGGCAAAATGTAGTTTTTTAACTATAGGGGGTTAAATATTTTTGAGCTAAAATTCAGGGGGAAAAAGTGTAATTAATCTTTCTTTTATAATAATATAATTTATAGTACCGATGATGTTCGCTTAAAAAATTTTGCTTAGTATTTCTTTATAAAGTAAAAGTTCCATTGTAAAAAAAATTAGTTTAGTTTCAACCCAGCCCAAATAAAATTTATGACTACGCCCCTGTAGCCGCCCTAGGTAATATGTAGCAACCTCTGACAATGGTGTTGCCCCTGGTAATATATTATGTAGATAGTCGGACTCGTCCCTTGGAATTGGTTCCGAAAAGTATCCCGTTTTTATGGACGCCCATCTCTTCCCAAATAATATGGTCTAATAAGACTCAATTTTTTTTTCTCCTTTTCCGAAGTTCATGAAAGTACTACAACGACAGTTACATCCCACTGGTTAACCCCATTGTTTTTATTTTTCTGTGTGGCAAATAAATAAAGTAGTCGACCCCTGGGCAGAAATAATACTCGATCTTTGCCGAGACAAAAAAATACTTGTCCTCTTGTAGTTTGTGGGCTTGGAACCATGGTCTCTCTTGTGCAATGGTACTTAATGCCTCGCTCTTACCAGGACATGTATGTTCTCTTCAAAAAAAAAAAAAAAAATCATGATACACAAATTTTGCATTTGTCCTGTCTAATATGCCCAACCTGCCCTTAGCCCCCTAGTTTTGTTGACTCAACAAAGTTCCAGATTGGATGCATGACCAACTTCAATTTGGGTCAGCTCAAACCTATTTTCCCTTCGGCTCAAGCCAATTTGTGCACGGCATGCATCGAACTCAAAAGCTGCGGGCCCAAGTTGGCCAACGTACTTGGGCTAGATTTCCAAGCCCAATCTAGGCTGCCCACTATTAGTATTACCATATGTTGAGATCACGATGTTGCGCACTTGATAGTAGATATTTCAGGAGATATATCTGACCGTCCATTTTTATATGGGGGATAAGTGATGGCCATGATCACAATTACATACTTCAAATCAGCACAGTAAGATACTTTATTTGGGAGCAAGGGGACATACTCTTGGACATAATGACGACGTGGGGTGTATCGGCTAGGTTTCGGTTCGATTGCCAACAGCTAATGATGTCTCTGTTACGAGCATCCAACTATATCTTACATCCAAAAAAGGCAGTTGGTGTTAGGTCTTTTAAAAGTTTTTCGTTTAATGTTAAGGATAGATAAAGTTTACGGTTAGCATCAACTCTCTATGGTTGGACTTTGGTTAGCGCGATATTCTTTTGCCGCACAACATTAATATTAAAAAAATTTAAATGATGATTTTACTGCTATATATAAATAGTACCAATCCAATAGCAAAGAGTATAATTGATAAAGAGTAACAATCTGGTAGTAAAGAGTAATAATTTGATGTGGTAACATTTAGTAATTGCAGATTGATTGTAGCTTATTATAAATAATATTTTTATATATATTTAATCGCAATATAGTCTTTTTTTATGAAAAAAAAAATGCATTTGATTGTGTCAAACAAAGTTGATTCTATCTTGTACATATAAGAGTAACAATTCAGTAAAAAACAGTAACTATTTCTTAAATAGTATTTCTGCACATCTGATCACAATATGATTTTTTATGTGACAAAAATACATTTAACTATGCGAAACCAAGTCGATTCCACATAAAGAGTAATGATTCAGTATAAAAAAGTAATTATTTGTTCGACAATCTTTGTTTTGATGAAAATATACATAATTTTTTAAAAAAATTATTTTATGATTTTAAATTGATGGTCTCGAGTGGTATCAAATTGTTTTTCGTGCAAGAAAACATTCGGGTTCGGTTGGTGGCATGAACTGTAAATTTGATAACCTTCAATTGGATGTTGTTCCTTTTTTTCTTTTTGATTTTGTGAGATTTCAAGAGGAACCTAATACAATACAAGACTTGGAGAGGAACTTACTTGCAAGTCGGTACTTTTGTCAAGAGCTATCAATAATTCCCCCCCTCCCCAAAGGGGGACTTAGTGATCGGTCCCTGATCAAAAGATCAACTAGCCTAAAGCACAACCAATTGTCAGGACGAATACCCCTCAACGCTCTTTGAATTTTCGTTTCATGCCACTTCTTTTTAAACTAAACCGAATCTTAAACCCTAAGATTTATAGGCCATGGGATGAACTCTAGACATAATCCTAAACCTAAATCTAATATGAACCGAACCCTTTGTTAAACAACCCCCCCCCCCCCCAAAAAAAAAAAAAAAAAAAAAAAATATCCAACATATCAATCAATGGATCTCTGCCACGTGTTCAACACTATGTTTGGTGGCTTCCACGTGTCACCATTGTCATGGGGTCATCTCCAGCTCCCCGGATGATGATGTTTGTTGGCCCTCCATAGAGGGTGTAGGGAGCACGTCAGCCATCAGATGGGATGCATTGACATGTGAGGGAACAGACGATGGATGCCATGATCCATGATCGTTAAAGCCCAACCCGTCCACCCTCACTCATTGCGTTCAGCTGTCTGGCTCAAACAGCAACCATACTTGTCTGCTCAGCGGGCCCCATCAGTTTTGTTTTCTCAAAGGTTTTCTACCAAATCGGTAGGATGCTATTCAGGCATCCACCTTTCCATCCTGATCTGACCATCCTGACGTGGCACCTGATCATAGCTGTCCCTTTTCGTGTAAGTCCAGCTGAGTGCCATTCACGTACATGTCGGGGCTGGGTGCAACGGATCGACCGCTGTGGTCAAGTGCCACGTCAGGATGTCCCCCCCCCCTCCCCCCAAGCTGAAAAAATTCTTCAGGGGTCCCTTTGAAGTTTTAATTTTATAAAAAAATCTTCACAAATTGCCCCTCCTCAAATTTTTAATTTTGGAGTTTTTGGATCCGCCGCTGCTTCGTGATTGCGATTGTGGTCCCATCCCAGTGGCAAAGCACCGACTATTCATCCGAGCCTTCTTCTCGTCCTTGTGACAGGCTTATCTGTCGACTTCATGACAGGTTTATCTGTGCTCCTGTGTGACAACACTACGCTCAAAGATAGTGGAAGCAAGGTCCCCCAATAGAAATAAATAAATATACGCTTCGAATACATTGGCATATCTTTTCGTGAAAGATAAGTTGGAGTGGTCATAGTTCCAAGTTCGCCGCGTATGACAAAAATTTGCCAATAATTATTTCCCTAGGTTCGATACCCGTTCTTTGCACTGCTCGTGTGTAGGTGAATTTCGCGCTTGGTGTGGCGCCTTCTTCCCGCTCTCTTGTGGCGTCTTCTGCGGGCCAGGTGGGTCTCTCTCCGACGGCTTTGTAGCTGTGCACCGAATGTGGTGACATAAATTTGCTAATAATTATTTCAAAATCTTGTTCTCTCGTGTACTCTACACTCTACACAACACCTTCATCCATTGGTCATCTTTTTTTTTTTTGGTTGCTCAACTAATGCTCTTCGCATTTGTTAGTTAAGTGCACGGCTAACTCGATCAAGTCTGGGTGTACATGATACCGACTTGCGCAGATCGAGCCAAGTGCGTGTCAGATCATGTTTTGTCAGTACCGAGTGGCTTTTCAAAACGAATGCTCCAAATATTTGGTAGGTACTAAGTACTAATCCCATGCAATGCACGAACGGCTATGGTGTCACTCAAGGGCGTGAATCTTGTTCCTCATTAGTCATTATGTTGATAGAGAGAGAAAGAAGGGATGAGAGAGAGAGAGAGAGAGAGAGAGAGAGAGAGAGAGAGAGAGAGAGAGAGAGAGAGAGAGAGAGAGAGAGAGAGAGAGAGAGAGAGAGAGGTGGGTGGGAACAATTTCAATTAAAAAACGTGAGAGAGGGAGAGAGATAGAGGCAATTTCAATTAAGAAAACATGAGAGAGAGAGAGAGAGAGAGAGAGAGAGAGAGAGGAGGAGGAGGAGGAGGAGGAGGAGGGGAATGGGAATGGGAAGGCTGACGCATGCCACAGAGGCCTCAACTTTATAAGTATTTTTACAGATTCGCCCAAGAAAATTTGGATCGTGGTTGTTGATCATTGTTTGCATGTCAAAAGTCATGGTTTCTGGATGCTTTTCCTGTCCATTCTTAACAATTTAAGATTTTTGATAGAACAGTAACTTAACCTGGTATCAGAGCTCTGGTTTTCGAAGGTTATATAGGTTCAGGTCTCGTTACCTCTATTTATTTATTTATCGGTTTACTTCTCCACGTGAGGGTGAGGGCTGTACGTGAAAGGTGCGATGCAGGTGCTTGCGAATCATGCGTTGGATTATCCGTGTGAATAAGATCGATTATGTTCATGATAGATGTATTGGTTCATTATCCATGTGTGCATATGCTAGTTAATCTCGGATCAATACCAAAAGGTTTGGGCATGTAATCCGCAAGCATTGACTGCCATTTGAGCATCCGTAACAATGCCACAGAGTGAATACCCTATCAAACCAATTCATCCAGCCAAGCAAGAATAGTCATTAATTCAATGTGAAGGGGAGACTGGACGTATTGACCCAATTCATCTAGCTCCTTTGTCCAACAAGAATAAGTTGGGATAATAAAGGGTTATTGGAAGTCTTATATATGTATGTTGTAAGTGGTACCATGTTAGATATCTTCTTCATTGTCATAATATTCAGCCATCATACTATTAACCCACAAAATTTTTATGCAATTGGCCTCACTCTGATACCAATTGTTGTATCAATGAAGTCTTCAAACCCTCAGGATGGTGCTCAAATATTTGAGAATTGGAGCCCTACAGAGATTAAGATACAAATACCACAGATTCACCAAGCAATCAAGGATTTGGATTATCACTAATAAGAGCACACCATGCGGTGGTCACCATTTGTCGGATCCCATAAACCCTCTTCTTAATCCTCTCACACAAACACTCATAGAGTAGATAACAAACCGTCCAAAATATACAGAGATATACTGGAGGATTATGAAGAGATGAAAGCACCCGAAGTAGAAGCTGAGGTAGACGCGCCGAAGAACCCGAATGAAAACTTGGATGAACTTGAAGATGAATTTCGAGACGAACCTCTACTATCTTTTCCTTTCTTCCTTCTTCCTTCTTCCTTCTTCCTCATTCTTCTCTTCTCTTTCACTCTTCCTTCACTCAATTCTTTCTCAATGACTTCTCCGTCTTTTTCCCAAGAAACCCTAATTATGCTTATATATAAGCCCCTCAAGAAAACAAGCTGAGTCATAGAAATACACGTAGCTTGCACATAATCTGCTCGAGCTGGTTGTGCGCACGTCAGATTTGGGATTTACTCATATGACTTTCCTGCCATCTCCGATTGTGTGCATGTTCCAGATCATGCGCATGTTTTTCTGACCCAAAAATAACATTTTTGATCTACTGTGTATCTCAGCCAGGTCGTGAGTATAATGGGGACATTGTGCGCCTGATCTGCTTTTAGGTTGTGCACATGATCACCACATCAATAGAGTTACCGACGGGCAACTATTCCATTCGCTGACGAGCAGACGAGTAGACTGATAGGATTAATTGCTGATGAGTGACTAGTGGAGGTGCTGACGGGCGACTAGTTATCGATGGACGACGAATTCGACAGCCATTTGTGCATCCGTAAGCAATGCCACCGAGTGAATACCCTGTCAAACCAATTCATCCAGCCAAGCAAGAATAGTCATTAATTTAATATGAAGGGAAGATTGGACCTATCGACCCAATTCATCAAGCTCCTTTGTCCAGCAAGAATAAGTTGGAATAATCTAGGGTTATTGGAAGTCTTATATATGTATGTTGTAAGTGGTACCATGTTAGATATCTTCTTCATAGCCATAATATTTAGCCAGCATACTATTAACCCACAAAAGTTTTGTGCAATTGGCCTCACTCTGATACCAATTGTTGCGTGGTGCTCAAAGGTTTGAGAATTGGAGCCCTGTAGAGATCAAGTTACGATTTTCACAAATTCATCAAACAATCATGGAGTTGGATTATCACCAGTAAAAGTACACCATGCGGTGGTCACCATTTGTCGGATCTCATAAACTCTCTTCTTGCTCCTCTCACACAAATACCCACAGAATAGAGAAAAAACCGTCCAAAAAATACAAATATATACCGGATCGAGGATCATAAAGAGAAGAAAACAGTCAAAGTAGAAGCCGAGGTAGACGCTCCGAAGAATCTGAATGAATACTCGGATGAACTTGTAGGTGAATCCGGAGACAGACCTCCACTCTCTTTTCTCTTCTTCCTTCTCTTCTTTTTCATTCTTCCTTCACTCAATTTTTTCTCAAAGATTTCTCCCTCTTTCTTCCAAGAGTCATACAAATACAAGTAGCTTGCACATAATCTGCTCGAGCTGGTCATTCGCATACTAAATTTGGGATTTACTCACCTGACTTTTCTGCCATCTCCGATTGTGTGCATGTTCCAGATCATGCGCATGTCTTCCTGACCCAAAAATATTCTTGATCGACTATGTATCTCAGCCAGGTTGTCAATACAGTGGGGACATTAATTGTGTGCATGATCTACTTCTAGGTCGTGCGCATGATTACCACATTAATGGAGTCACCGACAAACAACTAGTCCAGTCGTCGACGAGCAAGCTGATATGATTACCGATGGGTGGCTGGTGGAGGCCAATGCCAATGGGAGGCGAGTCATCAATGGACGACGGAGGCGACGACGGTCACGATGGCGGCGAACTCAACCGCAAGAACGCCTACCATGCAATAGGGTGCTGACCAATCAACGAATAGCGGAGTAGGCACTGACGAGCACTAGGTGTAGAAGGGGTTTTCTGCCACGTTCACTGGATGTTGACAGGTGTACAACTGAACCACCCGGCTTGGTCTGACGTGGAGATCCGAAGTACCAGTTGAGTACGGACCGAGTCCAGATTGACCAGACCCGGTCCACGGGCTCACCACCAGCTGAAGACTGAGCCTAGAAAGAAGATCAGAGGAGCCTGAGCTCTTCGATGGGACCCAGGTCGGGAACGAAGTTGGGCAGGTCGCACACCTAGCCTGACTACCCAAGTGCACGAGTAGCCCGACCTGATCAATGCGGAAGAACCGTCATTAGACGAGGAATGAATGGAAGATACTGTAACGGCCGGGACGCACGCCACGCCGGGCGATCCCGAGGATATCTCGCCCGTTAGGGTCATGGGTTGCCCACGATGGGTAAAGAAGCCCACGATCCATGGGAGCATAGAAGGAAAGTACTGAAAGACGTCCGATCGGATGAGATCCGCCACAACCATCCCGAGATCATCGGAGGATAGATCGCAGTGATTGCGCACACGTAAGTCTACAAAAGAAACCCCGTCCCTTCATGGGTAGGTAAGCAATTCAAACCGAGTGAGGCAATTCACTTCTGACACCCACGACCACATTACACACATCTCTCCCTTCCATGACTTGAGCGTCGGAGGGGCCTTGGCTCGAAGGTGAGCCTCGGTCTTTTTGTAGGTGCTACGGGAAGGCGGTGGAGGACGATCCGCTCCATCTGATGATCGGGTGTGACCGATGGGATTTTCCCTCCCACACTAGGCTGAGGCGCCGATGGGTGCGCGGTATCACGGTAAACTCAACCACAAGCATGACTGCAGGAGGAGATGTATGCAGAAAGCGTCGACGAGTGCCTAAGTGCTCGAGCGTGGAGTGCATATATAGAGACAAGGATACGCGAAGTGTGGGTGCAAATTTTGGCAAAAATCCACCACGGGACCCACCGGCCCTGCCTGGTGGGCCCACGGAGACTACCACGGGACCCACCGGCCCTGCCTGGTGGGCCCACGAAGACAACCACGGGACCCACCGGCCCTGCCTGGTGGGACCACGAAGACTACCACGGGACCCACCGGCCCTGCCTGGTGGGACCAAGAGCCAGTGGAATCCCCCAGAAGATGGTAACAGGACCCGCAACTTTACCTGGAGGATCCCCAGATACTGCAGCGGAAACCGCCATTCGCCACCTGGAGAGTCCTATAAATAGCATAGCCTTCGAATGTAAAAGGATCCAAAAATCCGATTTCCACTCTGAGATCTGACTTTCAGAACCAGAGCTTTGGGATTTCTAACCTTCGATCTACCATCTCTCTTTGATCTTCTTCTCTCTTTCGAAGAGATCAGGGAGCTTTCAGTGACACTCGGCCTGTCGAGGTCACTTCAATTGAAGTGTTAGTGAATTCGGGTTGCTCCCTATAGCACGGAGAGGTAGGCTTCGGCTGAACTCCGAGATCACATCTCGTGTCACAATTTCTCTGATTGCATTCCTCTGTTTGCACATCAAAAGGCTTCGACTTCAATCAGCAGATCAATCAACGATCTTCAACTCGAACCTTCAATTGACTGGTGCTGCGAGAGTCTTCGGGTCGGCACGAAGATTTTCCCCCACAGTTTGGCGCCGTCTGTGGGATTCGAGCGAGAAGCTGTGTTCTCTTTCTGTACTTCGACTACCAGATCAATAGCCAAACTTCCTCGCCCCCTCGGTTGATCAGACAACTGATCGGACGTCGGCAATCTCGTTGCACCCTTCGCACTCTGAATGGCGAGAACCAAACACCAGGGTCAACCAGAAGGAAGTAACACTCAACATCAACCTCGTCCTGAGACTCGTTCAATGAGTCAAAGGCTCAATTTCGGGCAGCCCCTTGCTGCTCCCGAGATGGGGGTTCATTCAGGAAGCGGGAGATCAGTCGATCGACCGATCGCCCCTCATCCTCATCAATCAATTGGGCAGACTGTCCCTGCTCCTGCTGAAGACCCTCCATCGACTTACCAGATCTCTGCAATCGATTTCCAACTACTCCAATTGGCGAAGCAAAACGCCACCCTCACTGCTGAGAGGGATGCTCTGAAGAAGGCAGCCTCCGAAGCTGGAATTGCTATTCCGATCCCCTCCGCAAGTGAGAGGGTTGATCTTCCTCGACATTCAATTCACTCCGAACAACGGAGGTCAATGGGCACTGATGCCCTCGAGAGGATTCGACGCGACCCAACTCCCTCTGCTGCTCCTTGGAAGCAGAGTGTCTGGGATCGTCTTGACGACGAGTCCTCCCAATCCTCATCTGGTCGTAATTGCGACAAGAGAGCACCATCGAAGTTCAACATGCCAAGGAAGCACCAAATGAAAGGCGCTCCTTCAAAGAGTAGAGTCTCTCCTTCCATTCCATTTCAACGTGGACTTGGATCGGACCTTCGACATCGACTTCAACCGGCGAACACTTCAACGCCAGAGCAAGACCTTGCGATCTTGCCTCTTGACCCACCTCAAGGTCGAGGACATGGACGTAGGGACGGGTATTCCTCTGCCGGACCTCTCCATCGAAGTCTCTTCGAGACAGCATTTCCAAGGGGATGGAGAACCCCCATCCTCCCCAAATTCAACTGCATCCGAGGAGATCCAGCTCTCCACATCCTCGCCTTCAAACAAGCTCTAACGCCAAACGAAGAGGAAAACAACGTGCTCTGCCGCACCTTCGCAGGAAGCCTCGATGAGCCATCGCTCGACTGGTATCACAACCTTCGAGCTGGGTCCATCACCCAGTTCAATGTTTTGGCTAAACTCTTTGTGCAGCATTATCAGCTCAATCTGAAGCCTGAGAAAAAGCTCGACTCTCTCTATCGGCTAAGGATGGGTGCAGACGAGACTCTCCGCAGCTTCACGAGGAGGTTTCGCAACGAGCATGCTGCTCTTTCTGGAAGACATCTGGATGATGAAGCCATCATGTTGGCTTTCCAGAACGCTCTCCGCTTCGATCTACACATCTACAACGACTTCATCCGCAATCCCCCTCCTTCTCTGGGAGCTATGTTTGATCGAATCCAGAGGGAGATCGAAGTGGAAGACGATCAAGTCGCTCGGAAAGGGCGAGAAACTAAAAGAAGGCCTGCTGAAAGGGAAGCTGCTAAGTATGCTGCAAAGGCTCACAACGCTGAAGCAGCAGCCCCTCCGGCCAACAAAAGATCAAAGAATGATGGGCGTCGATCTCCAACGAAGACCACTTTCACCGAGTGGAATATGCCAGTCGAGCAGATACTCGACCGTATTCAACACGACGAGTATCTACGGAGGCCCAATCCTCTTCAACCAAATTCCAAATTCACAGCAGACAAAACAGTCTACTGTGAATTCCATCGAAGTCACGGCCACTCTACTGACCGATGCTATCGGTTGAAGTTCCATCTTGAAGACTTACTGCGAGAGGGCCACCTTCAAGAATTCGTCAACAACGGGCACGATCAACGTCGAACCTCTGCAAAGGGGAAAGAAGTGTGCTGGATACATCAAATCTCTTCCAACCGGCAACCAATTTCTGTGAATGCCAATGTTTTTGGCATTCATGGAACCTTGCACAATCAAGCTTTGACCGGGAAGGAAGTCGATCGGCAGGTTCGACGCATCTTCCATGTTCGATCTACTGCAAACAAAGAAGATACCTGGATCGAGAAGCCCATCGAAGGTCTGGCTTGGCCATCCATAGTCTTCAACGACACCGATCTTCAAGGAGTTCACACTCCCCATCGAGACCCCCTGGTCTTGAAACTCATCATCGACGGAAGCACCGTCAATCGAATCCTCATAGACACTGGGAGCTCTATTGACATTATGTTCTCAGACTGTTTCAAACGTCTGGGACATAAGTATCAAAGCCTAGATGTCGTCCCTACTGTGATTACTGGTTTCAATGGTGAACAAAGCATCACAGTGGGCGAATCAAGATTCACTCTAGACCTTAGCCGAGAGACTCGAGTCTCGGTGAGGTTTGCAATCGTCGAAGGAGTATCCAGCTATAACGCCATCCTCGGGCGACCATTTCTCCACCAGATCAATGCCATCTCCTCTTCTTATCATCAACTACTCAAGTTTGCAACTGGAGAAGGCATCGTCTGCATTCGAGGTGATCAGCAAGCTGGAAGGTCTTGTGAAGCTGCTGCGGCAAAGACAGATCGAAAGATCAACATTGCTCCCCCAAAGCGGCCACGAGATGAAGCTGGTCCCTCTTCTAAATAGCAATCAAAGGAGATTCCGCTGACCGAACCTCCACCAATCGAATGGGAAACATCACCTTCAATTGAAGAAATTATCCCGATCAACATTGGCAGTGGAGATCTCCCTCGACAAACATTTATTGGTACCGGTCTTAGCGACGCAGAAGCGCAAGACATGGTATCCTTCCTCAAGTCCAACATCGACGTCTTCGCCTGGTGTTTCGAAGACATGCCTGGTATCAATCCAGAGGATGCTTGTCATCGACTTGCAATCAAAGAAGAGGTGAAGCCTGTCAAGCAAAAGCCACGTACCATCCGCCCAGAGCTTCAAGTTGCTGTTCAAGAAGAAATCACCAAGCTACTTGCCGCAGGCTTCATCCGAGAAGTGGAATATCCTACTTGGATCTCTAACATTGTGGCTGTTCCGAAGAAGAACGGAAAGGTTAGAGTCTGCATCGACTTTACCAATCTCAACAAGGCTTGTCCCAAGGACCCATTCCCCATGCCAAGGATTGATAGACTCGTCGATGCCACTGCTGGCCACGAGCTATTATCTTTCATGGATGGGTACTCTGGATACAATCAAATTCCTCTTCACGCCGATGATCAAGAGAAGACGTGTTTCGTGACTAGTCGAGGCCTTTATTGCTACAATGTCATGCCATTCGGCCTCAAAAATGCTGGTTCCACCTATCAAAGGCTAGTCACCAAAATGTTCGAAGATCAGATCGGTCGCAGCGTCGAAGTCTATGTAGATGATCTCCTTACCAAGAGATTCACTAGAGGGAAGCATCTATCTGATCTGGCTGAAACTTTCCAAGTCCTCCGAAAGTATCGAATGAAGCTCAATCCAGCCACGTGCGCCTTCGGAGTTCAATCTGGCAAATTCCTGGGTCATCTTGTGACCAGGAGAGGTATTGAAGCCAATCCTGATCAAATTCGAGCCATCCTCGACATGCCATCACCTACTAATCGAAAAGAAGTTCAACGTCTCACTGGAAGGTTAGCAGCACTCAATCGATTCATCTCAAAGTCTTCCGACAAGTGCAAGCCTCTCTTCGACAAGCTACGAAAGGCAGACACCTCTGGCTGGAATTCAATCTGTGAAGAAGCGTTTCAAAGCATCAAGAAATATCTGGTGCAAGCTCCTATCCTGACTGCTCCACTTCCAAAAGAAGACTTGTGGCTCTATCTGGCCGTGACCGATCAAGCAATCAGCGCGGTCTTAGTCAGTAGAAGAGAAGGCGTCGAACATCCAGTCTACTACATCAGCCATACTCTCCTTCCAGCTGAGACTCGCTACTCAAAAACTGAGAAGGTCATCTTGGCCTTGCTCACTGCATCGCGTCGTCTTCAACCGTACTTCATCTCCCACCAGATTACTGTCATTTCAGAACACTCACTCAAAGATATCATTGACAAAGCTGGTCGAGCTGGTCGAATGACCAAATGGGTGATCGAAATGAGTGCTCTCGGGATCCAATTCGAATCTCGCACTTCTATCAAAGGTCAAGCAATTGCTGATTTTCTAGCTGACTTCCCAGTTGAAGACCCCATCACTTGGGAAGAAGATGTCGACATGCGCTTGGAAGATGAGGATAATCCTCCGATCAATCCTGCAACAAAAATTGATCCAAGTCTTGAAGTTATTGCTGCAACTCCTCCTTGGAAGCTTTATACTGATGGAGCATCAAGTTTGATCAGTTCGGGAACTGGGATAGTCTTAATATCCCCCGAACTCGATCATCTCCAGAAGGCCACTCTCCTTGGGTTTAATGCCACCAACAACGAAGCTGAATATGAAGCACTCATTTCCGGACTCGAAATGGCAGAATCTCTGGGGGTAGATCGAATCATCATATACAGCGACTCCCAATTGATCATAAGGCAAATCAATGGAGAGTACACAGCTCGAGAAGAAAGAATGCAACTCTACTTGGCCTTAGTACGACGTCTTCAACAACGTTTTACTAGCGCTGAATTCATTCAAATCCCCAGAGCAGAGAACCGAGAAGCAGATGCCTTAGCCAATGCTGCCTCAGTTCTTGGAGACTCACTCGGAGGAAGGCAAATACAAATTGATTATCAAGAATTGCCCAAGACCATCCTCGATCAACAGATTCTTACTACTACAAAAGGATCTGGGGGTGGAGATCAGCTTGAAGATTGGAGACGACCAATTCTTGACTTCTTCAAACATGGCAAAATGCCAGAAGATCCAAATCAAGCCCGAAGGCTTCAAAGGAAGCTCCCATGCTACACTTTACAAGGTGAAGATTTATATTTCAAATCTCACAGCGGGATGTTACTCAAGTGCCTTGGTCCTGAACAAGCACAGGCAATCCTGATTGATATCCACTCCGGAGCTTGTGGAAATCATTCGGGAGGAAGATCTCTTGAAGCCAAGACAAAGCTACAAGGGTACTACTGGCCAACAATGGCAAGGGATGCTCAACAAGTCGTTCAAAGGTGCGAGCCTTGTCAACGGCACGCTCGAGCTATTCATCTCCCTGCAGATGAACTCCATCAATTATCAAGTCCCTGGCCCTTCCATCAATGGGGGTTAGACTTCTTGGGTCCTTTCCCTCCAACTCCAAGTAAGAAGAAATATCTACTGCTGGCTACTGATTACTTCACCAAATGGGTTGAAGCTGTGCCCCTCTTTCGAGAGACTGACGACGAAGTGATCAAATTCATTCGGCACAACATCTTCTCAAGGTTTGGCACACCTCAAGTTCTTGTTGCTGACAATGGAGCTCAATTTGACTCAGACAAATTTCGAGAGTTCTGTCTGAACCATGGTATCAAGCTATTCTATTCAACTCCAAGATATCCTCAATGCAATGGTCAAGCAGAAGCCTCCAACAGAGCTATTCTTGGTATACTCAAGAAGAAACTCAATGATAAGAAAGGATTGTGGGAGCAAGTCCTACCTGAAGTTCTTTGGGGGTATCGCACAACCCCGAGAAGATCAACAGGGTTCTCACCCTTCCGTCTAACTTATGGATCGGAAGCAGTACTCCCAACAGAAAACATATCAAGTACTTTGAAGACCAAAGCTGTTGAAGAAGGAGTCAATGAAGAACTTCGGATCAATGATCTAGAATTCTCTGAAGAACTACGAGATCAAGCTTCTCTTCGTATAGCCAAATACCAACAGAAGATCAAAAGCGCCTATGACAAAAAAGTCCACAAGAGACAGTTCCCATTGGGTAGTTTAGTTCTCAGAGCAGTTTTCTACAACACCAAAGAACACAGCAGTGGGAAACTTGCTCCCAACTGGGAAGGTCCATACATCATTGAGTCAGTTGGAGGCAAAGGTTCTTACAGACTGATCACACCAGAAGGAGATAGATTGCCTCGAGCTTGGAATTCTAGACACCTCAAGTTGTTCTATCCGTAATGTAAATTCTGTGATGAATAAAGTTCTCTTTCAAGTGTTCAAGTGTACAAGTGTTCTGATTTTCAATCCAAGTTCTGAAGCAGTTTCAAGTTATCCATATTCAAATTACCAGGTCTTTTAACAAGTTTGGGTGTTAGGGTTGCGACCCAACCCCTTACTAGCAAATGTTAAAAACTGACCATTTTCAAGTTACCAGGTCTTAACATGTTTGGGCGTTAGAGTTGCGACTCGACCCCTTACTAGCAAATGTTAAACTGACCTTCGAAATTCAATATCCAATTTCAATCAATTCGATATCGTCTAACAGGTTTGGGAGTTTGAGTTGCGACTCGACCCCTTACATTCAAATGTTATTCAAATTCAAATTCAATTTTCAAAGTTACAAGTTTGGGTGATTGAGTCGCGACTCAACCCCTTACATTCAAGTATATGCATATTCAACTTACGTTCAAATGTATGAATACTCAATCATCTCAAATATCATTCCAAAACTCAACATTCAAAGACATTCAACTCAAAAGAAGTTCAAGTTTCAAATACCAAAAAGATGTCTTCTATTATCACAAAATGTGCCAGGTACAAGAGTGAGCTGCTACATTTCAAAAGTTTACAAGTACAAACATCGAAGGAGGAGAAAAGTCTCAAGGCTTGGCCACACTCTTCGCATGCGACTTCTCTCCCTCAGATCCAGCACGAGCTTTGCTCGCCACCGAGGCCTTGGAAGATCGGACGCTAGCTACATGAGTCCTGAGCGCTTCTGCTGCCTTCTCTGCTGTTTCCTTGTACACCTTGCACTCAGACAACGCGTGCTCCAGTGCCTTCTTCGAAATCTCTTCTCTGGCAGTGAAGGCAGCGTGCTGAGTAGCAAGTTGTTCCTTCAGCTCTGTGATCTCGGTGGTGCGACTACAGGACACTTCCTCAACCTTGGAGAGTCGAGTCTTCAAGGATTCGACCTCGTGACTCTGTGCCTCACAGCGATCCTGCAGCCTCTTGATCTCCAGCTTCCCCTTGCGAAGTTCCTCAATCTTGGTTTTGAGAGAGGCTTTCTTCGAAGTCAGGAGCTCTCTCAGCTCATCTCTCTCCGCGGTCAAGTGATTTATTTCAGCTACAGCTTCTTTTGCTCCCGCCCTCATGGAGAGCTTGGTTGCGACATTCATAACTGCTGAGTTCTGCAAAAAAACAAAAGAGTTAGAATTATCATAAAGATACAACTCAGATGATTGATCGAGCAGATGCACCTACCACCAGATCAATTCTCTCAAAAGCTTCATCCAGAGTAGCGCCCGGGAGGTTGATGAGTTTTCTGATCGCAGCAGTGGGGCGGTTGATATCAACGTCACCCAAGCATCTTATTGTCGGAGTCAATCCAGCAGGCGCACCTACGATCAATGAGAATCAAAGTGTTAGATTATTTTCGAGCTTCAAAGACAAGACAATCGAGACAAGTTAATACAATTACCTGAGGATTCAACCTTCGGTTCCTTGCCCTTCCGGTGATCAGAGCCACCTTGAGGGGTCGATTTCTCCTGAGTAGGAGTTGGCGTTGGTTGAGGATGAGGAGCCCCATCACCCACTCGACTTCCCCTCTCCAAATGAGTAGGGGGGGAAGCATTCCTCGGAGGAGAGACTCTCTCTTCCTCTTGTGATCCGCCAGGCTGGATGAGTCCTGCCACCATGGCTTCCACCTCATTAAGCAGAGAGCGAGAGGGGGGTGGGGGTTGCTCAACCTCCACACCCCCGCTCGTTGTTGCTCCTTTAATGCGAGGAACATCAGGGGGAATTTGATCGAGGGGTGTGGGGTTGCTTCCAACCCCACCACTCCTCGACAACTTTATTTTGAAGCGCATCGGCCTCTTCAACTCATCAAATTTGTAGGCGGGAACCACTTTTTGGCCATCGCCTTCTGCATCCATAACTCCCTCCATCTGATGGGCCTTAGCCTCGTCAATGGGAACAGGAATTGAATCTTCTCCTGTTGCACCAACAGTGGGGGTGGGAGGAATTTCTTCCTCACCACCCCCATTCTCGCCATCTCCACCAGAAGGAGTGGAAGATAGATCATCCTCGCCGTCGCCGTCCTCATCATCGTCATTACCACTGTTGTCGTGGCTGACATTTTCAATTTCTTCATCTTCCTCGTCGTTCCCCTTCTTCTTTTCTTCTTCTTCAACTTCTTTCTTCTCCTTATCTTCGTCTTCTTTTTTGATGAGGGTTTTTCGCTTCTTCCTCACTGGGCCTCTTTGGATCACCAGCTTCTCGTCAAAAGTGGGCAATCGGCGCCTTGCGGTGTAGATTTTCTTCTCGGCCCTAATCTTTCGAATGATCTTACCCGACTGAGGGTCCTCCTCGTAGTCCGAGTATAGAACTTCGTTGTCCTCATATCTGTCCTTTGATCTGTGGAGGAGATTGGCCTTGCCATATCTCACAGGACAGTTAGAAAACTGTTTCCACGACCTGGTTCCGCAAGTCAACTCGAGGAATAAGTTGTCTATGGCTCCAGCCCTCTCAGAATTCCAGGCGAAGATGCCTCCCTCACTGTACATCTTCACCGCCTCATGCACGCTGTCTCGGGGGGTGTCGGGCACTGACATGGATGTCCAGGCACCAGATACAGAGATTGGCCAATCAGTATACAACTTGTCTGAAGGAACTGTATCGGTGAGTGGGCGCAGTGGAGATACGCCAGTCAAATTGTAGAACGGGCTGTCCCTTCTGTAAGCCCATCTGTAATGGAAGAAGAAATACCCTAACTCGATCCTGGCAACTTCTCCTTCCGGGATACTTGAGTAGCATGCCTTCAAGTCTTCTTGAAAATCTGACTCCACTCGGCAGAATGCATAGATTATTCGCCAGGCGTTTCCTGTGACCTGCCCCGGGCAAAGGCCAGATGTATTCAGCAATCTTGCCGCAAAGGGGGGCAGCGGTAAACGCAGACCGCAGTTCATTTGGCCGATGGTCACGATGGTTCCCATGACCTTCTCGTTGCTGGCGTAGCTGGTGAAGACGGTTTTCTTGTCGATGCCAAAAGCCGTCTGGATGCTAGGGAGTGAAGGCTGCGCCCCCTTCCCTTCTGTGAAGAACGAGAGCAGTGTTTGCCACTTCTTTCTTTTCATGTCCGTGAACTCACCGCCTGTATTGTACATATACTCTGTCTCCTCTGTCAGAGGCATGAGCGGACCCAGAACAAACTTCACTTTGGGGATGAACTCTGGCCTTGATGGCGCCGAAGCAAACCCTACCCCTTGGTGCCTCTTGCCCAGTTGGCCAAGTTCAGCGAGAGCAGCCTTGCCTTTGCCACGGCCCCTTGGAGGAGATTGAACCTCGACAATTTCCTTCCCCTTTCTCTTCGAGGGAGCCGTACCGGACTTCTTCGAACTGCCGGAGGAAGCCATTCGACCGATCGAACGAGAACAAGAACAAGAACAAGAGCCGAAAATCAGGAGAACAAGGGTCTGGACTTCGAAAAATTTTGGAAGCGTGAGGCGAAATGGCAGCCAGTGAAAACTTTTGTACCCAGGGTAAAACAGGTGCGCAAATCGAGAAGACACGTGTCTTCACCATATCAAATCGCGTGTTTTTGTAGGTACACGTGGCATCCATCCGTAGCAAGCGCAAAACCAGGCGAACAGTCGCGACCAGGCGAAACGTCGGACCTACCGGTCCACATGAACCAACGGTCCAAGCAAGCCACCGGTCTGGGTAAACCGGACCGCCGGTTCAAAGCAACCATCAAGCCAACCAAGGATTCAAAACAAGAAGAATCAAGCTCCATCAATGTTCAAAACTCTGCCGAGAGATCGAAGAACAAAGCAGTAAACCTTCTCTGAAGGACAGGTTCAAAACTTTACTTCGATCAGTCCAATTTCTACTGGATCTGGCAAAAAACCAAGGGTTTTTGCCGATCACTCGAACCTTGACCGGATATTTTTTCACCGATCGGACAAACATGTCCGATCGGCGAAAGTTATTTGATCGGTCAAATTTCTTCTGGATCTGGCAAAAAACCAAGGTTTTTTGCCGATCACTCGAACCTTGACCGGATATTTTTTCACCGATCGGACAAACATGTCCGATCGGCGAAAGTTATTTGATCGGTCAAATTTCTACTGGATCTGGCAAAAAACCAAGGTTTTTTGCCGATCACTCGAACCTTGACCGGATATTTTTTCACCGATCGGACGAACATGTCCGATCGGCGAAAATTATTTGATCGGTCAAATTTCTACTGGATCTGGCAAAAAACCAAGGTTTTTTGCCGATCACTCGAACCTTGACCGGATATTTTTTCACCGATCGGACAAACATGTCCGATCGGCGAAAGTTATTTGATCGGTCAAATTTCTACTGGATCTGGCAAAAAACCAAGGTTTTTTGCCGATCACTCGAACCTTGACCGGATATTTTTTCACCGATCGGACGAACATGTCCGATCGGCGAAAATTATTTGATCGGTCAAATTTCTACTGGATCTGGCAAAAAACCAAGGTTTTTTGCCGATCACTCGAACCTTGACCGGATATTTTTTCACCGATCGGACAAACATGTCCGATCGGCGAAAGTTATTTGATCGGTCAAATTTCTACTGGATCTGGCAAAAAACCAAGGTTTTTTGCCGATCACTCGAACCTTGACCGGATATTTTTTCACCGATCGGACAAACATGTCCGATCGGCGAAAGTTATTTGATCGGTCAAATTTCTACTGGATCTGGCAAAAAACCAAGGTTTTTTGCCGATTACTCGAACCTTGACCGGATATTTTTTCACCGATCGGACAAACATGTCCGATCGGCGAAAGTTATTTGATCGGTCAAATTTCTACTGGATCTGGCAAAAAACTAAGGTTTTTTGCCGATCACTCGAACCTTGACCGGATATTTTTTCACCGATCGGACAAATATGTCCGATCGGCGAAAGTTATTTGATCGGTCAAATTTCTACTGGATCTGGCAAAAAACCAAGGTTTTTTGCCGATCACTCGAACCTTGACCGGATATTTTTTCTCCGATCGGACAAACATGTCCGATCGGCGAAAGTTATTTGATCGGTCAAATTTCTACTGGATCTGGCAAAAAACCAAGGTTTTTTGCCGATCACTCGAACCTTGACCGGATATTTTTTCACCGATCGGACAAACATGTCCGATCGGCGAAAGTTATTTGATCGGTCAAATTTCTACTGGATCTGGCAAAAAACCAAGGTTTTTTGCCGATCACTCGAACCTTGACCGGATATTTTTTCACCGATCGGACGAACATGTCCGATCGGCGAAAATTATTTGATCGGTCAAATTTCTACTGGATCTGGCAAAAAACCAAGGTTTTTTGCCGATCACTCGAACCTTGACCGGATATTTTTTCACCGATCGGACAAACATGTCCGATCGGCGAAAGTTATTTGATCGGTCAAATTTCTACTGGATCTGGCAAAAAACCAAGGTTTTTTGACCGATCACCCGATTCTTGACCGGTTGAATTTTGCCCGATCGGTCAAAATTTGTCCGATCGGTCAAAAATGACCGATCGGTCAAAATTTAACCGATCGGTCAAATTTCAGCTGATCGGTCAAATTTACTACTGGATCGGTCAAAAAACCCTGTTTTTTGACCGATCACCCGATTCTTGACCGGTTGAATTTTGACCGATCGGTCAAAATTTGACCGATCGGTCAAAATTTGACCGATCGGTCAAATTTGACCGATCGGTCCAAATTGACCGATCAGTCCCTTTTTTTTTTACTCTAACATGCGACAAGTTTCTTCGTGTCCGTTTTTCAAAACAGGAAGTTGCTATTTTTTGCACCAAGTCCAAGCCAGCCAGACTGCACTCTAGCTAACTTGGAGGGGGTAACTGTGGGTGCAAATTTTGGCAAAAATCCACCACGGGACCCACCGGCCCTGCCTGGTGGGCCCACGGAGACTACCACGGGACCCACCGGCCCTGCCTGGTGGGCCCACGAAGACAACCACGGGACCCACCGGCCCTGCCTGGTGGGACCACGAAGACTACCACGGGACCCACCGGCCCTGCCTGGTGGGACCAAGAGCCAGTGGAATCCCCCAGAAGATGGTAACAGGACCCGCAACTTTACCTGGAGGATCCCCAGATACTGCAGCGGAAACCGCCATTCGCCACCTGGAGAGTCCTATAAATAGCATAGCCTTCGAATGTAAAAGGATCCAAAAATCCGATTTCCACTCTGAGATCTGACTTTCAGAACCAGAGCTTTGGGATTTCTAACCTTCGATCTACCATCTCTCTTTGATCTTCTTCTCTCTTTCGAAGAGATCAGGGAGCTTTCAATGACACTCGGCCTGTCGAGGTCACTTCAACTGAAGTGTTAGTGAATTCGGGTTGCTCCCTATAGCACGGAGACGTAGGCTTCGGCTGAACTCCGAGATCACATCTCGTGTCACAATTTCTCTGATTGCATTCCTCTGTTTGCACATCAAAAGGCTTCGACTTCAATCAGCAGATCAATCAACGATCTTCAACTCGAACCTTCAATTGACTGGTGCTGCGAGAGTCTTCGGGTCGGCACGAAGATTTTCCCCCACACGAAGCACTAGATGCATGAGAGTTGCACCAGCGTCATCGACTGGTGGCTTGTCCATGCACCGATGGATGGCTTGATGGGGAAACCACAGGTTGTAGAAGGAGGCACCGATTGGTGCTGATGGGTCGTAGACGGACGACCGATGCTCTGTGATCGTGAGCAATGACCCAGGAGAGGCCACGAGCATAGCTGCTAGTAGCAGTGTGCGTTTTCATCGACTGGCGGTATGTCTAGGCAGCGATGGGTGGCCAGATGGAGCAACCGACGGGTGACTGGAGGAGGTGCCAACGGGTGCCTACAGTTGACGTGCAATGGTTTTGAGGCGATGGGACGCAAGAGGCATAGGGCGCAGAGCACTAACTATGATATTTTAGTGGATCGTACGTAGATGGGCAATGGACCGAAGTGTCAGAGCGTAGAAAATGGTCATACAGACCATTTGCGCTGGGCGTGGTGTACGCTCGCCATGAATAACTTCTTACCAGTTAATATAACCCGGCTTGTCTGTTAATCACGTTGAAAGACATATACTGGCTCTTCTATCTCTCCCCTATCGAATTTTTTCCGCAACATATGTCAAGCTGTCCGCCTTTTACATCGATCACACTAAACTCCTAGACAAATAAGAGAAGACGATACAACACCTAGGACTCTTGACGGCTAGCTTTCCTCATACATCCTATAATTAGGGTTGACAAAGAACTAATAAAAAATGATGTATATGGCACTGCGAGCCTTCGGCCGCCAGTCGCCCTACTCGTCAGAGCCCTTCGGCCCCTCGCGGACATGCGCTCAACAGTACTATCAAACTCCACATAAATTCCACACTCACTCAATGAAATTTATACATGCACACCTAGAAGTCCCTCCATGATTGGCTCTATTTATCATTTTGGAAAGAATGCAGATACGAATCGCGCCCAATATCCATAAAGAAACTGCCGACCAAAAAGAATATATTAAAAAATAAAAAAAATATTTATATACGTATCTTATTGTCTTCAACGTCACCGTCACCGCCACCGCCACCACCACCACCACCGCCGCCGCCGCCTATCCCTTAGGTCAAAACCTAATTAGTCCCCCGGACCCCCTACCAACCAAACCACCACTAGCAGTCGGCAAAATGCAGCGGGGTGCAGGGCCCATGTCCGTGCATCTTCACCCTCTCTCACGTCTCATCATGTCCCCTCCGTCCGGGTCTTGTAGGAGCCACAAATCCAATAATTTGGATCCGAAGTTTGGCCGCAATCTCTCCAATCTGCTACCCCTTTTCCAGTACTCTATTCTCAGAATGCCCCTATGGTTCTAATGCTTCATGGAGTGTATTTTTGCTGCCGGCTTGGTTTGCTGTGTTTATCTTTCGACCCAATCGTAGAACGCCACATCATTCGTTGCGTTTGATTGTTCATCAAACACAACAAACCAATCTGGCAACAAAAATGCACTCGGTTTCGTACGTTCGCTCCTCTTTTTTATTTATATTTCATTAAAGTTCTAGTGGAAATTATTATTAGGAAAAACTATTTGTCCCGAGGCAGCTATCTGGAACGGGCAACCAGAATGATGGGTCCAAATCATAATTGTCCATTGCATCCAGTCCTGACCAGTGAATCGTAATCAGGCATGAGTGGCAGGTAAAGGGACCCATGATTGGACGCACGCCATGTCATTCGTGACAAAAGCTAGGGTTGAGTAACATTGCTTAAATTTAGGGAAATTTTATTCATACCCCATAAATATGTAATTAGCCCCCATTTCCAACAAACTTAAACACACCCCATTTTTTTTTTTTCATACCCCATTCCTATCACAAAAATACCCTTCCCCCTTCACCCCACCTTCAATACATCCCAGTTAAATGGCCCGCCCCAACTTGATTATACCCCAATCAAACACATACCCCCTTTAAATATACCCCAATTATATGCACTCTTGAATACACCCCACTCTTAAATAAACCTCATGCACTTGGCTGATACTTGAAGGCACAAGTACAGCTGCAACTTGGGCGGGCCAACCTGAACCCAACCCGAGTCCAACCCGAACCCAACCCGAATTTGGGCGGGCTAATCCGAGCCCAACCCGAATTATTTCTCCTCGACCCGATAGGACCCAACATGAAATTAGCGGGTCTGGGACAAGGCTAAACGGGTTCGAGTCGTAAACGGGTCAACACGATAGACCCGTTTAATAAACGGGTTGGGTCCGGGTTTAGGGTCTGGACACAGTAGACCCGGGAAGACCCGTTTAGTATTCAACGGGTCGGGTCTACCAGCATTCCAATACTATAATATATAATACCAGTGGGTCTTTCGGGTCAGGTCGGGTCAAGTCGGATTGGGTCGGATCGGGTCAACTGAATAGATCCGGGTGGTAAACGGGTCTTACCGGGTCTTATAGTGTCTACCTATTTATTAGCGAGTCGGGTACGGGTTTAGGATCTAGACACGATTAGTTAAACGGGTCGGGTCCAGGTCTAGGGGTTTTGGATACGACACGAAACTAGACACGACACGACACGACTCATTGCCACCCCTAGCTGCAACTTGGGCGGGCCGACCCGAACCCAACCCAACTTTGGGCGGGTTAACCCGAACCCACCCCGCACAACCCGGCCAACCCGACGGGTTGGGCTTCGGCTAAGTTTAAACAAACATTGGGTTGGTTTGGGGGTACAAAAGACGGTGAGATGGGGCTTTGGGGTTTGGGGTACAAAAAAAAGGGGCATTGTTGGTATTAAAGAATTGTTGAGTAAGTTATTGAGAAACGCTAGGGATACGGGGGCTAATTACAGATTTTTGGGGTATGAATAAAATTTCCCTAAATTTATGGATAAATTATAATCTGCCCTCTTGAAGTTTAGATAAAAAATATTTAACCCTTGTGTAGTTTATTTTGCTCCTAATCGCTCCCTAAGGTTTGTAATGTTAGCACAATACCCCCTTTTATCAACTACTACGTAATTTTCTCATGCGGTAATTTTTATCCGATCAAAACAGAATTGAATGGAGCGGCCAAATGTGGTTCTTTAACTATAGGGGGCTAAGTGTTTTTGAGCTAAACTTCAGGGGGGCAAAGTGTAATCTATCCTAAATTTATATGTGCATGGGATTGAGTGCACTTAAGGGAAAGATTGTTTGGAATATTTTTTTTTTTTCTTCATAGTTTAGAGTTTTAAGGATCATAAGTGTTTCAAAGGCAATCTAATCTCTTTTTTTTAATAGAGTAATGGATTGTAATCTAATTCAGTCTAAGGCAAAGTTGCCATCATATCCCTACAACTCGATCGAAGCCGCCATCTAAGTTATAATTTATGGCTTAAACCTACGAAGAAGAAGATTCAAAGCATAATACTTGGCTCCACGACATTGTGGAGACCGGCCTCACCCGTGACATGCCAAGCATTGATAGGTCCACATCCATAATAAAAAAATATAAAAAGATAAATTATATGAAACCCCCCGATCTATTGCCTATTTTCATCTTACCAATATGAACTAAAATACCGAACAAAATACCCCCCAGTACTATAAAATATCTATACTTAGCCCCCCCTTTGTATAAAATATGATTATGGTTTTTTGTTAATGGTTTACCCACCTAGATAGTTAATGGGGTATTTGTTTGATTTTTTTACTTGAGGGGGTAAGGTGTAAATGGATAATAATTCAAGGGGATTTCATGTAATTTATCCTATAAAAAAAAATCTTTTTTTCAAACCAGCCTTGAAAGCCTTGCCAAGTATGAAATTGAGGAACCTAAATCGTTTGTCCCCTTTCTCTGCCCCATTGGCTGGATCCCACATCACAATCGTTCGTTGCATCCATACCTGATCGATGCATCACACTCAGTCTCAACTGACAGGTAAAGAAATTTTTGTGATTGGCCCAATGTCATCTGCTCCAGTTTGTTACATTATTATTATCATTTCTTTGCCTGTCGATTGGGACTGAGTCCAATGCCCGGTTCGGATATGGTAGACAATTTTGGTTCAAAATAGAGGCGTTGAGCCGTCAAATGAAAAGTGGCATTAGAGAGGAGACTCCAAACCCGTAGGTGGGTAGTTCTTTAGCTTTGGGCAGTTGTTCAATGGTGGTGGGCCAAACGGCAAGACTACCACTAGTCATAGTAACAAAATTCTCCGAATTATTAAAAAAATTATAAATAATTCACGAACTCAATGGCAACTTAATTATTATCTAAATTATTTGGCAACCTAGGCCATGCCCGATTAACTCCATAATTATTTACGGATGATTCATGAATTTTACAAATAATTTATAATTTTTTTCTATTTTTGTGTTCTACCTGTTTCATTTTTGCTATAAATTGATATTTTTATATCGATTAATAATGTAATATAATAAATTTTATGTCTTATGTTTCCAAACTTGTTTTAAATTTTTACATAATTTTCGAACTCTAAATTTGGTTTCTTTGAATGGCGAATTATTCTCGAACGTCGAATTTGTTACCCAAAAAAAAAAAAAAATGTCTGATCAATACTTGAATCCTTTCGAGCAGAGTGATCCCATATCTGCTGTAGCTTGATAACTCTTATAAATTTATAATCCAATGGGTCAGTTGTGTAGAGCCATCCAAACCAGACCACCCCCTTTCTCTCTGAAAATACTGTTTATCCCGAAGCATCGGTCCCGAATTGTCGACCAGAATGACGTGTCCGGATCACAGCTGTCCGTTGCACCCAGCCCCGACAGACAGGCAAAGGGACCCGTGATTGGATGCCAAGTCATTCAGGTTGAGCAGTCGGGATGAATAGCATTGCTAGTCTAGCCTTTAATCATCTCCAATCGAATATTGCATGTCTGCAAATATGCAATAGTATATAAAGATGTGAAACTCCCACTCCTTTACCGAAGTGGTGCTATTGTCAACATCCGCCCGCATGCAGAGCGCCTCATGATCGAAGGGAGAAAGAGGATACGATGGGGCCATAGAAGCGAGACGTGGTGGGACCTAACTCTGATACCATGTTACAATTTCTGTGCCCCCTCAAAACCGGTGATGATAGAGAGGGGGCAACAGTATATAAAGATGTGAAATTTCCACTCCTTTATCACTCAACATCTGCCCGCATACAGAGCGCCTCTTGATCGAAGGGAGAAAGAGGATGCGATGGGGCCATAGAAGCGAGACGAGGTGGGACCTAGCTCTGATACCATGGTACAATTCCGGTGCCCCCTCAAAACCGGTGATGAGAGGGAGGGAGCAACAGTATATAAAGATGTGGAACTCCCACCCCTTTACCGATATGAGACTATTATTTACATATCGTCCATACTTGTAGGTTTGGAAGACATATACAATCGCTCATGCAAAACATTATTCAGCTTCATTATTTATCAAAATACCCCTCAATGAGTAAAGAGGAGAATCCGATAAAAGGAACGTCGGCAGCAGATGAGGTATACTGTTTCCTTCAGATTTCCTCCTCCTTTCGTATCTTCTGCACTATACCCAACTTGCCGTTATTGTTCCCTAAACAGTCTCATACCAACAGCGTGAATGATGACCACAACGACCAACCCACCACATCCAACCAAAACCAGTTTTTTCAATTTGACATGAACCCTCCAATACATTGCCATGTTTGGTTCTCCATCTTATTTGAAGCTTATCCTCCCCTCCAATTCCTACTAACACGATTGGATTAGACCGTGGATTGGATTTAGACGACTCCACGCCGCGAGTACGACGAAACCGCCATCCCTCGAGAAAAAAATGGCCGAGGACGATGATACTGGCACTCACATCTGTAACCTGTAACCTGCACGCTTGATAGATCGCACGATCGGTACATAGCATGTTAGTGCTTAGGGCACAAGATAGACCAAGACTCGAAACACGCATTTTGCATGTAATATTATATTGCTAGATGGGAGCATAGATAAACCTGTTGCGGATTAACCAACGATCCAGGGAGAGAAACAGTCATGCCATTATAGAGTAACGTGATTCGACTGTTGGCAAGCGGACTACACCACGGATATAACTTTTCGGTGGCCATACCCCATGCCCAGACGCTTCGGTCCATCAACTATCTGCCACGCCTTCACGCTCCGGTTCAGCGCCCGTCGACGCCCACTGCAACAAAAGTAGCATGTGCTCCAAGCTATCGCATGTCGGCCAACATTACCGTATTTGTCTCTCAAACCCTTGTAACACAACATGTATGCCAGCGGCTGACCTCACCGCTACAGCATCCGTCGACACTCCATCAGCCACCTATCGGTAGCAACGTCAGCATGCTTGTCGACAGCTGAATTGGTTGCGTGTCGGTGACAACGTGCCCTAGAGAGGTCATATCCCCCTCGATCAGGCATTCACACAAAACATTGTCATCTTGGTCTCGAACCAGCCCTCAGGGAGACTAACCACAAACTCCTAGCATGGACATTGTTCCCCCCGATCAATTGGTCTCGGACCAGCCCTCCCGGAGACTATGCACAAACCCTCAAACTAAAGCATCTTCCGAAGATCCCATCCATCGGTGTCATCAAATCGTCCGGAGGGAGACTACATCATAGCCACCTCCCCTTTGAGCCCTCATCTGAAGACACAAACCACCCGGACCATCCGCGGAGGGAAGAGGCGCAAAGCAGCGGCCCCCTACCTGCTACCGGTCTGAACTTCGCTCGGGCGCTCAATAGTCGGCGCCTGGGCGCCAGCCGTCCTGCAACAACACTGAGGGTCAGGTCCCGAGTTCACGAACCGCTGTGGCTATCCTCTTGAACACAGCCCTTCTAGGGTTTCCGCTGGCCATTGTAGCTGTCACACTCAACTCTCTCCGATGCGCACGTCCTTTTATAAAGGCTCTAAACTCGGGTTGTTTCTCCCCCAACTAACATCACTTGTGAGATAAGCAACCCTAACGGGCAATGATAGAGCATGAGCCAACCTCATGGACTGCCAAGCCCAACAAAACCCACCACAAAGAATAGAGATAAAGCCCACCGAAAAGACGGGAGGAAGGGGACCACGAGATCCAATTCCACAAACTCATAGAAAACCATTGTTGCAAGTGCCCTTGCAGATCATCCTTCAAGCGCCCATGCAGGGAATGAAAGCCTCAACAGACACTCCTGGTGACTACCACTTAACACCTTCGTGGTCTGCTCTGTGCTCATAGTTGAATAATTTGCGAACTCAAGGTCAAATGAATTATTCTTCGAATTATTCAGCAACATGGGTCACATCCGCACAACTCCTGGATTATTCACGAATAATTCATGATTTCTTGCTTTTTTGTGTGCTATCTATTTTATTAATATAGAATAACTAATGTAATGTACTTTTCCTGAACTTATTCTGAATTTCAGATATTTTCTGAACTCTGAATTTCGCTCCCTCGTCGAATTATTTCCGAATGCCAAATTTGTTACTATGCTTGTGCCACACCACTTGCAACTTCCCCACCCTAGTTTGTTGCATCGATGCCCTCGGCCAGTCTTTGTAGCCTGCCCCATCGTTGCCCAAAAATGTGCCAACCTATGTTTGGTTTGAGATATTCGCCAGTGACTAGCGACGTTCGGCCCACAATGGCCAGGACAATGATAGATCTGGGCATGGTTGGTGACATACATGGCAACATGCGGTGGCATGTTGGGGTGCCACTCGGGTTAGGCTGGTTCGGGTTTGAGCTAACCTGGAACCGAATCAAACTAGTTCAATTTTACAATATTGAAACCCCAACTAACCCTAATTGGGCATAGGTCTGAACCAACCCGATCCACACTAAAGTAGGATTGAGATCAGTTCGGTAGTTGGTCTAAGAAAATAATGGACATCGGCTATTTACTAGCAAGATAGAGGTAGCTACATCTTGACTCCTCTTGGTAGTTGGTTTGGTTTTTTGAAGTAAACCCTCCCACAAGAGATGTTGCTTTCTTATGGTTTTTTTTTTTTGATCGAAATTGCTTTCTTCCTTGGAAGTGGCTACTTTAGACTCTTCCTCTTTCTCTCATTTGTCTCCGATGTGTGGATCAAGATAGGGGCGATGTATCGAGGTCTTCGACCTCTTCGAGTGGGCATGACTTGTAAGCAGCCTTGATCTCGAGCGAGGGATGCAAAAAGGTCTGAGGCCCCTAGAATGGATGCCCCAGATGGCTCTTACGGTTCTAGATGGAGGTTTCTTTGAAGGAGAAGAGGTGTGAGAGATAGAATGAGTCTGAAAATAGGGTGTTTCAATTCACACAAGTGGGTTAAGACTTTTTCCTGTAAGTTTACAAAGGATCAGCCCTTTTCTTAGTATCCCTGCCCCTACTTTTATACTAAAATCTAGAGAAGGGAGGACCTATTATTACAAGAAACGTGTCCTTCACGTGGGGTGGTGCAAGCTTGACCTGTCTCTTCTAGATATCTGTCTTCTTTTAACTGGTTTAGGAGCTTGCATCTTGGGCACGTTCGAATGCCTTTCTGCCTCTAGTGAGGTATCTTTCTGCAACCTTTGGCTTCGGGCCAGGATCCTGTGGAGGAGTATCTAAGGGGACCTAAACCCTCGTTAGGGTGCTCTATGTTCCATCTATTTCTTTTAGCTTGTCATGGGGGTGACTCTAATTGTTACAATTGGGTCTTGGGGGGTGGGGTTCTCTTCTGCTTTCCTCCTTTGCCCTGTTCTTCAGAGTTTTCTCTTAGGAAAGCTTTGATTTCATTGCTGAGCTAGGGGATGAATATTTTAGGCACCCACATTTCCCCCTCATGACATGTCAAGGTAGGTTGTCGCTCGAATAGTCATGACCTGTTGTTCGAGTGAGCCGGACTCGATCCATGGGTTGTATTTTTCCCTCTTTGAGGGGTCATGCCCTCGGAGGGGGAAAACTCCTCGCCGATCAGGGCTTCGGGGATCTCTAGGAATTGCGAAGGGCGCTCAAATTCCCCTTGGGTGGTCTAGAAGGGGGCAAGCGACCCACCTCTATGGTGGCTCCACAGCTAGAGGGCGGGTAGTCCACCCCTTTGAGGCTCTACAGCCAGGGGGGGTAGTTCGCCCCTTTGGCGGCTCCACAACTAGGGAGTGAGTGGTTTGCTCCTTTGGTGTCTCCTCAGCAATAGGGTGGGCTGTTCGCCCCTTTGGTGGTTTTGAGGTTGGGGGCGGACAATTCGCTCTCTTGGAGGTTTTCCCCCAGAGGCAGCCTTACCGCCATGTCGGCAGATCTATCCTGGGGTGGCTTGTTCGTCCAACTGATGTCTTTGCCCCCTTCCACCATGTTGGCGATGGGTTTTTCCCACCTTGTTGGTAGCTTTGCCATTGGGGTGGACTTTGCTCCTGCAGGTAACCTTGGTCCGCCTCTTTGGCGGGTTCGCTATTGAAGGTGACTTTGTCCGCCTCTTTGGAGGATTTGCTACTGAAGGTGGCTTTGTATGCCTCTTTGGCGGCTTCGCTACTGAAGGTGACTTTGTCCGCCTCTTTGGTGGCTTCGCTACTGAAGGTGACTTTGTTCGCCACTTTGGCAGCTTCGCTACTGAAGATGTCTTTGTTTGCCTCTTTGGCAGTGACACTCCTGAAGGAGGTATTGTATGCTTCTTTGGTGGTGTCGCTCCTAAAGGCGGTGTTGTCCTCCTCTTTGGTGGCTTCTACTGAAGGTGGCTTTGTTCACCTTTTTGGCGGCTTCGCTCCTAAAGGTAGATTTGTCCGCCTCTTTGGTGTTGTCGCTCCTGAAGGTGGCATTGTCCGCCACTTTGGTAGCATCACTCCTGAAGCTGGTGTTATCCGCCTCTTTGGCGGATTTTCCACTAAAGGTAGTTTTGTTCGCCTCTTTGGCGTCTTCCCTCTTGAAGGAAGGTAGCTTTGTCTGCTTCTTGAGTGGCTTCGCTACTAATGGTTTCTTCGAGAATTAGCGTATTTTTCTCATTTTCCTTCTTAGTAGTTCATATTCAGAGGGAAGTCATAGAGTCACTTTTTTTTCCATGTGGCTAGGCTACGTGGCATGCTCTGATTGGTCCTATGGCTAGGGTTGTAGGCCTCGTGTCCCATTAAATGTGTTTCTTCGTTATCCGCAATACCCTTTGTTATATAACCCTAGTGGTAGTTAGATTCATTTTCTCCTAAATATCTTCAAAATTTTCACTACGATTGCTCTCGCTACTATTCTTGAGTGCCCCCCTTATCCTTCATATACCTTTGCCGCTAGCGCCGCACCTTCTTTGCCACTCAGTACCACCGCTTAATCTCATGGATGACTTTTTTGCGCCATGTTCTTCTAAGAGAAAGATGGCAACTTCTTATCCAGTAGCTCTGGCCGGGTCAGGCTCTTCTCCAGGGTGTTTATAGATGCGCCAAAGGTCTCATGGGGGCTTCAGTTAGTTTTGAATTAGCTCAAACTCTCGAGGTTCTAGGTCACCAATTGCCCAAACAGAGAGTCAATGAGCGACATCATGGTATCGGGTGGGCCAACTATTGGAGGGATGTTGTTTCCCGCAGTGTCGGTTTATGTCTGGGTTCTTGAGGCCTGTGGCTTATGCCCGAGTCATATTTTTAGGAACTCGTGGGGGCTCCTTCACGCCTTTGAGGAGGCCGAGGAGAGGGAGAAGTAGGAGATTCCGGTGGGGTACTTCTTCAGGAAGTACTTTCTCAATTAAATCTCATTATGTCGACGCGTTGGGGCTGCCAAATCACTATTCCTTTCCTGCAAGGAGTAAGGTTGGTGTCTCAATCACCATCGTTAAGAACAATGATAAGAATGTTGGGATGATATCAGAGGAGCAGCGAAATACGAAGTCAATCCCGTGGATCGATTCAGTGTGTGATACATTTAAAAATTCTCATCTGAATTGATCATTTACGTAAGGGATGAAACAAAAGGGAATTGAACCCCTACAGTCTTCTACCGAATCCTTGTGCAAGGGAGATAATGCTCTTCGGGTACACCCAATCTTGCAATCTGACCCAGACTCTTGCACTCTGATCTTTGAGTGCCACAGGGTACAAGCTATCTCCTTCATAAGATCTCACACTCACAAGAGATGAAAAGATGAGAGAGAGAGAGAGAGAGAGAGAGAGAGAGAGAGAGAGTTCTCTGCTTTTCACTTGAGAGCCCCTTAGAGAAAGAACGAGAGAAATTATGAGAGAGAGAGAGGCGGTCAGCCTTTTCTTAAGAAAAACCGTAAGGGGAGGGGGCCTCGAGAACCATGCCCCCTTATTTTTTTTTGATTCCTCTCTCTCTCCAACCAATCCCCTCTCTCTCTCTCTCCTATCTCCAAAAAATCGCTTATCATATATTGCCTTATCTAGATCCTATAACCAGGAAGGGGGGATATTTGAATTATCAACTATCCTCATCCCTTGATTATAGGGATGACGAATTTGTATGCAAACCCTAATAGAGTGGCTGGCCAATCTAGGGCATGCGAGACATTTTAGTTAGACCAAAATGCCCCCATGCATCTAGTAGTCGTTCACCTCATGTGAGAGCATGCATGGTCCATCTCTCGTGCACTTGAGTGATCCCTAGTGTCTAGGGCACCACACTAGCATGTGGTCATCACACCGGTGGGGTACAAAATAGTGATTTTACTATTTACTAAGGTGCCCTCAATAAACCATGGTGTGCCCCTTAGTGAAAGTCACTAAACTGTTATATTGCGTTCTAGTTAGACGCGCACACACGAAACTAACCCCATACGGTGTAAGGGCAACGTCGTGCGTCTCTATACTATTATGGGTTGTCCCTTAGTGAACACACTCAGTCCTACACACCTACCTTGCTCCAGTGTGATGCACTCATGGAACGCAGGGCGGTTAGGATATCTTATCTTCAACTTTTATTATGTAGTGAGATTAGGAGAAAGTAAAAGTTTGTAATGATTGTGGATAGGGTGGAACCTTCAGGGACTAGAATTCATGGCTTCCAACTAGGCTTGATCGACACACGATGCAAGTGTCTCTGTCTATCCTTCAGGTCCTGATTAACCTATGTGGCCACCCAGAGTTCGACGTAGGTTGCACTCCAATCCTCCTATACTTACTATGCTTGATGTGATTTTATATTGTTATACCACAAGTTCACGATGTCTATTTGGTAGTCAATGACAAATACGGGTCGATCCCATAGAGATTTCATTGAAAACTAATTAAAGAAAAACTATAGCTAATTAATTTTATATTCTAGTTCAAGAGGATGATTGCTTTTGTGAAGTTGATTAGGGAAAAGAAATACGAAAAGCAAAACTGAAAAGCTATTTAAGATTAAAGTTAGATTTATTATGAAGAAAGATTATAAGCCTTAGAATCCGCTCATGTAGCGATCTAAACTGTAACTTTTAAATGATTTACACAATCTCACGGAGATTCAAAGTCAATCTATCTCCATGGAATATATTTAATAAAGAGCACAAATATAATAAACTAATGTAGCGATCTTTCTTGCTTTAATGGAATTATCACGAACAATCCCTCGTAAAATTCATGGTGATAACAAAAGCAAAATCTATATAATAATGCACCGTAAAACTAGCCATAATGCGAAGAGTAAAACTATTAAAAAAACTTCTGTAAAACCATGATAACAATGGAGAATAATTCGGACTTATTGCATACAATTATAACCAAGCATAGATGAGATAAATAAGGCAAGATCGCTTGTTTTCCTTGAACGCAATACAATATGGAAATCACATAAGAGCAGAGTTTAGATCTGACTACAAGGCTTTATCAAGTCTTAGAACGGGGATTAGCCTCGCATGGCCATGCGAGCGCTGATGATAATGCTTCTCTCTTGAAGGATGACGAGTCCGAGATGATGACAGCGTGCGGCTTCAATGGTTACGACGTGGAATGAGTAATGGAAGCTAGGGTTTTTATCATAGGGTGAAGATGGTGGATGATGCAGATTGTAGAAGCCTTCCATTTTTGGATTATGGGATGATAGAAGCCTTTCCAGGGTTTTTGTAGGGTTTAATATATAGAAGGAGGGGATCGGATAAATAAAAAGGGGAGAGAGATCGAGTCCGATTGGATAGAGATCGTATCAAGAGAAAAGAGGGGGTGTCATTTGGTTTGGTTTTAAAGAGAGGATTTTTGAAGAGAATGATAGGAGACAGAGAGAGATAGGGATCGAACTTGATCAGGTATGAGAGTGAGAGAAATGAGTGGCTGCATGACTAGGATCTAGAGAGGAAAGAAGATCGGGGAGATAAAGAGAGACGGGGTCTCGCAGGTTTTATCAGAGATGGAGAGAGATATGAAAAGAAAATAGAGAGAGAGAGAGAGAATTTTGGAGAGATAAAATCAATTTTGATTAGGAAAGAGAAGAGAGAATGGAAGGAGATCATGGGTTTGGATATGAGGGACAACTGGGATTCGAGTTGCATGGATCGTGGATAGGCTAGAGTTGGATTCAAATAAAAAAAGAAATCAAAAGGGGGAGAGAAGGAACTGAGTACAACTGTGGATGATCACCACCTTTGTAGGCGCTGTCAGTTATAGGAAGAAAGAGGGAGATGTGATCATGAGGGAGTCTCAAAGATGGCACTACAAGAAAGAGGTTTATTGTCGACGATAATATTATTTATCGTCGATAAAAAGACTATTATTGCCGATGGATCTATATGTATCTGTCGGTATAACATATTTAATTTTTTACTAATTTTTTTGGACATTTTATACCGACGGCTAATTAATGCCCGTCGTTATAAATAATATACTGACTAGAAAAATTATTTAGCGTCCGTAAAATTTATATTACCTATGGGTTATACATGTTCCGTCGGTAATATATTTTTTTAATTCTCAATTGTATTTATTTCTTTACCGATGGTTACAATTATTTCCATCTCTACTAAACTTTGCTTTAAACCAACAGATTGTTTCAAGTCGTCTCTAAAACTATATTATACCGATGGAAACAAATATGTCCATCGGTATAAATTCCAGTTTTAATTTGCCCGAGCTCGACCACCCCGCCTGTATTCACTATGATCATATCCCCTCCCCTCCCTTCCCCTCTCGCGCGCCTCCCGCCTCCCCTCCCCTCCCCCTCCCACACGTCTCCGGCCTCGATCCTCCGGCGCTGTCTGCTCCTCCTCCTCCTCCGGTGAGTCCTCCTCCTCCCTCTCCAGTAACCCTAATTTTTTTCAATTCCAAATCGTGCCCTAAAGTTTGAAATGTTAGCACATTACCCCTTTTGTCAACTATTTAATTTCCTCATGTGATCATTTTTATTTGATTAAAACTGAATTGAAAGGGGTAACATTTAGTTTTTAAAATGAGAAATGCTACTCAGCCCGAAGTTTTTCCTGATTTCGCTCAGCCTGATTGCCGTGGCAGCCCACAAGTGGTGGTTAAATCTCACTAGTCTAGCCCGATTGACGTGGCAACCCATAAGTGTGGTAGAATCTCACTAGTCTAGCCCGATTGACATGGTAGCCCATAAGTGTGGTTGAATCTCATTAGTCTAGCCCGATTGACATGGCAGCCCACAAGAAGCGAATACTGAGTCTAGTACCAACCAAAGGACAAAAAAAAAAAACAAAAATGCAAATGTTATTCTATACTTTTTGTTTAGGGACAGGATTCAGAGGTTGTTTATGTCATCAAAGAGTTGAAGACTGTTAATCACATAAGGTGGCACGTGTGGGTGCAAAAATTGTGTCGGACCGGATCAGAGCTGCATGGGCTCGCGCGACGACCCAAGTGAGTAAGCCCGTCCGGGCTCATGGAACCACTCTGCAAGGCCCGCAATTCAAGCCATCCCCCTTATTGGGCCCGCACAACGGCCCAATAAGGGCCCAGCAAGGAGGCCCAGAACCAGTGCTATATCATCACTGCCATATTGGGCACTTGCCTATGCTATAAAAGGACCCCCAAGACATTCAGAAAAGGGGTTGGTCATTCGATCAAAGGAAGAGAGGGGCCCAAAGCCAGAGGTAGAGCTTACTTCTCTCATTCTTGTTCTTTTCTTGTTGTTCCGTGCAACCCCCACTGTAAAAAAGCTTCTCTCGGCCTGTCAAGAGAACGCTCCCCCACCTTTATATTCAATATAGTAGAAACCAGGTAGCACCTCTCGCCTGGAGACATAGGTCGTAAGACCGAAGTTCGACAATAACTCCACGTGTCTTATTTCTCTTACCTACTATTTAATCTCTAACTCTACAAACCATCAATATTCAATCAAGGCTGTGGGGCGGGGTTCCCGATCAAGGCGGCTCAAAAATTTTCCCAACAATATTTGGCGCCATCTGTGGGACATCGTTAGAGGTCTTACCCATACCCCTACTGACTCCTACTCAACTTGTGGTGACGAGCCACAAGTCCTCCTTCAAGTCTACTTCAATTTTTTCACCACGCCAACATCAACGCGCTCGATGGTGAAGGCTAGTGCCAACCCTCCGAAGACGATTGCTAATCTGATAATCGATATGCTGATCGAAGGCAAGCATTAAGTCTCCGCAGCTACCAATCACAGACATATCCATGAGCGGCTAAGGCCGTAAAGTAGCCAGCCAGAAGGCCAAATCAATCAACAAGACTCGTCGTCCCCGAGGCGTCAATCTAGCAAAGAGCATGATATCCAAAGAGGCGAGGTTCCAGCTACATATCAAATCTTAGCTGTCGACTTCCAGCTGCTGAACCTTCTCAAGAAGAACACAGCCCTCGAGCAAGAGAGAGATTCCTTGAAGAAGGCGACTGAAAGAGTGGGGGTTGTGGCCCATAACTCTCTAGCTGCTGATGAAGACCAACCAAGGACTCACCCAGCTGTGAGTCATCATCTTGAAGAACCATATGTGCCGTGTATCAAGAGGCATCAGGTATCCACGCAAGCACCAAGGCAAATAGTATGGGATTGCCTCGACGTCGACGGTGTGCCAAGCTATCACCAAGAAGGATTGCCTCAATCAACAGGGTCCACTAGACGTCCTATCTCTTCACACACAAAAGCAACAGATGCCCGCGTGCTGCTCAACCGACTAAGGCATACTGCCAATGTGGGACGCTACAATCAGGACCGCAGGTAGCTAATCACCTCGGTGGGGCTATTGCATCCCAAGGTTCTTGTAACCCCATTTCCTATGGGTTGGCGAACACCGAGCCTGCCAAAGTTCAATTGCATCAAGGGAGACCCTGCCCTCCATATCTTGGCCTTCAAGTAAGCCATAACACTATATGAGTATGAGAATCATATCCTCTGCCGTATGTTCACGGGAAGCCTCGAGGGACCTGCCATTGACTGGTACCACACGCTACCCACCGGTACAGTGGCCATATTCAAAGAGTTGGCTGAAGTCTTTATGGACCATTACCGACTAAACTTAAAGCCGTAAAAGAAGCTGGATACACTCTACCGGCTGAAGATGGACTCCGACGAGTCTCTAAGGAGCTTCACGATGAGGTTTCGTAGTAAGCACTTTGAGCTCACCGGTCGGTCCCATAATAAGGAGGCCATCATGCTGGCATTCCAGAATGCTATCCGGCCAAAGCTCCATGTCTACACTGACTTTATCCGGCATCCTCCCAGTACCTTGGAGGCAATGTTCAAGCGCGTACAGTGGGAGATAGAGGTGGAAGACAATCAACGGGCCAAAAAACTACACGAGCCCCATGAGTTTTGTAACTCCCGACATAAGAAAGATGACAAAGCTCCGAATGAAACACACTACAAGAAGTCTGCCAATGCCACGTCCGACCAGAAGATACAAGCCAAAAGGTACAATGAAGATTCGAAGGCCCCTCCAGCAGGGAAGAGGTGAACTCCAAGAGAGCAAAGGGTATTCACTGAGCTGAACACCTCCATTGAAGACATCTTCGCCTATTTGCAGAACGATCCCTTTCGCAAGTGGCCACAGCCTCTCCCTCCAAATTCTGACCAAGCGGGAGATACAATAGCCTACTGTGAGTTCCATCGCAGCCATGACCACCCAACCTTTACATGTCAGAAGCTAAAGCATCACATTGAAGATCTGATCCAAGAAGGGCGGCTCGATGGCTACCTCGCTAATAAGGATCCAGTTCCAGAGAAGTAAAGGCAGCAGCAGTGGAGAAAGAAAGTCAACTTAATACGTGGATGTATAATCATAACGTCCACTGGGCAGCCTCTGAAAAAGTATAACCGTAACTTTGTTTTATCAATAAAGTATCTCTTTTTTCTCAAAATCAAATCTCTCGAAGTCCGATTCCACGATGTTAAGGCATAAAAAAAAAGACTCCTGACAACCTAGGTCAACCAAAGACCTTCGATTCCGTCCATTCAAGTCGGAAGCTCGAAGGCAATTCGGCTACGCTCTCTCGAGGCTAAAGTCCGATAAAAAGGATCCTGGTAACCCAGGTCAACCAAAGACTTCGATTCCGCCCATTCAAGTTGGAAGCTCGAAGGCAATTCGGCTATGCCCTCTCGAGACTAAAGTTCGATAAAAAGGCTCCTGGCAATCCAGGTCAACCAAAGACCTTCGATTTTGCCCATTCAAGTCGAAAGCTCGAAGGCAATTCGACTACGCCCTCTCGAGGCTGAAGTCCGATAAAAAGACTCCTGGTAACCCAGGTCAACCAAAGACCTTCGATTCCGCCTATTCAATTCAGAAGCTCGAAGGCAATTCGGCTACGCCCTCTCGAGGCTAAAGTCCGATAAAAAGGTTCCTGCCAACCCAGGTCAACCAAAGACCCTCGATTCTGCCCATTCAAGTTGGAAGCTTGAAGGCAATTCGGCTACGCCCTTTCAAGGTGAAAGTCCAATAAAAAGGCTCTTGACAATCATGGTCAAGCTAAGCTATCAACTATACTCATCCGAGGCAATGAGAATAAGTCCAAGGCAAGTGTCGCCGCTTTGACATGCACCAAGTTCAAGGAGACATCCTTGGCACTCAAAGACAAAGTCTGAAGCGACCAACACCTTGACATTCTACAAGCCCAAGGCCCAGCCCTTGGCACTCGAAGACAGTTCGAGGTGACCAACGCCTCGATACTCTACAAGCCCAAGGCCCTGCCCTTGGTACTCGAAGACATAGTTTGAGGCGATCGATACCTCGGTACTCTACAAGCCCAAGGCCCAGCCTTGGCACTCGAAGACAAAGTCCGAGTCGACCAACACCTCGACACTCTACAAGCCCATGGCCCTGCCCTTGGTACTTGAAGGCAAAATCCGAGGCGACCAATACTTCAGCACTCTACAAGCCCAAGACTCGGCCCTTGGCACTCAAGGACAAAGTCTGAGGTGACCAATACCTTGGCACTCTACAAGCCCAAGGCCCAGCCCTTGGCACTTGAAGACAAAATCCGAGGTGACCAATACCTCGGCACTCTATAAGCCCAAGGCCCTGCCCTTGGTACTTGAAGACAGTTCGAGGCGACCAATATCTCGACACTCTACAAGCCCAAGGCCAAGCCCTTGGCACTTGAAGGCAAAATCTGAGACGACCAACACTTCGGCACTCTACAAGCCGAAGGCCCAGCCCTTGACACTCAAAGACAAAGTCTGAGGTGATCAACACCTCGGTACTCTACAAGCCCAAGGCCCAGCCCTTGGCACTCGAAGACAAAGTCCAAGGCGACCAACGCCTCGGCACTCTATAAGCCCAAGGCCCTGCCCTTGGTACTCGAAGACGTAGTCCGAGACGACCGATACCTTGGCACTCTACAAACCCAAGACCCTACCCTTGACACATAAAGACAAAGTCCGAGACATCATCGCTGACGTATTAGCATTCGATCAAAAGTCCAAGCTTAGTCTTGTCACTCAGGTCCAAGCATCAGATTGTCACTGGCCATCACCTTTTCTTGATGACTGACGGTTCTAAACCGGTTAGGAGGTGGTCAGTCTAACTCTGTCAGCACATGTCTCCATACTGGTGCAGTCGACGGTGGGTCCCTTATGATCTTCGTTCGCAAAGGGCCTTAACCGCCCGAGCTCGCCATCAAAGCCACTGTCCGAATCCTCAATTTGTTGCAAAGGAGAAGCACAAACAATCTCCTTCGTTCCTCGATGGCGTTTTCCCAACACAGCGGGTCCCTTGACGGTTTTCATCGTGAAAAAAACAGCCTATAATGGGTGTACAAACGATAAGTAAAGAGTAGGGTGGGTGAAAAATCCATCGAAACATGAGATAAAATGGTGCTTCCTTGATCCTGGCCAAATCAACACCCTCACGTGATCGTATTACCTGGCGAATATAGTAACCAGGTGTGATAGTACATTGGGTGAAGAATGGCTGGCCATCATGCGGCATCATCCTAGATTATCTCTAAGAAGCCCCCTCAAATATAGTGTTGTCCCTCGCTAATAACCCTGCGCACCAGTGTTTTAGGAATATGACCGAAAAAGTATCGGTTTCAGATGTGGCTAAATTTCAGAAAATATACTATTTTTAATATTGACACTTTTTGGCCTCTCCTAGCAGCCCCAATAACGGGTCTGCACCATCAATAACCCACCCCTCGGTTTCGATAGAAAACCGAGAGGGGGGTGTTCGGCATCAACAACAACCCACCCCATGGTTTCGTCAGAAAACCGATAGGGGGGTGTTCAACGTCATTAACAGCCCACCCCTCGGTTTCACATAAAAAACCAAGTAGGAAGGGGGTGACGGCACACCATCAGCAGCCCACCCCTTGGTTTCGACAAAAAACTGAGAAGGGGGGTGTGTCGGCATCAACAAGCAGCCTCCCACCTCGTTTCATACAAAAACCGAGTGGAGAGGGGATGACGGTACACCATCAGCAGTCCACCCCTCGATTTAGATAGAAAACCGAGAGGGAGGGTGTATCGGCATCAACAAGCAGCATCCCCCCTTGTTTTGTACAAAAATCGAGTGGGGAGGGGGTGATGGTACACCATCAGCAGCCAACCCCTCGGTTTCGTCAGAAAACTGAGAGGGGGGGTATGTCGGCATCAACAAGCAGCCCCTCCTCGGTTTCGTGTAAAACACCGAGTGGGAAGGGGATGGCGGTACACCATCAGCAGCCTACCTTTCGGTTTTTCAAAAAACCGAGAGGGGAGGGGGTGACGGTACACCATCAGCAGCCCACCCCTCGGTTTCGATAGAAAACCGAGAGGGGGTTTGTGTTAGCATCAACAAGCAGCCACCCCCCTCGTTTTGTACAAAAATTGAGTGGGAAGGGGGTGACGGTACACCATCAGTAGCCCACCCCTCGGTTTCGATAGAAAACCGAGAGGGGGGGTGTGTCGGCATCAACAAGCAGCCTTCCCCCTCGTTTCGTACAAAAACCGAGCGGGGAGGGGGTGACGGTACACCATCACTAGCCCATCCCTTGGTTTCGTCAGAAAATCGAGAGGGGGTGTGTGTCGACATCAACAAGCAGCCCCCCAGTTTCGTGCAAAAAACCGAGTAGGGAAGGGGTGACGGCACACCATCTGCAGCCTACCTCTCAGTTTTTCAAAAAACCGAGAGGGGAGGGGGTGACAGTACACCATCAGCAGCCTACCCCTCGGTTTTGTCAGAAAATCGAGAGGGGTGTGTGTCGGCATCAACAAGCAGCCCCCCCCTCGATTTCGTATAAAAAATTGAGTGGGGAGGGGGTGACGGCACACCATCAGCAGTCTACGAAAAACCGAGAGGGGAGGGGATGTCGGCATCAACAATAGTCCACCTCTTGGTTTCGTCAAAAAACCAAGAGGGTCGAGGTGTTCGGCATCAACAATAGTCCACCTCTCGGTTTTGTCAGAAAACCGAGAGTGTGGGTGTTCGGCATCAACAACAACCCACCCCTCAGTTTCGTCAAAAGCCGAGAGGGGAGGGGGTCTCAGTGTCTGCCACAGCCGGGTGCGGATCTGCTAGGAGAGGCTTCGGTACAACGACCATAACTTTGGGTCACAAACTCCGATTAGGCTGGAATTTGGACTGTATATAGAGAACTCTAAGACGAAACTTTTGCATCTAATTTGAAGTAATTTGGATTTCTATGGCTCTTGCAATAATAGAAACATTGTTGATCTTCGGTGCAAAATCTGGACAGCGGATCTGCTCGTAGAGGCTTTGGTACAATGGCCATAACTTTGGGTCACAAACTCCGATTGGGCTAAAATTTAGACTGTATATAGAGAACTCTAAAATGCAACTTTTGAATCTAGTTTAAGATTATTTAGACTTCTATAGCTCTTACAATAATAGAAATATCATTGATCGTTGGTGCAAAATCTGGATAGCGGATATGCTCGGAGAGGCTTCGGTACAACGGCCATAACTTTTGGTCACGAACTCCGATTGGGATGAAATTTGGACTGTATATAGAGTACTCCGAGACATAATATTTGCATATAATTTGAGATCATTTGGACTTCTACAGCTCTTGCAATAATAAAAACACCATGGACCTCCTGTGCAAAACTAGGACAGCAAGAAAATGAGTCTCAGTCGAAAAACACACTAATATTTTGGGAATGTCCATTTATAAAACTAAGACTTTTTGGCTCGTACCAAGAGAGTCTCAGCGTCAATAGAAGAAAAAGGGTCTCGATCGAAAAGTACACTAGTTTTTCAAGAACGCCCACTTACAAAACCGAGACTTTTTGGCTCGCACCAAGAGGGTCTCAGCATTGACAGAAGAAAAAGGGTCTTGGTCGGAAAACACACTAGTTTTTTGAGAAAGTCCATTTACAAAACTGAGACTTTTTAGCTCGCACCAAGAGGGTCTTAGCATCGGTAGAAGGAAAAGGGTCTCGGTCGGGAAACACAGTAGTTTTTCGAGAATGCCCACTTACAAAATCGAGATTTTCTGACTCGTACAAAGAGGGCCTCGGTGTCGACAGTAGGAGAAGAAGACTCGGTTGAAAAACATACTATTTTTTAGAAAACATCCCTTTATAAAACTGAGACTTTTCAGTCTGTACCGATAAATACAGAATCATGACCAAGGCAGCAGGAGGGCTGCAAATATGGAAAGAAGATCAGCGCAAGTATCCTACACAAACACGTTGGCTTGGATCGTGACACAAGTCGAAACTCTACTAATACGAACTGCGACTCTGATAGCCCTAGCCAACCATACCAGAATCCTAAGGCATTTGCACCATGGAATCTCAGCCGACCTAGGAGGTCCTGACCCGATTGGGAGAGGGTAACTGTGGGTGCAAAAATTGTGTCGGACCGGATCAGAGCCGCATGGGCTCGCGCGACGGCCCAAGTGAGTAAGCCTGTCCGGACTCATGGAACCACTGTACAAGGCCTGCAATTCAAGCCATCCCCTTTATTGGGCCTGCACAATGGCCCAATAAGGGCCAAACAAGGAGGCCCAGAACCAATGCCATATCATTAATACCATATTGGGCACTTGCCTATGCTATAAAAGGACCCCCAAGGTATTAAAAAAAGGGGTTGGTCATTCGATCAGAGGAAGAGAGGATCCTATAGCCAGAGCTAGAGCTTACTTCTCTCCTCTTTGTTCTTAATTTTCTTGTTACTTTGTACAACCCCCACCGTAAAAAAAGCTTCTCTTGACGCTCCCCCACCTTTATATTCAATATAGTGGAAACCAGATGGCACCTCTCGCCCGGAGACGTTGGTCGTAAGACCGAACTTCAACAACAACTCCACGTGTCTTATTTTTCTTACCTACTCTTTAATCTCTAACTCTACAAACCATCAATATTCAATCAAGGCTATGGGGCGGGGTTCCCGATCAAGGTGGCTCAGAAATTTCCCCCACGACATGCACGAGAATGTACAAATGATGGGGTTATGAGACATCCGGTCGACTATTTAATATGGAAATATTTGGATCTGACTTATCATGAATTCGCATATGAAGTTCGCAACGTCAGGTTAGGGCTTGCTAGTGATGGCGTCAACCCCTTTGGGAATATTAGTGTGTCGTATACTATTTGGCCAGTTATCATAGTTCCATACAATTTGCCTGCCTGAATGTGCTTGAAGAAGCCATACATAATGTTCTTCTTGCTCATTTCCGAACTCAAGTCACTTGGTAATGATATCGATGTTTACTTACAGCTATTGATTGAGGAATTAAACAAGTTATGGGAGGTTGGGGCCGATACATCTGATGCTTCGTTGAGCTAGAGTTTTTGGATACATGTAGTACTTCTATAGACCATTAATGATTTTTCTGTATATACCAACTTATTTGGGTGGAGTACTAAAGAAAAATTAGCATGCCCTACATAAAATAAGGAGGCACATTTATTGCGGTTAAAGAATAGAGGCAAGTTCTGTTATATGGGCTATCGAAAGTTTCTTCTTGACAGCCATAAGTGGAGGCAGAATAAAAGAGCATTCAACGATAAGAAAGAGCTTGCAAAGGCTCCCGGACAGTTTTCGGGGGTAGAAGTCTTGTATGAATCTGATCAGCTCGATGCGGTGATGCTTGGGAAAGATGAAAAGTAGAGAACGTACAAAGATTCTGCGCATAAGCATAACTAGAAGAAGAAGAAGAGTATTTTCTTTAAACTACTCTACTAGAGCAGCCTACTCTTGCAACATAACTTAGATGTCATGCATATTGAGAAAAATATGTGTAACAATATTATAGAAATACCGCTGAATCTTGACGGTAAGATGAAAGATAATCTTAAATATCATCTCGATTTTAAGGAGTTAGGTATCCAAAAATCACTTCATCCATAAGAGATTGAGGATAAATATGTGTTACCAGTTGCATGCTATACCATGAGCTCACAGTAGAAGATAGCCTTATGTGCATTCCTACATTCTTTGAAATTGTCGGATAGTTACTCTTCGAATATCGCACGATGTGTGCAAGAGAATGATCGGAATTTTTCTGGATTAAAGAGGCATGATTCTCATGTTCTTATGCAGCAATTGTTATCCCTTGCTATATACGAGAATTTAGCCGAATACATGTCCGATCCGTTAAGCGAGCTCAATACATTTTTCAGGTAGTTGTGTTCGAAGGTACTTAGAATGGATTTTAACTGGGTTACATCGATCTATTGGGTTTCCATACCCATGAAGACGCAGGTAGGACATGCGCATGATCTTGGGGACACAAGGACAAGCATCATAAGCTAAACCTATATGATTAGATAGATCATGTACATGTTTTTACCATCGTGTGTACATTTCTGGGCAAACAGAACAATGTGCACTCGATGGGGAGTTTGAGCACACGTTTTTTTTCTTCTTGCGTCATCGCTATTTCAGCCATATCAAATCATACACAAGTTTTACCCATCACGCGCACGTTCTTGGCAGACTACATCTGGATCAGGTTTTCTATTAGAGTTATTTGGGATCCTATATATATTTGTTTCGGTTTTGATGTGGATAATTCCAAGGAGAGTTTTCAGATAGCCTTGATGGCTACGGTTTCCTCCATAGTAGAAAGATACCGATTTGTTCAATTCTCCACAGTAAAAGAGAATCAACCAGGGAGATTCCGTGATCGATTGGAGGTGAAGAGGAGATTTGTTTGTAGAAGGAGAAGAAGGTGCTTGGTGTACTACCTTGTTCTTACTTTTATAGTAGATTTCTCCCTTGCTCCGTCGATGGTCGGCGTAGCTCAAGTTCGGGGTGAACTGCCTAAAAATCTCTCCCTATGTGATTGGTTTTATATTTCTTTCTATGATTGTTGTGTATTTTCTCTTGTGCGTTGATTGATCTCAACGAGCGATTCCATCTGCAACAAGTGGTATCAGAGCTCAGGTTCAATTATTTCTGAGTTGGAGATCTGTTAGGGTTTGAGATCTACGCTCGTAGAGATGAAGAACAATCACAATACCTGGATGACCAGTCTCAATGGGTCGAACTGGTTGATTTGAAAGCTGAGGATGGAAAACATCCCCTACTGCATCGAGGATGAAGTGATGAAGAAGATGTGATGTGCCATTAGGAATGCTACCATTATTTCTTTACGCAAAGGTCCGACGAGGGAGATGGTATGATTTCCTCTTTCTCTTTATATTTCTCTCCTTCTCCTTCTTTATCTCCTTGCAGTTGGCACCCTTGGATTAGTGTTGGGTGTGGTCGAACACAAAGCATATATAGCCCCATATGGCCGACCCCTTTAGTATAGCAGTAATCCCTACAGTCAAGGTTATCCAATCCCGTTACTTTAGGAGTTGCCAAACTTGGAATCCTTATCCCTTTAGGAGTACATGGATGTCCACCTAGGGAGTCCTTTTGGGTTCTTTAGGCCGTCCAGGAAGTTCTCTCCTCGTGGGATCAACTCCATTGAGATCATGAGAATTTTTAAAACTTTTGAGATCCATATGTCTTTTTATTTTTTTGAGAAATCTTAAAAGGGTACCCGTCCAGGGAACCCATGCAGATGGCCTTAATGCCCCCGGCTGAGGTTACAAGCTCACGTAACCAAGCTCGGCAAGATCCATATGTCAATCCTTCTGGAATCTTGCTCAAATTATGATTTCGTGGTCAACCAGGGAATCCCTACTTTTTAGGAAGTCATCCAAAATGGAATTAAAGATCTAGTTAGGATATATTAGACCATCGCTAACACTCCCACTCAAGTTAGAAATCGTACTTTGTTAATCTACCGACTAGAGGCTAGAAGTTGGGATCTGTTAGGACTCCAAAACCTCAGCTACAATGAGACTAGGATTATCATCATCTCATGACTATATCCATATCTAATTAATCATGGCTAGAACCTCTATCAAGTTATAACTGCACTCTATGATAATGATAAATTATTCAAATGTCCTTTCCTGCTTATTTACACATAGATTATACATTATAAATTATGTCCTTTCTGCAAATATCATTTCCTACTTATTTACGCTCTATGCTAATTATAAATTATGCAAATGTCCTTATTATCCGTTATTCAAAAGCAATGCTCAGGAGAAGTAACTGTCCTACCCGGAGCATACGTTGTACCATAAGTTACAACTCCTCATTCCTTTATGATCACTGATAAAAGTATTTTTATATTAAAATATTTATTATGAAATAATAATATTTTATTTAAAAATAATTTTGATAAATCATTTATCAAAACAAAAGTCTGAGCGCTCACTACCAATGATTAATTTACAATAGAGTTTACTTAAGAAAATATCTTCTATCCTCAGAGAGTTTAGAATTCCTCGACAATGAAAGCGTTTCTATGGACCAAACGTAAGCCACCCAAGATTATCAACTATTGGCTAGCAAAGTGGTCTGACTGAACTGTAAGTCAAAATGACAAAAACTAAGCCACGAGTTTAGAATCACCTCATGATTGAGTCTAGGGAAACAACAGATCAATGAGAATCACATGACAATAATTTAGATGATGTGTTATCACAGTGATCCATGCTCAATATGTTCCAAACACACAAACACAATAGACTCAAAATCACCACTCTGATGATTAAGATAAACAATTTTGCTAAGCGAAAGTCAATGATGTTATATTCTTTCAGATAGGATGTCCAGTTCTATCACCGATTGTAAACCTTATCAAGTATAATGTAATGAAAAGCTTCTATCTTTCATATATGAATCTCAACCACATACCTAAGCTACTTTAGTTGTACTCGATGTACTATAATGTATCACATACAATTTAGAAACAAATATAACAGTATTAGATACGAATAAGGTATGCTATTTCATTACTAATGTCAAAGTACATATAATTAGCATGTGGACCACTATCAATCCTAACAAGAGCAGGAAGCAAAAGATCTATTGCCTGCCTAGCAAGAAGTTGTAGAGCTTTAGGATCGGAGGTTTATAAGAGAGCATTGGCCATCTAAGAGATACTCTGCGGATGAGTATGTGTTGATTGCAAATGAGGGGCTGGGAGCCGTAGAGCTCACAATTGATGCTAAGATTAAGTGGATGAGAACGATAAAGGAGGAGATGACCTTTCTGCACAAAAATGATATTTATGGGTTGGTAGAAATTCCTAATGGAAGGAGTGTACTGAAGAATAAGTGGGTCTATAAGCTCACGCAGGATAACACGAGAAAGAGTGTGAAGTATAAGGCTAGACTTGTAGTGAAGGACTTTTAGCAAAAAGAAGGAATATATTTTACCAAGATCTTCTCGATTATGGTGAAGATGATGTCTATCATAGTTGTGTTGGGTTTGGCGACCGTAAGCATGGACCTAGAGATCGAGCTGCGAAAACAATGTTTCTTTATGTGGAGCTGATCAAAGATATATGGTGCAATCAGAAGGGTTCGTAGTGAAGGGTGTGGGTGCAAATTTTGGCATAAGTTTACCTACTACCACGGGACCCACCGGCCCTGCCTGGTGGGCCCACGAGGACTACCACGGGACCCACCGGCCCTGCCTGGTGGGCCCACGAGGACTACCACAGAACCCACCGGCCCTGCCTGGTGGGCCCACGAGGACTACCACGGGACCCACCGGCCCTGCCTGGTGGGCCCACGAGGACTACCACAGAACCCACCGGCCCTGCCTGGTGGGCCCACGAGGACTACCACGGGACCCACCGGCCCTGCCTGGTGGGCCCACGAGGACTACCACAGAACCCACCGGCCCTGCCTGGTGGGCCCACGAGGACTACCACGGGACCCACCGGCCCTGCCTGGTGAGCCCACGAAGACTACCACGGGACCCACCGACCCTGCCTGGATGATCCCCAGATACGGCAGCAGAAACCGCCATTTACCCCGGAATTCCCCACCAGAGAAGCCTATAAATAGCGGAGCCTTCGAATGTAAAAGGATCGATTCTGAAAAGAGATCGAATTCTCAGTTCTAAGAAACCAGAGCTCTGGGATTTCTAACTTCCGATCTACCATCTCTCTTTGATCTTCTTTTCTCTTTCGAAGAGATCAGAGAGCTTTCAGTGACACTCGGCCTGTCGAGGTCACTTCAACTGAAGTGTTAGTGAATTCGGGTTGCTCCCTATAGCACGGAGACGTAGGCTTCGGCTGAACTCCGAGATCACATCTCGTGTCACAATTTCTCTGATTGCATTCCTCTATTTGCATATCAAAAGGATTCGACTTCAATCAACAGATCGATCAACGATCTTCGACATCAACTTCGACTCCAATTGACTGGTGCTGCGAGAGTCTTTGGGTCGGCACGAAGATTTTCCCCCACAGTTTGGCGCCGTCTGTGGGATCACGAGCGAAAAGCTGTGTTCTCTCTCTCTACTTCGACTACCAGATCAATAGCCAAACTTCCTCGCCCCCTCGGTTGATCAGACAACTGATCGGACATCGGCAATCTCGTTGTACCCTTCGCACTCTGAATGGCGAGAACCAAACACCAGGGTCAACCAGAAGGAAGTAACACTCAACATCAACCTCGTCCTGAGACTCGTTCAATGAGTCAAAGGCTCAACTTCGGGCAGCCCCTTGCTGTCCCCGAGATGGGGGTTCACTCAGGAAGCGGGAGATCAGTCGATCGACCGATCGCCCCTTATCCTCATCAATCAATTGGGCAGACTGTCCCTGCTCCTGCTGAAGATCCTCCATCGACTTACCAGATCTCTGCAATCGATTTCCAACTACTCCAATTGGCGAAGCAAAACGCCACCCTCACTGCTGAGAGAGATGCTCTGAAGAAGGCAGCCTCCGAAGCTGGAATTGCTATTCCGATCCCCTCCACAAGTGAGAGGGTTGATCCTCCTCGACATTCAATCCACTCCGAACAACGGAGGTCAATGGGCACTGCTGCCCTCGAGAGGATTCGTCGCGATCCTACTCCCTATGCTGCTCCCTGGAAGCAGAGTGTCTGGGATCGTCTTGACGACGAGTCCTCCCAATCCTCATCTGGTCGTAACTGCGACAAGAGGGCACCTTCGAATCTCAATGCACCAAGGAGGCACCAAATGAAAGGCGCTCCTTCAAAGAGCAGAGTCTCCCCTTCCATTCCACTCTAACGTGGACTTGGATCGGACCTTCGACACCGACTTCAACCGGCAAATACTTCAATGCCTGAGCAAGACCTTGCGATCTTGCCTCTTGACCCGCCTCTAGTTCGAGGACACGGTCGTAGGGACGGTTACTCCTCTGCCGGGCCTCTACATCGAAGTCTCTTCGAGACCACCTTTCCAAGAGGATGGAGAACTCCTATCCTCCCCAAATTCAACTGCATCAGAGGAGATCCAAGCCTCCACATACTTGCCTTCAAGCAAGCTCTAACGCCACACGAAGAGGAAAACAACGTGCTCTGCCGCACCTTCGCGGGAAGTCTCGATGAGCCTTCGCTCGACTGGTATCACAATCTCCGAGCTGGGTCCATCACCCAGTTCGGTGTTTTGGCTAACCTCTTTGTGCAGCACTATCAACTCAATCTAAAGCCAGAGAAGAAACTCGACTCTCTCTACCGACTGAGGATGGGTGCAGACGAGACTCTTCGCAGCTTCACGAGGAGGTTTCGCAACGAGCATGCTGCTCTCTCTGGAAGACATCTGGATGATGAAGCCATCATGTTGGCTTTCCAGAACGCTCTCCGCTTCGATCTACACATCTACAACGACTTCATCCGCAATCCCCCTCCTTCTCTGGGTGCAATGTTTGACCGAATTCAAAGAGAGATTGAGGTGGAAGACGATCAAGTCGCTCGGAAAGGGCGAGAAACTAAGAGAAGGCCTGCTGAAAAAGAAGCTCCTAAGTATGCTGCAAAGGCTCACAACGCTGAAGCAGCAGCCCCTCCGGCCAACAAAAGATCAAAGAATGATGGACGTCGATCTCCAACGAAGACCACTTTCACCGAGTGGAATATGCCGGTCGAACAGATACTCGACCGCATTCAACATGAAGAGTTCGTTCGGAGGCCTAATCCTCTTCAGCCGAATTCCAAATTCACAGCAGACAAAACAGTCTACTGCGACTTCCATCGAAGTCACGGCCATTCCACCGATCGGTGTTTTCGGCTGAAATTCCATCTTAAAGACCTATTGCGAGAAGGCCATCTTCAAGAGTTTGTTAGAGGCGGACACAATCAACATCGGACCTCTGCAAAGGGGAAAGAAGTGTGTTGGATACATCAAATCTCCTCTAACTGGCAAACTATCTCTGTGAATGCCAATGTTTTTGGTATTCATGGAACATTGCACAATCAAAGTCTGACTGGGAAAGAGGTGGATCGCCAAGTTCGACGCATCTTCCACGTTCGTTCTACTACGAGCAAAGAAGATACCTGGATCGAGAAACCCATCGAAGGTCTTTCTTGGCCATCAATCGTCTTCAACGACACCGATCTTCAAGGAGTCCATACTCCACATCGAGACCCTCTGGTCTTGAAACTCATTATCGACGGCAGCACTGTCAACCGGATCCTCATCGACACCGGAAGCTCCATCGACATTATGTTCTCAGACTGTTTCAAACGTCTGGGACATAAGTATCAAAGCCTCGACGTCGTCCCGACTGTGATCACTAGCTTCAATGGTGAACAAAGCATCACAGTGGGCGAATCCAGATTTACCATCGACCTCAGCCGAGAGACTCGAGTCTCGGTGAGGTTTGCAATCGTCGAAGGAATGTCTAGCTACAACGCCATTCTTGGGCGACCATTCCTCCATCAGATCAATGCCATCTCCTCCTCTTACCATCAACTACTCAAATTTGCAACTGGAGAAGGCATCGTCTGCATTCGAGGCGATCAGCAAGCTGGAAGGTCTTGTGAAGCTGCTGCGGCAAAGACAGATCGAAAGATTAACATTGCTCCTCCAAAGCGGCCACGAGATGAAGCTGGTCCCTCTTCTAAATAGCAATCAAAGGAGATTCCGCTGACCGAACCTCCACCAATCGAATGGGAAGCATCACCTTCAATTGAAGAAATCATCCCTATCAATATTGGCAGCGGAGATCTCCCTCGACAAACATTTATTGGTACCGGTCTTAGCGACGCAGAAGCGCAAGACATGGTATCCTTCCTCCAGTCCAATATCGACGTCTTCGCTTGGTGTTTCGAAGACATGCCTGGTATCAATCCAGATGACGCTTGTCACCGACTTGCGATCAAAGAAGAGGTGAAGCCTGTCAAGCAAAAGCCACGCACCATCCGCCCAGAGCTGCAAGTTGCTGTTCAAGAAGAAATCACCAAGCTACTCGCCGCAGGCTTCATCCGAGAAGTGGAGTATCCTACTTGGATCTCTAACATTGTGGCTGTTCCGAAGAAGAACGGAAAGGTTAGAGTCTGCATCGACTTTACCAATCTCAACAAGGCTTGTCCCAAGGACCCATTCCCCATGCCAAGGATTGATAGACTCGTCGATGCCACTGCTGGCCACGAGCTATTGTCTTTCATGGATGGGTATTCTGGATATAATCAAATTCCTCTTCACGCCGAGGATCAAGAGAAGACATGTTTTGTGACTAGCCGAGGCCTTTATTGCTACAATGTCATGCCATTCGGTCTCAAAAATGCTGGTTCCACCTATCAAAGGCTAGTCACCAAAATGTTCGAAGATCAGATCGGTCGCAACGTCGAAGTCTATGTCGATGATCTCCTCACCAAGAGTTCCGTTCGGAGCAAACATCTATCTGATCTGGCTGAAACCTTCCAAGTCCTTCGAAAGTATCGAATGAAGCTCAATCCAGCCAAGTGCGCTTTCGGAGTTCAATCTGGCAAATTCCTGGGTCATCTTGTGACCAGGAGGGGTATCGAAGCCAATCCCGATCAAATTCAAGCCATCATCGATATGCCTTCACCTACAAATCGAAAAGAAGTTCAACGCCTCACTGGAAGGTTAGCAGCACTCAATCGATTCATTTCAAAATCTTCCGACAAATGCAAGCCCCTCTTCGACAAACTACGAAAGGCGGATACATCCGGCTGGAGTCCAATCTGTGAAGAGGCATTTCAAAGCATCAAGAAATATCTGATGCAAGCTCCCATCCTGACTACTCCAATGCCAAAAGAAGACTTGTGGCTCTATCTGGCCGTGACCGATCAAGCAATCAGCGCGGTCTTAGTCAGTAGAAGAGAAGGCGTCGAACATCCAGTCTACTACATCAGCCATACTCTCCTTCCAGCTGAGACTCGCTACTCAAAAACTGAGAAGGTCATCTTGGCCTTGCTCACTGCATCGCGTCGTCTTCAACCATACTTCGTCTCCCACCAGATTACTGTCATTTCAGAACACTCACTCAAAGATATCATTGACAAAGCAGGTCGAGCTGGTCGAATGACCAAATGGGTGATCGAAATGAGTGCTCTGGGGATTCAATTCGAATCTCGCACTTCTATCAAAGGTCAAGTAATTGCTGATTTTCTAGCTGACTTTCCAGTTGAAGACCCCATCACTTGGGAAGAGGATGTCGATATGCGCTTGGAAGATGAGGATAATCCTCCGATCAATCCTGCAACAAAAATTGATCCAAGTCTTGAAGTTATTACTGCAACTCCTCCTTGGAAGCTTTATACTGATGGAGCATCAAGTTCGATCGGTTTGGGAACTGGGATAGTCTTAATATCCCCCGAACTTGATCATCTCCAGAAGGCCACTCTCCTTGGATTTAATGCCACCAACAACGAAGCTGAATACGAAGCACTCATTTCCGGACTCGAAATGGTAGAATCCCTGGGGGTAGATCGAATCATCATCTACAGCGACTCCCAGTTGATCATAAGGCAAATCAATGGAGAGTACACAGCTCGTGAAGAAAGAATGCAACTCTACTTAGCCTTAGTACGACGTCTTCAACAACGTTTTACTACAATTGAGTTCGTTCAAATTCCAAGAGCAGAAAACCGAGAAGCAGATGCCTTAGCTAATGCTGCCTCAGTTCTGGGAGACTCGCTTGGAGGAAGGCAAATACAGATCAATTATCAAGAAGTGCCCAAGATCATCCCCGATCAACAGATCCTTACTACTACAAAAGGATCTGGGGGTGGAGATCAGCTTGAAGATTGGAGACGACCAATTTTTGACTTCTTCAAACATGGCAAAATGCCAGAAGATCCAAATCAAGCCCGAAGACTTCAAAGGAAGCTCCCATGCTATATTTTGCAAGGTGAAGATTTATATTTCAAATCTCACAACGGGATGTTGCTCAAGTGCCTTGGTCCCGAGCAAGCACAATCAATCCTGATTGATATCCACTCTGGAGCTTGTGGAAATCATTCGGGAGGAAGATCTCTTGAAACCAAGACAAAGCTACAAGGGTACTACTGGCCAACAATGGCAAGGGATGCTCAACAAGTCGTTCAAAGATGCAAGCCTTGCCAACGGCACGCTCGAGCTATCCATCTCCCTGCAGATGAACTTCATCAATTATCAAGTCCCTGGCCTTTCCATCAATGGGGGTTAGATTTCTTGGGTCCTTTCCCTCCAACTCCAAGCAGGAAGAAATATCTACTGCTGGCTACTGATTACTTCACCAAATGGGTTGAAGCTGTGCCCCTCTTTCGAGAGACTGACGATGAAGTGATCAAATTCATTCGGCACAACATCTTCTCAAGGTTCGGCACACCTCAAGTTCTTGTTGCTGACAATGGAGCTCAATTTGACTCAGACAAATTCCGAGAGTTCTGTCTGAACAACGGTATCAAGTTATTCTATTCAACTCCAAGGTATCCTCAATGTAATGGCCAAGCAGAAGCCTCCAACAGAGCTATTCTTGGTATACTCAAGAAGAAACTCGATGACAAGAAAGGATTATGGGAACAGGTCCTACCTGAAGTTCTTTGGGGATATCGCACAACTCCGAGAAGATCAACAGGGTTCTCACCCTTCCGTCTAACATATGGATCGGAAGCAGTACTCCCAACAGAAAATATATCAAGCACTTTGAAGACCAAAGCTGTTGAAGAAGGAGTCAATGAAGAACTTCGGATCAATGATCTAGACTTCTCCGAAGAATTACGAGATCAAGCATCACTTCGTGTGGCCAAGTACCAACAGAAGATCAAAAGAGCCTACGATGAGAAAGTCTACAAGAGACAATTCCCAGTGGGTAGTTTAGTTCTCAGAGCAGTTTTCTACAACACCAAAGAACACAGCAGTGGAAAGCTTGCTCCCAACTGGGAAGGTCCATATATCATTGAATCAGTGGGAGGCAAAGGTTCTTACAGATTGATCTCGCCAGAAGGAGACAGATTGCCTCGAGCTTGGAATTCTAGACATCTCAAGTTGTTCTATCCGTGATGTAAATTCTGTGATAAATAAAGTGCTCTTTCAAAGTGTTCAAATATGCAAGTGTTCAATTTTTCAATTCAAGTTCTGAAGCAGTTTCAAGTTATTCATATTCAAATTACCAGGTCTTTTAACAAGTTTGGGAGTTAGAGTTGCGACTCAACCCCTTACTAGCAAATGTTAAAAACTGACCACATTCAAGCTACCAAGTCTTTTAACAAGTTTGGGTGTTAGAGTTGCGACTCAACCCCTTACTGGCAAATGTTAAACTGACTTTCAAATTTCGATATTCAATTTCAATCAATTTCTACATCGTTTAACAGGTTTGGGTGCTTGAGTTGCGACTCAACCCTTCACATTCAAGTGTTAAACGAATTCAAGTCCAATTTTCAAAGTTACCATAAGTTCGGGTAATTGAGTTGCGACTCAACCCCTTATATTCAAAAGATTGTATCTATTCTAATGTTATTAAGATCATGATAGTCAAAGACATTCAAATCAAGAGACATCCAATTTTCAAACACCAAGAAGATCTTCTATTATCAAAATATGCCAGATACAAGAGTGCGCTGTTACATTTCAAAAATTTACAAGTACAACAACGAAGAAGGAGAAAAGTCTCAAGGCTTGGCCACACTCTTCGCATGCGACTTCTCCCCTTCAGATCCAGGACGAGCTTTGATCGCCACTGATGCCTTAGAGGATCGGACACTGGAAACATGGGTCCTGAGCGCTTCTGCCGCCTTCTCTACTGTTTCCTTGTAAACCTTGCATTCAGACAGCGCATGCTCCAGTGCCTTCTTGGAAGTCTCCTCTCTGGCATTGAAGACAGCGTGCTGAGTAGCAAGTTGTTGCTTCAGCTCTTGGATCTCGTTGGTGCGACCACAGGACACTTCCTCAACCTTGGAGAGTCGAGTCTTCAAGGATGCGAGCTCGTGACTCTGTGCCTCACAACGATCCTGCAGCCCCTTGATCTCCAGCTTCCCCTTGCGAAGATCCTCAATCTTGGTTTTGAGAGAGGCTTTCTTCGAAGTCAGGAGATCTCTCAGCTCATCTCTCTCCGCGGTTACAGCCTCCAGTGCAGCAGTCAATCGAGATATTTCAGCTAAAGCTTCTTTTGCTCCCGCCCTCATGGAGAGCTTGGTTGCGACATTCATAACTGCTGAGTTCTGCAAAAGAACAAAAGAGTTAGAATTATTATAAAGATACAACTCAGATGATTGATCGAGCAGATACACCTACCAACAGATCAAGTCTCTCGAAAGCTTCATCCAGAGTAGCCCCCGGGAGGTTGATGAGTTTCCTGATCGCAGCAGTGGGGCGGTTGATGTCAACGTCACCCAAGCTTCTTATTGTTGGAGTCAATCCAGCAGGTGCACCTACAATCAACAAGAGATCAAAGTGTTAGATTATTTTCGAGCTTCAGAAACAAGACATTCAAAGCAAGTTAGTTCAATTACCTGAGGTTTCGACCCTCGGCTCTTTGCCCTTCCGGCGATCAGAGCCACCCTGAGGGGTCGATTTCTCCTGAGTAGGAGTTGGCGCTGGTTGAGGTTGAGGAGCCCCATCACCCACTCGACTTCCCCTCTCCAAATGAGTAGGGGGGGAAGCATTCCTCGGAGGAGAGACTCTCTCTTCCTCTTGTGATCCGCCAGGCTGGGTGAGTCCTGCCACCATGGCTTCCACCTCGTTTAGCAGAGAGCGAGAGGGGGGTGGGGGTTGCTCAACCTCCACACCCCCGCTCGTTGTTGCTCCTTCAATACGAGGAACGTCAGGGGGAATTTGATCGAGGGGCGTGGGGTTGCTTCCAACCCCAGCACTCCTCGATAGTTTTATTTTTAGGCGCATCGGCCTCTTCAACTCATCAAACTTGTAGGCGGGAACCACTTTTTGGCCATCGCCTTCTGCATCCATAACTCCTTCCATCTGACGGGCCTTAGCCTCATCAATGGGGACAGGAATTGAGTCTTCCCCTGCAGCACCAACAGTGGGGGTGGGAGGAATTTCTTCCTCACCACCCCCATTCTCGCCATCCCCACCAGAGGGAGTGGAAGACAGATCATCCTCGCCATCGGCGTCCCATCTTCGCCATTGCCACTGTTGTCATGGCTGGCATTCTCAGTCCCTTCGTCTTCTTCGTCACTCACTTCCTTCTCTCTCTCTTCTTCTTCTTCATTCTTCTTCCCTTCTTCTTCCTCTTCGTTCTTCTTCCCTTGGTTTTCATCTTCCTTTGGCTTGATAAGGGTTTTTCGCTTCTTCTTCACGGGGCCTCTTTGGAGCACCAACTTCTCATCCAAGGTAGGCAATCGGCGCCTTGCAGTGTAAATCTTCTTCTCGGCCCGAATCTTTCGAATGATCTTACCCGACTGAGGGTCCTCCTCATAGTCCGAGTATAGAACTTCGTTATCCTCGTATCTATCTTTCGATCGGTGGAGGAGATTGGCCTTGCCATATCTCACTGGGCAGTTGGAGAACTGCTTCCACGACCTGGTTCCACAGGTCAACTCCAGAAATAAGTTGTCTATGGCTCCAGCCCTCTCAGAAGTCCAGGCGAAGATGCCCCCCTCACTGTACATCTTCACTGCCTCGTGCACACTGTCTCGGGGAGTGTCGGGCACTGACATGGGTGTCCATGCACCAGATACAGAAATAGGCCAATCTGTGTATAACTTGTCAGAAGGGACTGTATCAGTTAGCGGGCGCAGCGGAGATACCCCGGTCAAATTGTAGAAAGGGCTGTCCCTCCTGAAAGCCCATCTGTAGTGGAAGAAGAAGTATCCAAGTTCGATCCGAGCATCTTCTCCTTCTGGGATACTGGAGTAGCACGCCTTCAAGTCTTCCTGGAAATCCGATTCCACGCGGCAGAATGCGTAGATGATTCGCCAGGCGTTTCCTGTGACCTGCCCCGGGCAAAGGCCAGAAGTGTTCAGCAATCTTGCCGCAAAGGGTGGCAACGGTAAGCGCAGACCGCAGTTCATTTGGCCGAGGGTCACAATAGTTCCCATGACCTTCTCATTGCTAGCAAAGCTCGTGAAGACGGTCTTCTTATCGATGCCGAAAGCAGTCTGGATGCTAGGGAGTGAAGGCTGTGCCCCTTTCCCTTCTGTGAAGAAAGAGAGCAATGTTTGCCACTTCTGTCTTTTCGTATCCGTGAACTCACCGCCTGTATTGTACATGTACTCTACCTCCTCTGTCAGAGGCATGAGCGGACCCAGAACAGACTTTACTTTAGGGATGAACTCTGGCCTTGATGGCGCTGAGGCAAACCCTACTCCTTGGTGCCGCTTGCCCAGTTGGCCAAGTTCGGTGAGTGCAGCCTTGCCTTTGCCACGACCCCTCGGAGGAGATGGAACCTCAACAATTTCCTTCCCCTTTCTCTTCGAGGGAACCATACCGGACTTCTTCGAACTGCCAGAGGAAGCCATTCGACCGATCAAACAAGAACAGATCAGAAATCAGGAGAGCAAAAGTCTGGACTTCGAAAAATTTTGGAAGCGTGAAGCAAAAATGACAGCCAGTGAACCTTTTATCCCAGGGTAAAACAGGTACGCAAATCGAGAAGACACGTGTCTTCACCATATCAAATCGCGTGTTTTTGTAGGTACACGTGGCATCCATCCGTAGCAAGCGCAAAACCAGGCGAACAGTCGCAACCAGGCGAAACGTCGGACCTACCGGTCCACATGAACCAACGGTCCAAGCAAGCCACCGGTCTGGGTAAACCGGACCGCCGGTTCAAAGCAACGTTCAAGCCAACCAAAGATTCAAAACAGGAAGGATCAAGCTCCATCAATGTTCGAAACTCTGCCAAAAAATTGAAGAGCAAAGCAGTGAACCTTCTCTGAAGGGCAGGTTCAAAACTTAAAATTGGACAAGTCCAAATTTCTACTGGATCTGGCAAAAAACCAAGGTTTTTTGCCGATCACTCGAACCTTGACCGGATATTTTTTCACCGATCGGACAAACATGTCCGATCGGCGAAAATTATTTGATCGGTCAAAATTCTACTGGATCGGCAAAAAACCAAGGTTTTTTGCCGATCACTCGAACCTTGACCGGATATTTTTTCACCGATCGGACAAACATGTCCGATCAGCGAAAATTATTTGATCGGTCAAATTTCTACTGGATCTGGCAAAAAACCAAGGTTTTTTGCCGATCACTCGAACCTTGACCGGATATTTTTTCACCGATCGAACAAACATGTCCGATCGGCGAAAATTATTTGATCGGTCAAATTTCTACTGGATCTGGCAAAAAACCAAGGTTTTTTGCCGATCACTCGAACCTTGACCGGATATTTTTTCACCGATCGGACAAACATGTCCGATCGGCGAAAATTATTTGATCGGTCAAATTTCTACTGGATCTGGCAAAAAACCAAGGTTTTTTGCCGATCACTCGAACCTTGATCGGATATTTTTTCACCGATCGGACAAACATGTCCGATCGGCGAAAATTATTTGATCGGTCAAAATTCTACTAGATCGGCAAAAAACCAAGGTTTTTTGCCGATCACTCGAACCTTGACCGGATATTTTTTCACCGATCGGACAAACATGTCCGATCGGCGAAAATTATTTGATCGGTCAAATTTCTACTGGATCTGGCAAAAAACCAAGGTTTTTTGCCGATCACTCGAACCTTGACCGGATATTTTTTCACCGATCGGACAAACATGTCCGATCGGCGAAAATTATTTGATCGGTCAAATTTCTACTGGATCTGGCAAAAAACCAAGGTTTTTTGCCGATCACTCGATCCTTGACCGGATATTTTTTCACCGATCGGACAAACATGTCCGATCGGCGAAAATTATTTGATCGGTCAAATTTCTACTGGATCTGGCAAAAAACCAAGGTTTTTTGCCGATCACTCGAACCTTGACCGGATATTTTTTCACCGATCGGACAAACATGTCCGATCGGCGAAAATTATTTGATCGGTCAAATTTCTACTGGATCTGGCAAAAAACCAAGGTTTTTTACCGATCACTCGATCCTTGCCCGGATATTTTTTCACCGATCGGACAAACATGTCCGATCGGCGAAAATTATTTGATCGGTCAAATTTCTACTGGATCTGGCAAAAAACCAAGGTTTTTTACCGATCACTCGAACCTTGACCGGATATTTTTTCACCGATCGGACAAACATGTCCGATCGGCGAAAATTATTTGATCGGTCAAATTTCTACTGGATCTGGCAAAAAACCAAGGTTTTCTGCCGATCACTCGAACCTTGACCGGATATTTTTTCACCGATCGGACAAACATGTCCGATCAGCGAAAATTATTTGATCGGTCAAATTTCTACTGGATCTGGCAAAAAACTAAGGTTTTCTGCCGATCACTCGAACCTTGACCGGATATTTTTTCACCGATCGGACAAACATGTCCGATCGGCGAAAATTATTTGATCGGTCAAATTTCTACTGGATCTGGCAAAAAACCAAGGTTTTCTGCCGATCACTCGAACCTTGACCGGATATTTTTTCACCGATCGGACAAACATGTCCGATCGGCGAAAATTATTTGATCGGTCAAATTTCTACTGGATCTGGCAAAAAACCAAGGTTTTCTGCCGATCACTCGAACCTTGACCGGATATTTTTTCACCGATCGGACAAACATGTCCGATCGGCGAAAATTATTTGATCGGTCAAATTTCTACTGGATCTGGCAAAAAACCAAGGTTTTTTGCCGATCACTCGAACCTTGACCGGTTGAATTTTGACCGATCGGTCAAAATTTAACCGATCAGTCAAAATTTGTCCGATCGGAAAAATTTTGACCGATCAGTCAAAATCTTTTGATCGGTCAAAATTCTACTAGATCGGTCAAAAAACCAGTGTTTTTTACTGATCACTCGAACCTTGACCGGTTGAATTTTGACCGATCGGTCAAAATTTAACCGATCAGTCAAAATTTGTCCGATCGGACAAATTTTGACCGATCAGTCAAAATCTTTTGATCAGTCAAAATTCTACTAGATCGGTCAAAAAACCGTGTCCTTTGACCGATCACTCGATCCTTGACCGGTTGAATTTTGACCGATCGGTCGAAATTTGACCGATCGGTCAAATTTGACCGATCGGTCAAAATTTGACCGATCAATCAAAATTGATCGGTCAGTCCTTTTTTACGCTAACACACGACAAGTTTCTTCGTGTCCCTTTTTCAAACAGGAAGTTGCCGTTCTTTGCACCAAATCCAAGCCAGCTAGAATGCACTCTAGCTAACTTGGAGGGGGTAACTGTGGGTGCAAATTTTGGCATAAGTTTACCTACTACCACGGGACCCACCGGCCCTTCCTGGTGGGCCCACGAGGACTACCACGGGACCCACCGGCCCTGCCTGGTGGGCCCACGAGGACTACCACAGAACCCACCGGCCCTGCCTGGTGGGCCCACGAGGACTACCACGGGACCCACCGGCCCTGCCTGGTGGGCCCACGAGGACTACCACAGAACCCACCGGCCCTGCCTGGTGGGCCCACGAGGACTACCACGGGACCCACCGGCCCTGCCTGGTGAGCCCACGAGGACTACCACAGAACCCACCGGCCCTGCCTGGTGGGCCCACGAGGACTACCACGGGACCCACCGGCCCTGCCTGGTGAGCCCACGAAGACTACCACGGGACCCACCGACCCTGCCTGGATGATCCCCAGATACGGCAGCAGAAACCGCCATTTACCCCGGAATTCCCCACCAGAGAAGCCTATAAATAGCGGAGCCTTCGAATGTAAAAGGATCGATTCTGAAAAGAGATCGAATTCTCAGTTCTAAGAAACCAGAGCTCTGGGATTTCTAACTTCCGATCTACCATCTCTCTTTGATCTTCTTTTCTCTTTCGAAGAGATCAGAGAGCTTTCAGTGACACTCGGCCTGTCGAGGTCACTTCAACTGAAGTGTTAGTGAATTCGGGTTGCTCCCTATAGCACGGAGACGTAGGCTTCGGCTGAACTCCGAGATCACATCTCGTGTCACAATTTCTCTGATTGCATTCCTCTATTTGCATATCAAAAGGATTCGACTTCAATCAACAGATCGATCAACGATCTTCGACATCAACTTCGACTCCAATTGACTGGTGCTGCGAGAGTCTTTGGGTCGGCACGAAGATTTTCCCCCATAAAGGGCAAGGAACAGTTGGTGTGCCAGTTGAAGAAGAACATCTTGTTAGAATTGGTGAGGTCTACAGCTCGTAAAACCTATAGTTTAGCTATGTATGGTTGATAGTATAGGAATGCATATTGGTACGTACCTTAGTACGTGTTTTGATTACAGAACAGAGAGCCATGGCTATATGGTAATCCACTTGAGTGGGAGACTCAAGGGACTGGTCCCATGTAACCTAAATACGTTCGCAGCTCTGATAAGGGTTGGTCGCCCTATCAGGATAAGCTGTTGGGATGACAGAGCGTAAGTATCTCCACCACGGTCATTACCAGGCACAGTGTCTATGGCCGAACGGAACCAACACGGTGCATAGATCGATGAGCAGACACCAGTGCACTAAACCGTGTTTCTGCTTAGGGTAAAACGGTCCTAAACCCTGAAGAACCATGTCTGGTGGACTAACCAGTTGTGTGGTGCTTTGGCGCACCAATGTGTGAGGATCCGGATGCAGTGATCCAAAACCACGGTGTACTGGGTTACTCGGCTGGCGTTGCATCAGCATGTCACTCCTGCAGGCTATCCACACCCCTAACGGGAGGTGTGTTCCTTGGTCTGACCTACGTCGTATTAAACCCTGGCCAGGTGGTCATCAGTTGGACTGGTGACGGATCCGGTTGCTCGAAAGAGTAATCAGAGATACGATGTATGTGGTCAACCTGGAAGGAACCGAGTCATATGAGCACTCGAGTCTGACGGTATTCTCCACCGCTCGAGTTTCGTCATGGCACTAGTGGAGGGACAACGAGTTTACCATACTAAGTGGAGAGCAGGGGTATGAGGGAGAACATAGTAAGTCCGGGGGAATTGGAGTGCAGCCTGCGTCGCACTCTGGGTGGCTACGCAGGTTAACTCGGACTCAGAGGATCGATGGTATACTCGGGTAGTGTGTCGATCGAGTCTGAGTTGGAAGTCATGAACCCTGGTCCCTGAAGGTTCCACCTTATCGACATTATGTACGGTTCTTATACCATCTCCTCGAAACACAGAATATAGTTAGAGGAAGCGAGAAGTCTAAGCCTACGCTCCGTGAGTGCTTCGCACTAGTGCACGGTAGATGCGTAGCTACGTGTGTGCACTAAGGGGAAACCCTAGGTTAGTGCAGAGACGCATGTAGCAATTCCTTGTCATAAGTGGACTTTGCCACATGGGTGCGATGCACCGGGATATGTTGCGAGTTGACTAGTTGACTTCACTAGGGGCACCCTACGGGAACCTCAGAGAATAGTGAAATCACTGGTGCACTTCACTTATGTGTGCCTTGCAAAGTCTCGTACACGAGGAACGGCCAACTAGTGACATAAGGGCGTTTTGGTCATACTATGCGCCACTATGCACTAAGGGGGTCGGCCCTGAGTGTTGAGAGACTGGTCAAGGCCGACCCTATTAGTTTCAGGAGGTTGTTGCCTCCGATGAAAGGATCGGTCAAGAGGCGCAGAAAACGGGCTGGTTCTGACCGTTTTCGAAAACAAGGAAAAGATAGAGATAAAAGAAGAGATATATAGGGAGAGGTTTGAATCAGTCAATCCTATCCGCTAGGCTTATCCGTAAGGATAAGGCCGGCCCTATATAAGGCATAGGGAGAGAGGGGGGGATGAAATTAATGAGCCATGCAAGCCTTAGGGCCGGCCTTGGCATGGGGAAACCCTAACCGCCCCCTCTCCTCTCTTCGCATCTCCTCTCTCGTTTCTCTCTCTCTCGCTTGCGCCATTGGATGGCGACTCATCTTCCTCGCATGGTGTTTCGTAGAAGGAGAAGGCTCGTCGTATGGAGGCACTCAGAGATCCATCGACGAGGTGCCGTGCATCGTGTGAGATCGGGTGAACTAGAAGGCGTCTCCTGCAACCTTTTGCTGTCCAGAATCTGCACAGAAAATCAATGTTGTTTCTGTGATTCGGGGAGCTACAAAAGTCCAAACTATGTGAAACTTCTTGCAAAAGTTGCATCTCGAAGTTGGCTACCTGCAGTCCAAATTTCAGCCCAATCGGAGTTCGGAGCAGAAAGTTATAGCCGTCGCACCGAAGCTATGTCGAGCAGATCCGTAGCCCGTCTCCATCGACAAAGAAGAAATTTGTCGTGGTAAAAGATTCCGCACGCAGGTATAATCTCTAACAAGTAGATCTAACATAATTAGAACATGCATACATGCTAGATTGTTCTTTTGCATTAGATTGTCGTTAGGGGTTCGCGTAGTTGCCATGCTAGTTTCATACACGCATATGTAGATCGTTTCGATGAAAATTTTGATATGTAACGCACACCGCCTACGGTCCTCGGACCTTCACTTTGCTTCCGCTGCGGGCCTCTACCATGGATTTACTTCCAACACATCTATGGGCTCAAGCAAGTGGTAAGAGAAATTTGACTCATTCATGATGAGTCATGGCTGACCACTATGTGTACATGAGGCACTTAACCGAAACTGACTTCATTATTTTGTTTCTTTATGTTGACGATATGCTGATTGTGGAGAGAAACAAGGACATGATCGATCAGTAAATTGGGTACGAACTTGTTAAAGTCCTTCGACATGCATCAAGTACGTAGGGCCAAAACAGTAGATTCTCGGGATGAAGATAGTGTGTGATAGGAGGCCTACCAGAAAATGTCACAAGTTCATTATCCACGTGGCAGCAGCGAGGAAGACCGCCTTTGTCCTGAGGAATACACTGGGCGACCTCGGGTGTCCTCAGAAAAGCCCCCCCCCCCAAGATGGGTTCGCGATTCAATGCTAACCCTGCTTTTTGGGTAAGAAACATTGTGACCAAAACAAGTCTTGGAACTCGGCACCCACGGACAGCACGCACGCGGTCAGCTCACACGCAGCTAGAATGGGAAAACAGCTCGCACGTAACTTGAATAGAAAATAACTCGCAAGCGATCAGCTCGCACGCAACTTGAATAGAGAACAGCTTGCACGCGGTCAGCTCGCACGTAGCTTGAATAGAAAATGGCTCGCACGCGGTCAGCTCGTACGCAGCTTGAATAGAGAACAGCTCGTTTGCAGCTCGAATAGAGAGAAAAGCTCACACACGGTCAGCTCGTAAGCAGCTCACCCAAGAGAACATCTTGCACACGGAGAGATCAAACCGCACGTGATCAGCTCACACACGGAGAGATCGTCTCTTGCTGATAGGGGTCACATATCACAAGGCATCTCATAGCACACTGGACGTACATCGCCCCCTGCCAGATCGTCCAGCTGAAACCTCTGACAGTAGCAGATCGCTGCATGCCTTTTGCATAGTAGTATCTCCCTCGAGGTCTCATTTATGAGGTACTGCAAGTCAAAAGCTGGAAAGAGTATCCCAGTCACCGCCAGTAGCCTGCTGAAACCCCAACCATAATTCGCCTTGACTACACACGATCGGCTCGCATGCGAAAGAGGTCGCCCCTGGCGTGGTTTAAAGAACCCCTCAGAGGGCTCAACACGTACAGCTCGCCCAGGAGCTCACCCGATTATGTAACAACAAAGGAGTTCGTCTACTTACCCGCGGGGGTGACGTACAGTAAGGCAGTAACAAATCGACAGATGTCACCACCCTTGTGGAACTACGTGGATAATTGTGAGCCATATTCGCTGGCCTAGAACGCCCCAAACTAGAGCCTTCCAGAATATCCACCTAGCGTGGATAAGACCAGTGGGTTCCCCGCTACCGCCTGGCAGGCTAAACGACAAAGGCCATTAAGGGCCCATGTGGGCTAGCTCGTGAAGGTATAGAAGGTGCGGGAAAGAGCGACCACATGTCAAACTCTGGCGGTCTGCACAAGATCTATAAAGGTACGATCCCCGGCTACAAAGTACATGTTCAAAATTTAGAAACCCTAACATTTTTCGACTACTACAGCTCTCCCTTGTTCGAACCTTCTCTGACTTGAGCGTCAGAGGGTCTACGCTCCTCGTGGAGCTAGCCATTCTCACGTTTTTTTTGCCCTATAGGTTAAGCAACTATGCTGGAGATTTTTCCCCCGATATTTGGCGCCGTTTGTGGGATTATCGCTTGGTTCCTGTGAGAACGCCCACGACCACGGTTAAAAACCGTGAGAAGCTTGATGGCTCCCTCCAAACGCAGACGAAGAGGTGAGAGGGCCCCCGCTGTGCCTGCAAAAGGCGAAACCTCAGTTTCGGCCACCCAGCCTCCGGTCTCGCTTAGTGACCAGCTCCTCAGGGAGATGCCGGTGACTCAACGAGCCATGATGGACGAGTTAGTGCGCTTATGTCAGGCCACGACGACGAGAAGACCCGGATCCCTCCAGAATAGACCAACAGAGGGGACGATCGATGGAAAGATCTCGGTGACCGGGAACCGTGTCTGAGGCACCCAGGTTACCCGGTCACACTCGAGCCCAGTGTCACTCCAACCGACGCAAGCGTGCCTACAACGGACTCCTTTACGGAACCTCTCCCCTGGGGTACCCATCGCAGACCAGACAAAAGTGCCCAATCGCCAGCAACCTCGCCCTCCCTCCACGTTGTGTTCCAGCGATGTGCTGGCTCCACCTCCCTCCCCTCATCGATGCCGAAGTCAAAGTGCTGAGTCGGATGAGTCTGAGGCAAGATCGCGTGACCGAGATCACAACCCTCACTATCGGCAAGATCGTGACCATCCGGGAGAGGCCCCACTCCTTGGGGGGATCCGCGAAGCAACCGCCTCAAACAGGCCTCCTTCCGTACCGAGGCAACAGCTCACGAATCTCCGGAGCAATCGCTTGGACATCACCCCCGAGCATCGCCGTAGAGAGGGTACTATCCAGCCTAGAGGGAGCGTGCATGATTGCCTAGGGCCTGCGCAGCTGCTTTTAGGAAATCACCCCGAACGCTGGCAGCTACCTAGCATGCCCTTCGACCTCTTAGAAGACCTTGCTGCAAGTGGAGGAAGCTCTCCTTTTACGAGCGAAGTCCACCAGGGGGGTTTCCCTCAGCACTGGACTCCGCCCAAGTTCGTGCTGTTCGATGGGTCACAAGATTCGGTAGACCATCTGCTGGCCTATAGGAAGTTGATGTTCTTCCATGACCAAGATCATGTCTTGTACCGAGCCTTCCCCAGTAGCTTATCCGGTTCAACTTTGAACTAGTTCCACAAGCTACCCTCCCACTCTGTTCCTAACTTCACCACTCTGTCTGGGCTGCTCCTGGAATAGTATCGTTGTAATAGGCAGTCGTCGAAGAGGATCGAGTCATTGTTCATGCTGACTATGGGAACCCGGGAGACCCTTCGATGTTTTTCGACATAATTTCGAAGCGCTTACCTTGCCCTCGGAGATTCAGCGGGACAAGATCAGACAGCCATGAGTGCTTTTCGAAATATGCTCCCCGAGGGGAGTAAGCTCCATGACGCCCTCGTCATATCCAACCCGCGCTCGATGGTCAAGCTCTTTGCCTTGGTCCATAAGCACATGAAGCTAGAATATATAGTGCTTGCCCGTAGGGAAAACATGGTCGAGTAGTGACCTCCTCCTGCTTTGCGGCCTCTCATCGTAAAAGCTGTCGAGCGACACGAAGCTCCCCTTGCGACGCCAGTCGTCACGCCCCCCCGCAGCTCCGGCTGTGCCACCCTCGGTGGCACCAAACATGGCGGCCGGGAGACCAGCAAACTGGTACCTCCCTCCCGGACCAGGGGAGTGGGATTTCACGGTGATGACTCTCTGTCCCGGACAAATCTTGCACCAAGTCCGGAGTGAGCCATTCGTCCAAAAACCTCCTCCCCTTCAGTAGGGCAAGACTGGATCCACCGACAGCACCCGGTGGTGCTCGTTCCATAGGGGCGTCGGGCACCACACTAATCGGTGATGAGCTCTGAGGAACCATCTCGACGACCTTGTAGGGCTGGGCCACCTTGACTAGTTCATCTCGCCTCCGTGACGGTACGAGATCATCGCTACACGTGTCCCGAGAGAAGGAGACCGGCCGGGACCGACGGAGCCTGCGCTGCCACTGCCTTCCCCGGGCGGGCCGGTGATCTACCACACGATTACGGGGCACCTAGGCGAGCCGAGATCGAGCAACGAAGTACGGCGGCAAGTAAGAGAGGTGAAGCGAACACAAAAGGTGCACTCTATTTTGCTGCTACCTACTTTGCTTCAAACCCCTTGACTGGGAGCCTGTGATTTCGTGTGGTTCTCAGAGGATGATATGGCTGGGGTCGCTACTCCTCACAATGACCCTTTGGTCATACACCTCATGATGGCCAATATCAAGGTGTGGCGCATTTTGGTCGACTCCGGGAGTACCGTCAACATCCTCTTTCTGTCGGCTTTCCAACGAATGGGGCTGCGACAAGTCGATCTATCTCTAACAACGGGCTCACTAAACGGCTTTACAGGCAAAGTGGCTAAGGTCGTAGGGGAAATAGTCCTGACTGTGATTGCGGGTCCAGAAGCTCGGCAAACCTGGTTCGCAATCGTGGACGGGCAGTCTTCCTTCAATGCCATCTTGGGGCGACCTTGGCTAAAGCAGATGAATGTAGTCTCTTCTCCAAATCATCAAGCCCTCAAGTTTCCTGTTCCGACTAGAACGATGGTCATACGAGGTGACCAGGTCGCCGCCACTTGATGTGAACAGGATGTTCACCACCTTTCCTCTGACGGTGCCCCCGGAGAATGCAAGAGACCAGCACCCCCTTAGCAGTTAGCTGCTCCCCTGTTCGAGCTGTCCTCCAATCCAAATTCTGGGATTGGTGAAATCCTTCGACCTCTCGATAGTTGCACCCCCCCAAGTGGAGAGCTGGTGCGGGAGGAGTGGAGACTGTCAGGAGTGAAGCCCCACACGTAGTCAAGTTTCCAAGATCGCTCTCAAGTCCGAAGCAGATAGCCGGTATGGACAAGGAGAGCGAAGTCGAGAGAAGACTTCAACCTGAGAGTGGACTCCTGAACCTTATCCCACCCACGCGGTCAGCCCACACAGGTAGAGATGAGGCAAATTAGGAGCATCATAAGTAGGGACCTCGGTGGATGCTATGAGAGAGAATTATGCCATTGCCAAGCCCCTCCAAGCCATTGATGTCAGAGATGATGGGATTCCGAGGGTGACCTACCTTGGGACATCATTAACCGAAGCCGAAGTTACTCGCCTCATGGTCTTTCTCAAAGAATATCGGGACGTGTTTGCCTGGAGCTTTTCTGATATGCCCGGAATCGATCCTGAGGTTGCATGTTATCGTCTGCACATCTTGCGCAACTTCCCTCCTGTTAAGCAGAAGGCTCGACATATTCCAACTACAAAGGCCATCACGGTGGCGGCAGAAGTGGAGAAGCTTGAGAGGGCAGGATTCATTCACGATGCTCATTTTCCTGAGTGAATCTCCAACATCGTGATGGTGCCAAAGAAGAGCGGAGCTGTTCGGGTGTGCTTAGACTTCTCCGACCTCAACAAGGCTCTGAAGGATGGATTCCCTCTTTCCAGAATAGACGCTCTCGTTGATGTTATCGTCAGATTCCGAGCTCTCTCGTTCATAGATGGGTACTCTGGATATAACCAGATACCTCTTCATCCTGACGATCAAGAGAATACCGCTTTATACTCTGGAGCGGGATACCAGAAGCTGTTCTACTATTGAGTGATGCTGTTCGTACCCAAGAATGCTGGACCGACCTACCAGAGGTTAGTCACTCGTATATTCAAAGGCCAGATCGGTAGAAATGTTAAGGTATATGTAGATGACCTCTTAGTAAAGAGTCGGGAGCGAGAGGGGCATATCGCCGACCTCAAAAAGGTGTTGACATCTTGAGAAAGTTCCAAATGAAGCTGAATCCGGCGAATTGTGCATTTGGAGTGACATCTGGAAAGTTCCTAGGGTACCTGGTCACCCATCGTGGGATCGAGGCTGACCCCAAATAAATCAGAGCGCTCATCGAGATGCCCTCACCGAGGACACAAAAGGAAGTCCAAATATTGAGCGGGCGAATCGCAGCACTGAATCGGTTCGAACTGCTTCGAAAAGGAGCCGCTATCTGGGATGAGAAGTGCGAGCTTGCATTTCATAAGGTCAAAGATTATCTGGCCTGTCCCCCTATTTTGGCCGCATCCAAAGTGGGAGACGAGCTCAGCGTCTTTCTCTCCGTAACCGAGCATGCAGTGAGAGGGGTCCTTGTATTGGAGGATGCAAAGCTAGAGAAGCCTGTGTACTTCATAAGTCACACCATGATCCCCACCGAGCTCCGGTATCGACCTATCGAGAAAGTCGCCTTGGTCTTGATTGTGAGGAAGCTCCATCCTTACTTTTTGGCGCATTTCATCAAAGTCATCACCGAGCACTCCTTAAAGAGCGCGCTCTCAAAGCCTTCGGTGGTCGAGAGGCTTTACCGTTGGTCCACTGAGCTTGCCGCTTATGAATTGGAGTACATCCTGTGAACCGCGGTCAAAGGGCAAGCTCTTGTCGATTTCTTGGCGGACTTCCCGCCTAAGGAGCCGATCCTGCTCCCGGAGGATGAGCCAATGGAGGTGCACCCTGGGAAGGCGAGGTTCCTAAGCGAACCATGCAATCACTTCCATACCGAATTAGCAGCTATTGGAGATTGAAAGCTCTTCATCGATGGCTCGTCCAACGTCTCCGGAGAAGGGATCAGGGTCGTGCTGATCGCCAAAGGGGTAATCATCGAGAAGTCCATCTGGCTCGATTTTACCGTCATGAATAATGAAACGAAGTACGAAGCGCTCTTAGCTGGCCTAGAGCTCGTCAATGATGTTGGCGTGAGAAAGCTTGAGGTCTTCAACGACTCCCAGCTGATCGTTTGCCAAGTCAACGGCGACTACACCTCCTAAGATACCCGAATGGCGAGCTATGTGGACCTAGTGAAGGGCATGGCCATGAAGTTCAGAAAGATTTCGTTCGAGCAAATTTTCAATAAGCGAGCAGACACCCTAGCCAACACTTCCTCCTTGCTCGGTGGTCTCGAAGTCCGGCAGCTAGTGATCGAAGTACAAGATCAACCCCAGATCCAACTTGGTAAGATCGTAGTAAATCAAATATCATCCGAGGTACTATCCACCGGTTGGACTGCGCCAATTGTTTGCTATCTCTGAGAGGACGAGCTCCCCAACGATAAGGAAGAAGCTCGATGAATAGAGAATAGTATCGGTCGGTATCTCATTCGTTGGGGTCATCTTTTCATAAAGTCCTTCGGCGGACACAACCTCAGGTGCGTAGAGCCCCCAGAAGCTGATGAAGTATTAAATCGCTTTCACTCTGGAGAGTCTGGCAACCACTCTAGCAGACGGTCTCTTGACGGGAAGGTGAGGAGGCAAGGATATTGGTGTCCTGTGCTTGTACGAAATGCCCTGAAGGTCGTCCAGAGATGTATGCAATGCTAGAAGCACGCTACCGTTAACCACTTGCTCGCAGAAGAGATGCACCCTCTGGTGAGCCCCTGGCCTTTCCAATAGTGGGGGCTTGACATAATCGGACCTTTTCCCATATCTACACAGTAGGAAAAATTCATCTTGGTAGCCACGAACTACTTCACCAAATGGGTGGAAGCAATCCCACTGGCCAAGATCGGTGAGAAGCAAGTGAAAGACTTTCTCTGGAAGAACATTTTTTGTAGATTCAGTTTACCCCGAGTACTCATTACCGACAATAGGCGCCGGTTCAACAATCGCTTGATTAAAAGCTTCTGTGCCGAGTATAGAGTCGACCTGAGATTCTACTATCCAAGATACCCCCAGAGCAATTGGCAAGCCGAGGCTACAAACTGGATAATCCTGGATAACCTCAAGAATAGATTGAAAAGGAAGAAAGGCTATAGGAGAAAAAGCTTTATGAGGTATTGTGGGCCTATGGAACTACTCCATGTCGCTCAACGAATGAGTCGCCTTTCAACCTCACCTACTGGTGCGAGGCCGTCTTGCCCATAGAAGCCGAGGTGCCTTCTAAGAGGAGGCTTGCCATGGGCGAGGTCGACAATGATGATTTGCTCATTGACTCCCTAGACCAGCTCGAGGAGTGGAGAGAGCTCACCAACCTGCACCTTGTCGGTTATAGACAAAAAATGAAGCGTGCCTACGATAAGAGAGTTCGCCATCAGGCATTCAGATCTGGCGACCTGGTAATGCAAAAGTTATTCACAAACACACAAGAGCCCAATGCCGGGAAGCTCGCGGCGAACTAGGAAGGCCCCTACATACTACACGAAGCGGGAGGATCAGGTGCCTACAAGTTGATGACCGCAGACGGCGACCTCCTAGAGCGACCCTGGAACATCGTCCATCTTCAGAAGTATTATCCATAGTGCGTAGGCTCCCTTTTATAAATCATTTTTTGATAATAAAAGGTGTTTGAATAAGAATGAGTCATTTTCCAAATTTTTGCTCGATAGTAATCGACAAAAATAGCTCGCACGCGGTCAGCTCGCACGCAACACCATCAAAGAATAGCTCACACGCGATCATCTCGCATGCAGCGCCATCAAAGAATAGCTCGCACGCGATCAGCTCGCACACAGCTTCATCAAAGTACAGTTCGCTGTCGAGGGAACTTTAAACATGACTGGGGTCCTTCGCGTTCATATGCCATGATCGGAAGCACCCCGGGGTGATCTAGGGGGACTTGAATGGGTGATTACCCGTTCAGGCAATCTGAAAATCTCTTGGTAATCCCTTGAAGTTCGGATTTGGTGAGGTCACAGGAAAGTATGAAAGTCACCAAATTTAGCTGAGGGCATGTCCAGTAACCAGGGTTGCAGAGGGTAATTAACCGGGCAGGGGTCAGCTAGCACTTAATTTATTTTTTAAAATAATATATTGAATCCTTGGGCTTAGTAAGTTTTGAATTATTAGATTTATATTTCGAATGATTTTTCGAGCTCAAGGATCAGATTATGTTTTATCGAGCATGCCATATTTTTCGCATGCATATTGTTTTCTAGACTGGAACTTTTTTGATAAATTAGTTGCCTTGCCAGGGGTAGCGCCCTCGAGGCCGCTGAACAACCACAGAGAAGAACTCATAGACAGCAAAGAGAAAAATAACATAAAGACAAAGGTGAACTGAAGGAGATTTTATTACATCTAAAGAATGATTACAAAGATTAGGACGACGAGCTCATGGCTTGCTCGTGTCCGCCCCGCTATCGTCCCCCTGTCGTATTTTCTTCGATCTCTCGACCTTGTACTTGTTAGTGGCGGTGGTAGCGCCCTTCTTGAGGAGCTTGTCCAGCTAGGCCTAGAGACGATTTTGCTGGGCTTGCAGCCCTTGGAGTGCGCCTCCATCATTGATGTGATTTCAGCTTCCAAGGCAGTCACCTCGCTCTGGAGCCGAGTCGCTTCCGTTTGCACCGTCTCATGGGCCGCTTTTGCCTCCTGGAGCTGGGAGGAAGATTGGGTGCGAGCTTCCTCTGCTATCGCCAACCCCACCGTTAAGGTGGCGACCCGCTGGCATAGCTTCTCCACCTTTGTTCTCAGCTCGTTGGAATGATCCGCCTGGCGAAGTTGGTGGATATGCTCATCCACCTCGCGTTCGGATCCCCAAAGGGAATTGTCAAACAAGACGACGAGGTCTTCTCCAACGGTAGCAACTTCCGTGGCAAGGGCCTTGCCTTTCTTTTCCACCTAAAATTGACAGACAAGTGAGCGACCAAGAAATGAAACTGAAAGATCAGGGGAGGGACAAGTGCATTACATCGATGAGTTTGTTGTAGATCACCACGTACGGGGATCGGGCAAAGATGTTGCAGCCGAAGATCTTCCGAAGGTAATGAGGCGCCCTTCCCTCTTCGCCCGAAGAAGGTGGGGCCTCACGACCACTTTGATTGCCGGGGCCCGAGGTGGAAGCGATGTTGGGAACAAGCACTGTGGCCATTAGGGCCGGAGGAGGAATCTCCGGAGTGCGGCCTTCTCCACCCTCCGGGCCGAGATTGCCTGCTCCTTTACCGTCGAGCTTCTATTCTGAGCTCGAGGACTCAGAGCCCGAGCTCGATGACTCGGATCCAATGTCCACCAGGGGAGGAGACTTGTACACCAAGTCCCCCATGGAACCAGCCTCGGCCGGATCTGACTTCACAAGCGGGCTGGGTGAAGCCGATCCAAGCAGAGAGGGAGGATTGAGGGCCGCAGTAGAGGTAGAATCTTCCAGCTCGCTTTCCCTCAAGGCATTCACACCTGGGGTTGGCGGCAGAAATTCGCCCTGTGGGGCCTCAGTTCCTGCTGAGGGAATAGCAAAGGGCAGAGCTTAAGGCTGCTCGCCCATGGCTTGCATACTGGGGGTGGTTCGAGGAGGAGCCTCTGGGGGGCCGAGCTCCTCTTTGTCAGAGTTCGTCCATTCGATCTCCAAGTCCAGCCCTGCCTCCTGGAGGGCTTTCTGTCGTTGCTGCTTCGCCTGTGCGCTTAGGAAAGCCTCGTGAGCTAGGCGGATCGGATCGGCAAACCCGATGCCGACTTGGGGGCCAGGGGCGGAGGGTTGGACGGGCTTCCTTTTCTTCTTCTTCTTCCCCTATGCCTCCATATCAGGGGTCATCACGACAACCAAGAGGGGGACTGAAAAGTCGCTAGGGAAGGTGCTCATCAGAATCCGAGCCATTCCGGACTTGACCTCCGCCATAGTCAGAAAGAGCTCGACATCAGGATCGTCGGTCTTGAGAAAACGTAATTTGCGAGTTACTGAAGTTAGAGGAGCTTGTTGCTGACCTGGGGCAGAGTCACTGCGAGAAGGTGACGGTGGTGGTGCAGTATCAACCTGGCCGAGCATCTCCAGGGTGTCAGCATCGGCAAAGCAAATCGGAGAAGCCTGCTTCTATCTCGCCTTCTTCCAGGGGTTGCCGCTTGGAGCCACTGTTCCCTAGCCTCCCTTGCCCGCTCCGGGCTTTGAGGAAGCGACGGTCTTCTTCTTCCAGATGATCTTTTGCTTCAGCAAAATTGTGCCCAATCTAGCATCCTTCAGCTGGAACGGAAAGTTGGGAGCGATGATCTTCTCGGGAGTCTGCCCTTCCAGGTATTGTAGGATAGCCTCGTCCAGTGATCGCTCCCTTGCGGGATCAATGCACTTCTTCTTTCCGTCCCGATAGAGGGTGTCTCTCTGTAGATGGCCTGTGTGGGTTGGCCCGGGTGAAAAAGGACCCCGCTATATCGCTCCTGCCACCCTCCCACGACAATGAAGGGGTAATCCTTCTAGTAGTGGTCTTTGTTCTCGATGAAAGAGAAGGGAAGAACCTCGCCTAGTCGCTCGGTGAAGTAGAAAATACCGTATCCGACGTTGCTGTAGACTGGTCCCGGCTTCAGGAACCACTTCTTGAGCAGATAGCTCAAGGGAATCTTCACGTTGATGGCGGCCTCGAGCTGAGAGAGCATGAACAACTCCCCAGGAGTTCTTGGTGAGTTGAGCAGGGCACAACCCCATCAACTCCAGGAACTTACCTACGAGGTGGATCAAGGGGAGCTTGAGCCCAAACCATAGCAGCCCCACGGAGACCACCATTTCTTTTTGTGGCCTCCCCAAGAGTGGCATCTTAGCGACTCAATGGTCGCGCGTATACTCTCGCCAACTGACAGGCTGACGGAATCCTTGAGCCAGACTACCACTGTCTCCCGGTCTGGCTCCAGAACTTCAACCTCCAGAGGTGGAGGGACTCCTTTGTCGAGAACAACTGGGACTGAAGCAGGAATGGAGGTCGCCATCTGAAAGAAGAGAGGAAGCCGAAGTGGAGACAAGAGCGAGCTGGAAGGAAGAGCTGTTTGCAGTAAAGAGGGGTAGAAATCTTCACCCACCCCCTATTTATAGACGCATTAAAGGTAGGTGAAGCGATCGATATTTAATAACAAGCAACGCGTGCGAGATGACACAGCTGCGGTCGATGTGACAGAACCTGTCTCCCAATCAAAGTCCTTCACGTGTCCTCACGCGTGAGCGAGAACTGAGACGACGCCAACAGTGTCCCCTCTAGCGGGTCTCTGGCTAACTGATGAGCGACGCGTGGCCCGGTGCTGTACCAGATCCTATGATGCATCATGATGAGATTTGGCTCCTCGTGTCTCGATCCCTCGCCGCATTGAATATGATAAGATGGGTAAGGATAAAAATCCTCGGGGCGGCGGCATCGCCTTCAGGGGATAGTTCGTACACGACTGGCTCGCTCGCAGCTCCTATAAGCGATCAGTCCGCCTACTATATTGTCTACCCACAACTCTGCCAAGAAGATCTTGCTGGACTCCTGAGCGAGCGGGACTATGTCTAGCCACTCCCTCAAGAGGGGTTATGTTGGTACCAGAAAATATCACCAGTTCATCATCCATATGGCAGCAGCGAGGAAGACCGCCTTTGTCCTGAGGAACACTCTGGGCGACCTCGGGTGTCCTAAGAAAAATCCCCCCCCCCCCCCAAGATGGTTTCAAGGCTAACTCTGCTTTTTGGATAAGTAGCATTGTGACCAAAACAAGTTTTGGAACTCGGCGCCCACGAACAGCATGTACGTGATCAGCTCGCACGCAGCTAGAATGGAGAAACATCTCGCACGCAGTTTGAATAGAAAACAGCTCGCACACGGTCAGCTCGCACGCAGCTTGAATAGAGAACAGCTCGCACGCAGCTTGAATAGAGAATGGCTCGCACACGGTCAGCTCGCATGCAGCTTGAATAGAGAACAGCTCGCACATGGTCAGCTCGTACGCAGTTTGAATAGAGAGAAAAGTTCACACACGGTTAGCTCTAATATAGATCACCCAAGGGAACAGCTCGCACATGGAGAGATTAAACCGCACATGATCAGCTCACACACAGAGAGATCGTCTCTTGCTGATAGGGGTCACATATCACAAGACGTCTCACAGCACATCGGACGTACGTCGCCACTTGCCAGATCGTCCAGTTGAAACCACTGGCAGTAGCGGATCGCTGCGTTCTTTCGGCATAGCAGCATGTCCCTCGAGGTCTCATTCATGAGGTACTATAAGTCAAAGCTCTCGACACAGCTCACCAGCTAGAAAGAGTGTCCTGGTCGCCACCAGTAGCCTGCCGAAACCCCAACCACAGCTCACCCTGACAATATGCGATCGGCTCGCGTAAGGAAGAGGTCACCCCTGGCGTGGTTTAAAGAACCCCTCAAAGGGATCAACACCCACAGCTCGCCCAGGAACTTGCCCGATCATGTAACAACAAAGGAGTTAGTCTATTTGCTCGCGGGGGGCGCCTACAGTAAGGCGGTAACAAATCGACAGATATCACCACCCTCGTGGAACTACGTGGACGATTGCGAACGACATTTGCCGGCCAAGGCCACCCTAGAACACCCTAGACTAGAGCGTTCCAAAATGTCCACCTGGCGCGTCCCTCGCCACCGCCTGATAGGCTAAACGACAAAAGCCATTAAGGGCCCATGTGGACTGGCACGTGAAGGTGTAGAAGGTGCGGGAAAGAGCGGCCATGTGTCAAACTCTAACGGTCTGCAAAAGGTCTATAAAGTTTACGATCCCCAGCTCCAAAGTACAAGTTTGAAACTCAGAAACCTTGATATTTTCCAACTACTACAGCTCTCCCTTGTTCGAACCTTCACTGACTTAAGCGTCGGAGGGTTAGCGCTCCTCGCGGAGCTAACCGTTCTCACGTTTTCTTTGCCTTACAGGTTGAGCGACCAGGCTGGAGATTTTTCCCCCGACAAGAGGCATATGTTGATTGAGTGCTTGCTCGATTCAACATGAGGGACGTGAAGTCGGTTATCACCCTACTTGCTAACCACTTCAAGTTGAGCACGAAGATGTCACCTACGATAGAAGCAGGTAGAATAGATATATCAGATATTCCCTACTCGTCTTCCATGGGGAGTCTCATGTATATGATGGTATACACGAGGCTTGATATTGCGCACGTAGTCGACAAGGTGGGCAAGTTCTTAGCAAACCCTGGGAAGGAGCATTGGGCAGTTGTGAAGTGGATCCTGAGATATTTGAAAGGTACATCTAAGGTTGGATTATGCTTCGTAGATGCAAAGCCAATCTTAGATGGGTACATAGATGTTGACATTGCTGGAGGCCTAGAAAATAAGTGATCTACTTGGGGATATATGTTCACTTTCGCAAGGGGAGCAACTTTGTGGTAGTCAAAGCTTCAGAAGTGTGTTGCATTATTGACTACCGAGAACGAGTATAATATTGCTATGATTGAAGCGGGGAAGGGGCTACTCTAGATGAAGTGGTTTCTTCAAGAATTGGGTCTGGAGCAAGATCAGTGCACGTTGTTGTGCAATAGCCATAATGCGATGGAGTTGAGCATGAAACACGCTACTTTGCCACAGATTTAGACACACATCATCCAAATCGTTAGATTGAGGTTTCAAATTTTTTTGATTTTTTGTAAGGATGATCAACTTTCCTTAGATAGCACATTCTAAACCCTTTAGGTGCATCAAATCTAAAAAGCTTTTTCAACCATTTATTTTAACTGTTAAATTGAAGGGAATATTTAATTAGTTTAGAGGTTTTAGAATGTGTTGATTTTTTGCTGATGTGCTATCTAAGGCAAGATTATCACCCTTACAAAAAAATCAACAAATTCTGAAACCTCTATCTAGAGTTTTGGAGATGTGTGTCTAACTTTGTGGCAAAGTAGCATATTTCTGAATCCCGACTATATATATATATATATAGGGGTATGCTAAAATGCGGCATGCGGTGCGTGCGGCATCGCACTCAGCCGTCTGATACACGCGCTGCGTGCATGCGATGCACGCAGCTGTGCATCAGACGGCTACGGTGCGATGCCGCACGCACCGCATGCCGCATTCTAGCACTTCCCTATATATATATATATATATATATATATATATATATATATATATATATATATATATATATATATATATATATATATATATATATATATATATATAAAAGGGAAGCTGGACCTGAGGTGCAGTGCCGTTGCTGCACCTTAGGCATTGTTTTACGTTCCTAAAAGTTTTGAAATTTGATGAAATTTGATGAAGGTGTTGTCTAGAGTAAGATGATCATCCTCACCAATTTTTATCAAATTCCAAAACTTCTAGGGGGGTCAAATGGTCGAAGCAAAATCAGCCGTCCACAATCACCGTTAAAAGATTTTGCTTCGACCATTTGACCCCCCTGAACTTTTGAAATTTGATGAAAATTGATGAGGATTATCATCTTACCCTAGACAATACCTTCACCAAATTTCATCAATTTCCAAGACTTCTAGGGAGGTAAATAAGCGAGAGGTGCAGCGTCATTGCTGCACCTCGGCTACAGGCTCCCTGCCCCCTATATATATATATATATATATATATATATATATATATATATATATATATATATATATATATATATATATATATATATATATATATATAGGGCTGTTACAGTGAGCTGTGGGCTGCCGGGGGGGAAAGTGAGCTGCGGGTATTTTGACCCCCCAAGAAGTTATGGAATTTGATGAAATTTGGTGAGGTTGTTTCCTAGGATAAGATGATCATCCTCACCAATTTTTATCAAATTCCAAAACTTCTAGGGGGGTCAAATGGTCGAAGCAATTTTAACGGTGACAGAAATTGCTTCGACCATTTGACCCCCCTAGAAGTTTTGGAATTTGATGAAAATTGGTGAGGATGATCATCTTATCCTAGGCACCAACCTCACCAAATTTCATCAAATTTCATAACTTCTTGTGGGGTCAAAATACCCGCAGCTCACTTTTCCCCCCGGCAGCCCACAACTCACTGTAACAGCCCTCTCTCTCTCTCTCTCTCTCTATATATATATATATATATATATATATATATATATATATATATATATATATATATATATATATATATATATATCTATATATATATATATAGAGGGCTGGGTTCCTATGACATTTCATAGGGAGTACCCTATGACATATGGTGAATTAGTAACGCTAGAATTTTTAGAATGTGCTGAATTTTTTTGAGGGTGATGACCTTACCTTAGATAGAATGTCCACAAAAAATCAAAGCATTCTAAAACTTGTTGGGGCATCAAATGCTAGAGGCTTTATCGGCCATCCATTTTAACCGTTCAATTGAAAATCATATTTGATGCCCCTAGAAGTTTTAGAATGAGCCGATTTTTTGCAAGGGTCCTATCTAAGATAGGGTGATCATCCTCATAAAAATTCAAAACATTCTAAATATTCTAGGGTTACTAACTCACCATATGTCATAGGTACTCCCTATGACATGTCATAGGAACTCATTTCCCATATATATATATATATATATATATATATATATATATATATATATATATATATATATATATATATATATATATATATATATATATATATATATATATATATATATATATATATATATATATATATATATATATATATATATATATATGGTCGATCCAGTGAGAAACCCCTTATTTGCGAAACCTTGTGCGAAACCCCCCTAGAGGTTTCAGAATTTGATGAAACTGGGTAGGCATGCTACCTATGCCATGTTGATCATCCTCACAAAATTTTATCCAATTCTAAAACTTCTAGGGGCATCAAATGTTAGAAGATTTACCGATCGTTCATAAAAACCGTTAACTTGATTATCAAATTTGATGCCCCTAGATGTTTTAGAATTTGATGAAATTTTATGAGGATGATCAACATGTCATAGGTAGTATGCCTACAAAGTTTCATCAAATTCTAAAACCTCTAGGGGGGTTTCGCACAAGGTTTCGCAAATAAGGAGTTTCTCACTAGATCGACTCTCTCTCTTCCTTTCTATATATATATAGTGTGCGGTATGTGGTGTTGCATCGTAGTCGTCTAATGCATCATTTATGTGCATGCGATGTATACATTGATGCATCAGATAGCTGCGATGCGACATCGCATATGCCAGCACTGTAACAACCCTCTCTCTCTATATATAATAATAATGTGGGTAATTCATAGATGAGTTTTCAGAGAGGTTTGACGGTTAGGTTTCCTCCATGATACACCACCTCACAGTCTATGTGATTGGTTTTATCTTTCTTCATGTGGTCGTTGTGTGTTTGTCTCGTGTGCTGACTGACACCCGTTGAAGCGAGAAGGCCCCACATTGGGATTCTGGCTCCACCCCCCCGATCTCCTCCAATGATCGCTGTGGGTCCTACCACCGCAGTCGTGGGGACACGACACTTCGGCCCGGGCCAACATGAGGTTACGGAAGCCCCGAGATTTGTGCCGTTACCCGCCGATCGAGGTGGCGGTAGTGGTGGCGCACCTGTGCATGCACCACCGCCACTATCTCGTTGTCTCGGACCGCGAGGGAGGCGACCGCACCGCCACTCCTACTCCTCCCCCCAATGCGGTTTCCACTGCTCCGCGGTACACATAAGACTCCAGTCACTCGCGTGTATTAACGGCCGCCCCAGGTTAAGCGGATCCGGAGACCACGGTTTTTGACCCGACTCTGCGATCCTGCCCTGGGCTCTGGGGCCGTGGGTGGGGGGTGGGGGACGCCAGAGCCCGGTGGGGAAGTGGATAGAGGGCATTTTAGTCATTTAGGAGGAAGGCTTTTCACTTTTGGCTCGATTCCCATTATAAATTTTTTTCTTTTGTTAGTTAAAAGCTAGAAGTCATGCCGACTGCAAATTTCTGTTCCAGTCTACAGCCAGAGTCCGGATATCTCACATCTACCGCGAAGAAAATTCCGTAGCTGATTGGCTCGCAGGATATGCACGGATAACTGGAGCTACCAAAGTCTGGACGTCCGAATTCCCTCTAGAAATTATGAGGCTTGTCCAGAAGGATTGTAGCACATGTCGTTACACCCGTTGGGTTGGTTAAACAATGATGTAATATTTTGACTTTTTCTAGTAAGCTGCTTACCAAAAAAAAAAAAAAAGCTAGAAGTCATGCTATTTGGCAACGGTGCGGTTTAAAACCGTGAACCGCAGAAAATCGCACCGTATGGTGCGGTTTTGGTTTTCCAAAATATAAAACCATCGTGGTGCGGTGCGGTTTCGGTTTACGGTTTCGTTTTTGTCCAAAACCATAAAAAATTGCACCGTTTAGATCATTATAATGTTAAACCGTGGTGCACCGCACCGCATGGTGCGGTTTCAGTTTTACGTATGGTACACCTTCGCGGTGTGGTGCGGTTTTGATGTTGCGGTACGGTTTCGGTTTTGCCCAAAACGGCACCGAAATTACACCGTTGCCATCCCTACGCATCTCCTCATTAGTTGAACCTTAGGGCCGGGGATGCCACGTGTGTTTGATGGTTGACGGCTATCAATTGATCAGTGGTGGGCGGTAGTGGCCCGTGACGAGGTGGATGGTTGACGACGACGGTGGTGACTGATGGACGATGATGGCAGGGCCGACATGGGTTATCAGGAGCAGACTACAGACGAAGGGTGGTGGCTGACAAGGCAACGGTGAGCTGACAATGGTCGATGTGGCGGTGGTAGGTGGTGGTGGCATCCCTCTAGGGTTCGAGAGTTTAGGTCTTCTCAAGTTGGTCGGTACAGTCGATGGGTCCGTGTGTATCACAGCCGCAATGGTAGACCATCCAAAAGTGAATCGTACTCCAATTGATTGCATGCGGCTGTAACAGACGTCTGGCCCACCAACTGAGGCCGATCGACTAGAGAAGATCCAAAGTTCCAGGGTTCATCCCATGATCCATAGTTCCACCAATCAGGAGATGCCAGCTCTGCCCTCCATGTTGAGTATCGGCAGATTGTCCCTCGCGTTGTCCCTCAATGTGTTCTAATAGAATTGGATTGTAGGGGCAAAGAAGGTCAGTAGTTATTACTGGAATGCCACTAACAAGTATTTTGGTGGAAAGGTGGATCTAACCCAACTGCACATGACACCTGAGCCATAATGCGGGGGGCACAGTTGGAGGGGACGGTAAGGACGGTGGACCTGAATGCATTATTTTGTCCTGGATCACACGGTGGGGTAAGTTAATGTGTCTCCTAACGTCCCCAAAGCTATTCTTTTTTAATATAAAAATTTAAATATACATTTCTCAAAAAGATTTAAATACACACTTTATAATCTAATATATTATTTTGAACCACATATATATATATATATATATGGACTGGGATCCGTTGACAATCCAAAATGGGAGGTAAATTTACCTCCCATTTTAAACTTGATTCAATCGGTGGATAGAGGTTTCTGAATTTGTTGATTTTTTGTGAGGATGATCAACATGGTAAGTTGATCATCCTCACAAAAAATCAGCAAATTCGGAAACTTATAAGGGTGTCAAATGTGTTATTCAAATTAACGGTTTAAATAGACGGTTCAGAAACGTTTGATTTAATCGGTGCCCTTAGAAGTTTAAGATTTTGTTAATTTTTTGTGAGGATGATCACTATGGCAAGTTGATCATCCTCACAAAAAATCAACAAAATCTGAAACTTCTAAGGGCGCCGATTGAATCAAGCTTTTCTGAACCGTCTATTTGAACCGTTAATTTGAATAACACATTTGACGCCCTTATAAAGTTCAGAATTTGCTGAATTTTTGTGAGGATGATCAACTTGTCATGTTGATCATCCTCACAAAAAATCAGCAAATTCAGAAACTGCTATCCAATGATTATGGCGAGTTGTAAGTGGGAGGTAAATTTACCTCCCATTTTGGGTTGTCAACGGATCCCACCCCTATATATATATATATATATATATATATATATATATATATATATATATATATATATATATATATATATATATATATCATTTAAATAAATAATAATATGTTCCCAAGAGCCATCATCAGCTTTCTATCTCTTTTTCTCTCCCCTCCTGCTCGTTATCCTCCACACATAGTACTTTCACAATTACACTTCTTTTCTTTTCATGTGCCTCCAGCGTCGCACATGATTTTTTATTAGTTATGTTTTTGTTATATATATATATATATATATATATATATATATATATATATATATATATATATATATATATATATATATATATATATATATATATATATATATATATATATATATACTAAAATGGAGCCCTCTCTTTTATGGTGTGACATGTGGAGCCCTATTAATGACAGAAAAATCTCTCATCCATGTGTGAACACGGATATCCCTGCGTGTACTCGATATTTACATGCATTATGAGGAGAATAAGCCATTTATAATAATTTAATGTCATTTACTGATTTACCCCATTTCATAATGCTCTCACCAAAAAATTTAAAAGTTTTTTTTCCTCCAGATGTAACCGATGTTTACATGCATTATGAGAAGAATGAGCCATTTATAACAATTTAATACCTACTATAAAAATTCATTAAATGCCTACTATAAAGATCATCTCCGAATATGCATGCTTTTCAAAAATCCAATAAATGCCTCCTTGGACACGTCGCACAGATAATCCCTTTCGCAAATATGCATTTGAGATGGGACGTGTCTCTCCGTATTCCCATCGAGCAATTAAACGATTGTGATGCATGAGGCTCCCAAACATATGGGAGTGGAACGTTTCCCACAGACCTTTAGCTATATATCCTATCAGTTTTTTTTTCAATTGTAATGCCTGAGTTATTTCATCGTGTTTTAGAAACAAATGAGCCATCAAATGCATTTATTACTATCTTTTTTATTCCTTCTACAATAACTAGGGCTGACAATTTCGAACCCGACACGGCAGACCCGACACGAAATTAGCGGGTCTGGGTTTGGGTTAAACGGGTTCGGGTCGTAAACGAGTCGATATGATAGACCTGTTTAATAAATGGGTCGGGTCTAGGTTTAGGGTCTGGACACGGTAGATCCGGGAACACCAATTTAAAATTCAACGGGTCGATTCGGGTCGTGTTGGGTTTACCCGCAATCCGATACTATAGTATGTAGTGTTTGAATGATATCGGAGGCGCAACAGAAGGTGGAGTCGATCCCAAGGATCATTTCGGTGTGGGGTGCATTTTAAAATTTTCATTCATATTAATCATATGCGTAAATGATTAAAACAAATACGAATCGAACCCCTATAGTCATCTATCGAAATGATTAACATATCTTAGATGTATGCATTATGATAGATCTAGGGGTTAGTAGGTATACCTTCGTGCGGGATTTAACACCGCGAAGAATTGCTTCAATGTTGATGAAGACAAATTCGGATCTGCACGAACACACTTCAGTGTAAAGGCCGTAACTTTCTATCCCGACATTGGAACGGAGCGAAACTTGATTTACCGGAAAGAAGACTTCAACGCCAAGAATTTGCAACCAGTTTGAAGTCATTTGGATTTCTATAACTGCTGCAGTGATCAAAACAGTGCAGATCTGCCCGTAAAATCTGGGCAGCAATCACGAGCGGGATCCTCGTGCAAGAGAGAAATGAATCTCATCGGATTCACCCGATCTCACATATCATCCCGGATCCTTGCACTCTAATCTCTGAGTGCCTCAGAGTACAAGCGATCTCCATCATTCTCACACGCACACTTGGAGAAGAAGATGAAGGAATAAGAGAGAGATGAACCCAAGAGAGAGAGATGGCTAAAATCCAAACCATAAGAGAAGGGGGTTTGATTCTTCATCGGAAATCTGAGAAGGATGCACCATTTCAGATCTGAAATTCATGCCCCTCACTCTCCCTTGCCATTTAAAACCGTTCCTCTCTCTCTCTCTCTCCATCTCATTACTCTCAAATTCAATGTCCCTTTTAATTACTAGTTGCCATATTAAAATTATTGCAATTAAGGAGATGATTCAAAATCTTTTAAATCTGAATTAATCCCCTAATTATAAGTTTGATGGCCATACAAGCTAGCCCTAGTGAGGATGGCGGCCACTAGGGCATGCACGATATTTTGAAATGACCAAAATGCCCCCATGCATCTAGTAGTCGTTCACCTCATACGGGACTATGTATGGCCCATCTACGTGCACGATATTGCACCCAAACACTTAGGGCACCTTATCGGCATCAGCAACAAGTCAATACACCATGGGATGATGAATAGTATTTTTACTATTTACTAGGGTACCCTTAGTAAAAGGTGGGGTGCCCTATAGTAAAATTACTAAACTCTCATTCTGTATTCTAGTGCAACACGCATACACGGAATGAACTCCTCATGGTATAATGGCAACATCGTATGTCTCTACACTACTCTCGGGTTGCCCCCTAGTGAACACACTTAGTCCTGTGCAACCACCATGCTCCAGTGCGATGCACTCACGGAACACAGGATGATTAGGCATTATTTCTGCAACTCATAATATGCTGTGAGACAAGGAGAAAGTAATGATCCGTAACGATCGTGGATAGGGTGGAACCTTCAGGGACTAGGATTCATGGCTTCCAACCGAACCCGATCGACACACTATCCAAGTGTCCCTGTCAATCCTCTGAGTCCCGGTTAACCTGCGTGGCCACCTAGAGTGCGATGCAGGCTGTACTCCAATTCTCCTAAACTTATTAAGCTCTCTCGCATACCCCTGCTCTCCACTTAGTATTGGTAATACGATAACCCTCTACTTGGTGCCATGAGTCAACTCGAGCGGTGGAGAGCACCGTCAGACTCGAGTGACCATATGACTAGGTTCCTTCCAGGTTGACTATTACATCGCACCTCCGATCACTTTGGCCAAGCAACCAGATCCGGTCAATAGCTCAACTACTGACCACCAGGCCTGGGTTTAGTGCGATGTATGTCATACCAAGGAACGCACCTCCCGATAAGGATATAGATGGCCTGCAAGAGTGGCGTGCCGATGCAATGCCAGCCCGGTAACCCAGCGCACCGTGGTATTGGGTCATGGTTAGATCCCTCACACATTGGTGAACCAAAGTTACACGCAACTGGTTAGTCCATCAATCACGATTCCTCAGGGTTTAGGACCGATTACCCTAAGTAGAAACACGGCTATATGCACCGGTGTCTGCTCACCGATCTGTGCACCGTGTTGGTTCCGTTCGGCCACAGACACTATGCCTGGTAATGACCATTATGAAGATTCTCATGCTCTGTCATTCCAACAGCTTATCCTGATAGGGCGACCAACCCAAATCAGAGCTGTGAACGATTTAGGCTCATAGAACCGATCCATTGAGTCTCCCACTCAGATGGACTACTATATAGCCATGGCTCCTTAAGTTCTGTAAACAGAACACGTATAATAATATATTCCTTTATACAATCCTAAATAAACTATCAACCATATACAGCCAAACCTAGGGTTTTATGAGCTGTAGACCACATCAAATCTAACATGTAGTACCCGTGGGTCATTTCGGGTCGAGTTGGATCGGGTCAACTGAATAGACCTGTGTGGTAAACGGTTCTAATGGGTCTTATCAGATCTACCCGTTTATAACCGGGTCGGGTACAGGTTTAGGGTCTAGACACGATTAGTTAAATGGGTCGAATTTGGGTCTAGGGGTTTTGGACACAACATGAATCTGACCCGACATGACTCATTGCCACCCCTAACAATAACTGATTGTATTTTGAAAACACAATCACAGTCATTCACATGAACATGATACTTGAAGAGATGTATATGTTCACTTGCCGTGTTTATGAGGGTTACTTGAATGTTAAGGGACTGATGCATGCACGAGTGGGATCCATGCACAAGCTGCTGATGAAAGCCTTGAAGCGCAACCGTCTCTCTATTTCATCAAATGACGTAAATGATGCTAATAATTGATTTTTGAGCAACGCTATTCAGCCCGAAGGTTTGTCCTGAATTAGCAGGCCCGAAAGATGTGGCAGCGTGCAACTGGAGTCGTTAAAGATTTTAAAATCGCTAATGAGTTTCAGCCCGAAGGTTTGTCCCGAATTCGCCGGCTCGAAAGACGTGGCAGTGTGCAACTGGTGCTGTTAAAGATTTTAAAATCGCTATTGGGTTTTAGCCACCAGTTGCATGTTGCCACATCTTTCGGGCCGGTTAATTCGGGACAAACCTTCGGACAGAATCGTATTTTCTCTTGATTTTATGGCCATAGTTGATTTTAAGGCTTTAATGATTTTTATGAAAAACCAAAGAAGAAAGGAAACAAAAAAAATAAGTATCTCTATTAAATTGTGTAGAAACCAAAGTGTCAATATGCACCCTTGAACGCCGAGCATCATATCTCGTCTATTTTTTCAATTCATTCTATCATTCAAATTCTTTATAACCTTTCTCACCTTCCTCTCTCTTTCTCTCATTCTTGAACCTTAAATCCATTTAGATCTAGAAAAGATGCTCAAACTTGAGGCTCATGGAG